>JARBWK010000017.1:24739682-24852182 GCA_030556195.1 Anolis apletophallus | reverse complement strand
ACGGAAGGGGAGAGAGAGGGAGGGAAAGGAAGGAGAGAAGGAAAGGATGAAGGGAGAAAGGAAGGAAGGAAGAGGGAGAATGGAGGAAAGACGGAAGGAGAGAGAGGGAGGGAAAAGGAAGGAGAGAAGGAAAGGATGAAGGGGGAGAAAGGAAGGAAGGAAGAGGGAGAATGGAGGAAAGAAGGAAGGGAGAGAGGGTGGATTGGGAAAAGGAGGGAGAGAAGGAAGAAAGGAAGGAAGGAAGAGGGAGAATGGAGGAAAGAAGGAAGGGAGAGAGGGAGGAAAGGAAAGGAAGAGAAGGAAAGGATGAAGGGGAGAAAGGAAGGAAGGAAGAGGGAGAATGGAGGAAAGACGGAAGGGGAGAGAGGGAGAGAAAAGGAAGGAGAGAAGGAAAGGATGAAGGAAGGAGAGAAGGAAAGGATGAAGGGGAGGAAAAAAGGAAGGAAGGGAGGGGAGAGGGAGGAAGGAAGAGGGAGAATGGAGGAAAGAAGGAAGGGGAGAGAGGGTGGGAAAGGAAGGAGAGAAGGAAAGGATGAAGGGGAGAAAGGAAGGAAGGAAGAGGGAGAATGGAGGAAAGAAGGAAGGGGAGAGAGAAAAGGAAGGAGAGAAGGAAAGGATGAAGGGGAGAAAGGAAGGAAGGAAGAGGGAGAATGGAGGAAAGAAGGAAGGGGAGAGAGGAGGGAAAGAGGAAGAAGGAAGAGGGAGAATGGAGGAAAGAAGGAATGGGAGAGAGAGGGGGGAAAGGAAGGAGAGAAGGAAAGGATGAAGGGGAGAAAGTAAGGAAGGAAGGAAGAGGGAGAATGGAGGAAAGAAGGAAGGGGAGAGGGAGGGAAAAGGAAGGAGAGAAGGAAAGGATGAAGGGGAGAAAGGAAGGAAGGAAGAGGGAGAATGGAGGAAAGACGGAAGGGGAGAGAGGGAGGGAAAAGGAAGGAGAGAAGGAAAGGATGAAGGGGAGAAAGGAAGGAAGGAAGAGGGAGAATGGAGGAAAGACGGAAGGGGAGAGGGAGGGAAGGGGAGAGAGGAAGGGAGGAAGAGGGAGAATGGAGGAAAGAAGGAAGGGGGAGAGGGAGGGAAAAGGAAGGAGAGAAGGAAAGGATGAAGGGGAGAAAGGAAGGCAGGAAGAGGGAGAATGGAGGAAAGAAGGAAGGGGAGAGAGGGAGGGAAAAGGAGAGCCAGGTGCAATCATGAAAAGAGCCACGCCTGGCTCGCGAGCCATAGGGTCCTGTCCCCTGCCCTAATCCTTCGTTCGCTCAGTTTTGCTGAGGTTGAGGACGCCTTTCTTCTGTGAAAAATCCGAAAAGGTGAAATTCTTTCCCAGCACTTAAGCTATGGAAAACGGCACTTTGGAGACATTGCTTTCGATCGTTGACAATTGAGATTTTCCAGGCTTGCGGGAAAAGGAATGGCCAGCCGTCCCTGGAAAGCCAAGTCCAAAGCAGCTGGAGCCCATCGTTCCATAATATTGAGGCCACGAACTCTTGTTGACATCCGGTCCGTCTTCCTCTCTCACTATACATTCCTGGGAAAAACCAGATGCATGGACGATGTGTCCCAGAAGAGCCTGCTGTGTTCCTAAAATCATAGAATCATCTAGTTCAGGCCTGTCCAACAGGCGGCCTGTGGGCCGCACACGGCCCGCCAGCCTGTTAGGCCCGGCCCGGCTATCCTCCTGCAATAAATCTGGGGTTTTTTAATTAAAAATAATTAAAAATATTATTTAAAAAAATCTTCGGGGGGGGAGGGAGGGAGGAGGAAGGGACCCAGCTCCTCCTCCCTGCCTTGCCCCCTACGTCCCTCTCTCCCTGCCCCGCCCCATGAGCATCTCCAGGCGATGACGTCGCAGCCGGCATCGCCGAACACGCTCAGGGGGGCGGCGCTTCCTCCGCAGTTTGTTTGGCAACGTGAACGAAAGGAAGGGGACCCCGCGTTCGCCTCCTAGGCTTGCTTTTGTATTTGTATCTGGCGAAAAGCAAGCATAGGCGGCGAACGCGGGGTCCCCTTCCGCTCGTTCACGTGGCCAAACAAACAGCGGAGGAGCGCCACCCTGGCGTGTTCGGCGATGCCGCTGCGACGTCATCGCCTGAGACGCTCAGGGGCGGGGCGTCCTCCGCAGTTTGTTTGGCAACGTGAACGAGAGGAAGGGGACCCCGCGTTCGCCTCCTATGCTTGTTTTTGCCGTAAACAAAGCCACGTGTGCCTTTCTACCTGCCCGGGCCTCCCTTTTTCGCCCGCTAAGCAGCGCTGGCACCGGCTACCTGGCTTCGCCAGGGAAGGCGCGCTGCCCGGACCTCCTCTTCCAAAGCAGGAAAGAAGAGGTATGTTATTGTGTTCTGGGATATCTAATATTAAATGGATTGCTTCATTAATATAATTGTGTTCTGGGGATATAATATTAAATATCCAACCTTCCATCTTTCTGTTATAATTATATTTAATTGTGTTTGAATCCCTCCCTAATTTATTCCCAACCTCCAACCTTCCACCTTTCTGTTATAATTATATTTAATTGTATTTTAATTGGGGGCGGGCCGGGGCGGAGGGGGGCGGGCTCGGGAGCCAGCGAATCCCATTGGCCAACATCGGCCCACACAAAATGCAGGAGGCTGAGTTCCCATAGTAACGGTGGGCAGAGCCAGCCAAGGCTAGATTAGAATGCTGAGTGATTTGAGTTTAGTCAGTTGGTGTTTGTGGGTTAAACTGCCAAGGCCAATCAGGTTCCCACACTCGAGAAACACAATCCAAAAGACCAAGCCAGCACAAAATACCACACAACGCCAATATGCAGAAGATACACAACAATGGCACAGAGCACATACATACCACTCACAGGACAAAAGACACCCACAACAAAAGACACCCACTTAGCAAACACCACACCCACAACCTGACAGCCACACAACACAACAGACACACAACACACACAACGCATACGTACCACTGCTAAACAGAAACCTACGCAGTACTGCCGGGGGCTTGGCCCCCCAGGTGATCAGTGACCGGAATTCCGGCCCAAGGTCCGGTAGAAGTTGGACAGCCCTGATCTAGTTGGAAGAGACCTTATTCCGTCGCCCTCTTCCTCTGGACACATTCCAGCTTGTCAACATCTCCCTTCAATTGTGGTGCCCAGAATTGGACACAACACCAAGGCAGAATAGAGCATGGGGAGCATGACTTCCCTGGATCTAGACCAAGGGTAGGGAACCTATGGCTCGGGAGCCATGTGTGGCTCTGTTCATGATTGCATCTGGCTCTCCAGAGCAGCCCGGGCCTCGGTTTCCCAGCATGCAGAGGGGAGGAGTGACGCAAATGCGCCGCGACTGCCGCTTCGGCGCCACCATTGCTGCCTCTTCCTCGTCCCCCGCTGCTCTCGGGGTCCTGCACCCTCTTCGCCGCGGATGGCGGCGCCACCTCATCCTCGTCTTCCTCTTCGTCCTCCACCATGGGCCTCGGGGGAGGTGACGGAGGCAGGCACGCGGACCCGCCCTCACTGCCCCTGGGGGCGCCCAGCTCATCATACTCATTGTCGGGCAGCTCAAGAGCCGCTGCCTCTTCGACACTTTATGGAGGGACTGCATCACCGATGTCGACAACAAGGTCGCGTTTGCAGACGCGGACGCTTTCCTTCTCCGCTGGACCAACTGGCAGACACACACTCGCAGGCGCGCCACTGTCTCGGCCTGCCAGTTGGAATCCCTGGGCAGGCGTTGCCTGGAAACCACAGCACGTGCGCCCTTCCTCTCCTCAACTCCGCCCACAGCACAGTCCCCTATCGCCCCTTCCTTCCAAGGGACCCGTTGGATTGGAAGTGGTGATACAAGACTGCGCCGTGGGCGGAGTTTAGAGGAAGGGGGCACGCGCTCCGGTTTCCAGACAACGCCTGCACGGGGATTCCAACTGGCAGGCGCACACTCGGGTGCTTGAGAGTTGGAATCCCACCATCGCACCCTTAAAAGGGTTCACCGCCCCCTAAATTCCCGAACCTCCCACCGCCCCCTTGGATCGCCTCACCACCCACTAGGGGGTGGTACCACCCACTTTGGGACCCACAGGTGTAGATGTAGCTCGTCAGGGAACTTACCTTGTTTCGTCCAGGACTACGAGCGCCTTGGGCAATGGCTTCTTTTGACAGAGGCCTTAGACCGCTGATGGCTTTCGGCGGCTTGGCTTCGTCTCCGTCCCCCACGCCTTTCATCGCAGCCCGGTAAGACATATTGCGCAGGTTGCGCTTCAACGTCCCTTCGCTGGAGTCCTCGATTTCCAGGTCATCGATGGAAATGCTGGGGGCCGACATGCGCTTGGGGTCGCACCGGGAGGCCTCCTGGCTCAAGACGGCGGCAGAGAAGCTCTGGTGCCGCGCGGGAGGTTTGGATTTCGCGCCCTCGGCCAGGCTCTTGGGAATGAGCTGCTGGGTGCCCACCTTGAGCGCCGCAGGACTTTCGGTGCTGAGGACGATCCGGTGCGGCCCGGTCGGCGGTGCGGCTGCAAACACAGCATTGTCCAGCGCGGACAGGGATCCGTAGTTTCCGTGGGAGCATGGAGCGGCAGCGTTGTTGTTGTTGTGCAAATCCGAGCTCAGCTGGTGCTCTAAAAGGAGCGCTTTCTCTCCCAAAGAGGTGTCCGAATGCCTCTTGGACATGACGCTGTGTATATGGACCAGAGGTCAGATTTACAAAGGCTACAGAAAGGGGGAAAAGAAACAGAAATTGGTTAAAATGACTAGGCTTATGCAATAAGCTTAAATGGGGAGATATAGGGGGGTAAAGAAAGAAGGTAAGATGGAAGAAATGTTTAGAAAAATACAGGAATCAGAGAAAAGGTTGGCAGCCAGGTCAATATATAAATTGATGATTAAGGATAAAGAATCTATATATATAAAGGAAGACCCGTCATCGAACGACTGCCAGAGGCAGAGAAACCTTCCAAGGCAGAGACACCAAACTTGGCAACAAAAATAGGCCTCAGGCAAGGAAGGTTTTTAGCAAAGAAACTCCCAAAAAAAAACCTAGAAGGCCCCCAAAACAACGATTTAAAAAAACTACATTTCCCAGCGTCCTCTGCGGCCGCCAGCGAATCCCATTGGCCAACATCGGCCCACACAAAATGCAGGGAGGCTGAGTTCCCATAGTAACGGTGGGCAGAGCCAGCCAAGGCTAGATTAGAATGCTGAGTGATTTGAGTTTAGTCAGTTGGTGTTTGTGGCTTAAACTGCCAAGGCCAAGCTCTAGGAGGGAGCAGGTTCCCACACTCGAGAAACACAATCCAAAAGACCAAGCCAGCACAAAATACCACACAACGCCAATATGCAGAAGATACACAACAATGGCACAGAGCACATACATACCACTCACAGGACAAAAGACACCCACAACAAAAGACACCCACTTAGCAAACACCACACCCACAACCTGACAGCCACACAACTCGCGATGCCTACCTCTACAGACACACAACACAACAGACACACAACACACACAACACATACGTACCACTGCTAAAGAGAAACCTACGCAGTACTACCAACTAACACAGGAGGGCATAACAACTACCAGGAGGACATAACACTAACACAAATAGGGCACCAGGGACACAGGCACTACTGACCAACACATACCGCCGGAATAACACAAACGTGCAACCCCTCCCCCAAAACAATACTGTAACACAAAAACCCACCCCAACCAAAATTCACAACAAACACCACTGGCAAAAGCAACACCACCTCCACATCACAACCAGCACACAGCCAGACTGAGACAACTATGTCACCACAACACACACAAAATACACCCCACAAATACCTGACAACTTCCCCAACACAAAACCCAGGACTGCACTCACTACTCACCACCACACACACCTCCAAATACACACACGTCCCAGGCACAATACTCCAGCAATTCCTACCCACACAACACAACACAACTTCATCCCCCCAACCTTACGGGACCCCGCACACACAACACCTACCATCACCACAAACAAAAACAAACTCCACCTATACTCCAACCACAACACAACACAACACTGCACTGATACTCTACAAACACACACAAACACCCAAAACACCCCACCCACACAAGCATTCCACAACACACTACCACCCACAATGCCACCACACACCCACTAACTCACCAAAAAAGTAATACCGACACACAACACAACACAATACGCACATAACACAACCTTGCGTCTACTGCTCAACCCATTTGTATGCCATTCCTTCCTTCCACACAGGCAGAAGCTGACCCAAAAGACAAGCCATGCCTCCTAAAAAGAACAGCATCGGACGACACACTCGCAACGCTACATACATCACACAAAAAAGGGCAGAACAAACGCCAGAACAGAAACACAGTTTCTTTTTTCAAATCCAGAGTCGGGAAACCACAGAACCTCGCCATCAACACAGCAGACGGAAAGACAAAAAACATTGTATATCCACAAGCTCTGCAGAACGCCAGCAACACCACACAACGACAACTCCCCAGGACTTCAACATCCCACCCACCAGAACAACCCACAACGACACAGCCAGGGCCCCAACAACACCATAACTAACAACAACTCCAACCCTTACATACTCAGACTTTCTTGCATCTCCTAAATAGGGCACAGCAACGCCTGCCGCGTACAGCTAGTTTATATATATAAAAAGAGAGCTGTCGTCCTGAGTAGCCGAAACCGCTGAACCCACAAACACCAAACCAGGCCACAAAACCCATCATGGAACGAGGTATGTTTACCACCAATACACCCCCCAAATTAAAAGAAAATGGGGAAGAAACCCCAAAAACCAATGGGACTACAACTCCCATGATCCCCCACGCTACTGCAGTACTGCGCATGTGCGGAAAAGCTCCCCGTGCAAGCAAACCTCTTCTCCCCCCCAAATTGCCGGAAAGAAGGGCCGCTATCTTCCCCAAGGCCCTCAGCTCGATTGCTGCCTCGACCCGGCCTACCGCTCTCCTGCAGCGGCCAGTGGGGGAAATGTACCTCTCTGCGGGGTCCCTCGTTTGAACTTGGGCCATTGCCCCGGCATATTGCGTGTGTGCTAGGGTTGCCATCCTATCTGCGAGCCAGATGCACTGAGGCTGGGGGCGAAGGAAAAAGAAGGCGACGAGGGGAGCCCGCTGCCTCATGTATCAGGAAAGCCGGGTGCCTCAGAATCCACGTGCTTCAGCCGGCAACGCCACTGCGCCTGCGCCAGGCAAGGCTCCCAGGTGACTCCCCTCTGCGCTTTCTCCCCTTTGCCCTCTCTCTCTCTCGCTCACCCGTGCCGTGTCGCCCTGGCCTTGCCAAAGCCTCTCACCACCGCCTCTTCCTTCCCACCTCCAAGGGCCTTGCTGCCCTTGGAGGTGGGAAGGAAGAGGTGGCGGCGAGAGGCTTCGGCAAGCCCAGGGCAACACGCCGCGATGCTGCCACCAAGCACGGCTGTGGGTTAGCGAAAGAGAGGGCGAAGGGGAGAAACTGCTGGGGGGCGGTTGAAGAGGACGTGGCCTAGCGCCGGGGACATGGCAGTGGCGGATCAGCTGCAACAGTTCTTAAATGACACAGCTGGACTCGATCCCTTCCAGTCCGGCTTCCGTATTGGGCATGGGACGGAGACCGTGCTTGTCTCCATTACAGACCAACTTCGCTGCCAGTTGGACCGTGGCGGGTCAGCGCTGCTGGTGTTAGATCTCACGGCAGCCTTTGACATGGTAGATCACGCATTATTGACCCACCGTTTCGCCGCGATGGGAGTTAGGGGGACTGCCCTTAAATGGGTGGCCTCCTTTCTCCAAGACTGGGGAGGGATGGCCTCTGGGAGGCTCCCATTACGTTGCGGGGTCCCCCAGGGAGCTATCCTCTCCCCTTTATTGTTTAATATCTATATGCGTCCACTCGCCCGACTGGCTCGCAATTTTGCTCTGGAGTGCCATCAGTACGCCGATGACACCCAGCTGGTGCTGAGATTGGAGGGCAGGCCGGACACCGTACCCGATTGTTTCCATCAAAGCCTCGAAGCCGTGACTGGATGGCTGCGTTCCAGCTGGTTGAAGGTGAACCCATCGAAGACGGAGATCCTATGGCTGGGTCGTCCTGGTGTTGGTGAGTGCCGGTTGCCTACCCTGGATGGCGAGCGGCTAAGCCCGTCGTCTTTGGTAAAAAGCCTGGGGGTTCAACTAGACCCACTGCTATCGATGGAGACCCAGGTCTCCGCGGTTAGCAGGTCTGCATTTTTCCATCTCCGGCAGGCTAGGCGACTGGCTCCTTACCTATCCAGGAATGACCTAGCTACGGTGATCCAGGCGATGGTCATCTCGAGGCTAGACTACTGTATCGGCCATCCCTTGTCGACAGCGCAGAAACTTAAGCTGGTGCAAAATGCTGCCGCTCAATTGCTGGTGGGAGCATCGGCAAGGGAGCACATTACACCAAACTTACAGCAATTGCACTGGCTGCCAATAGAGTACCGGATTGTCTTCAAGGTGCTGGTTTTGACCTTTAAGGCCTTGTATGGTCTAGGGCCGGTGTACCTGAGGGACCGCCTCACCCCATACGTTCCCCCGAGATCGTTGCGCTCAGAAGAACAAAATCCCCTGATGATTCCATCAGTCCGTTCCGGCCGCCTTTCAGTTACAAAGAGCCTTCTTTGTGGTGGCGCCGACACTATGGAACGCGTTACCAGACGGAGTTCGCGCTATCACTACAATAAATAAATAAATAAATGAATGAATACTCTGCCAGACTGCCACATCCCATTTTGATCAGAACGGGAGAATTCAGTCTTAAAATATACGATATGGCTCTCGCTGAAATAAATTTCCAAATATTTTGCTTTCATGGCTCTCTGAGTCAAAAAGGTTCCCGACCCCAGCCATAGAAGCTTGGAAAAGTCACACGCCCTCACCATCCGGGTCACCGTAAGTCGGAAACGACTTGAAGGCCCGCAACAACAACACCTTCAGGATTGTGTCTGGGGGCCTCTCTCCCGACTCTTAAAATGTTCCATGAAAGCAAAAGGGAAAGAAGCCGCCTTCCTTCTCGTGGCGGTTTCAAAACACAGAGGTCACCGCAACTTGATACACCTACACCGAGCACGGATTGTATGCGCACGCATGAAGGCGGCCCAACCGGTTTGTTTAGTTTCCAAAGTTCAGTTCCAGACTCGAACTGTTCTCCTACAGGGCTTGTCTCTGTCCTTTTCCCAAGCAACCCACCCCACCAAAGATACATTCAGCAAACATTCAATTCCTAAAACATTTGGCGAGCAGTCCCTGCAACAGCAATCCGGAATCTTGCGGCCAAAACGGGGCCACAGAGAGACCAGAGCTTGCGGTACGCTCAAGGCGACTTTCGAATTCGCAGTAGGACCAAGAGTAGGACGAAGAATAAGGAAAACAACAGCATTGTCCTGCAGTATTAACGCCCCACTTTCCCCTCCGAACTGGGACCAGGAGACACAGAGCATTGTGCGTCAAGTTCCTAAACGAAAGCGGGAAACAGGAGGGGAGGAGACATGCAATGGAGTCCTGGAAAAATATACAGCCCGGTAGACGTCCATGGAAGGGGGCTGGACTGGATGGCTCTTTGAGGTCCCCTCCCAACTCTATATTTCACTTTCAACTGTGGCCGGGTAGTTTCCTTATTCCACCCTGACCACCAATTTATATAAAGACTCCTTTTATTTCCACTTGATGCCACCATATAATGTAATAAGTATTTACACAGGTCAACTTTCCCACTGACCTTCCGATTATTGTGTCAGGGCAGGGTATCCCTCCAACTCAGGGGTGGCCAACCTACGGCCCCCGGGCCGGATTCGGCCCGGCAGCCGATTCTGTCCGGCCCGGGGAGAAGGGTGTCGGGGGCGGCGCCATCCCATCGCGGGCTCTGTGGGGCCTGTGTCAGCAGACAGACCAGAGGAGCGGCGGCTTTGGAGTGCCTGCAATCCTTGGAGGCGTTCCGGGTCTGCAGCGGGAGCACTCGGCGACCTGCAGGGGCCAATCGCCCTGGCAACCCGGAAGACTTGATCATCTTCCGGGTCACCAGGGTGATCAAGTCTCAGATCCCCGAGTGCTCCCCCTGCAGGCCCAGATCGCCTCCAGGGATGGCAGGCACTCCATGGCAGGGCGATCAGCTGGGGAATGGCTGGGGGCGAGAGCGGGCGGAGGCCTGCAGCCTCCGATCGCCTGCTGCTCTGCTCTGCTGCGGTGGCGGCTGGATCCGCTTTGCCATCCCCTGGGCTGGGTCCATTGGGCCATTCCATCTTGGGATCCTTCCTCTCTTGAGGATATCAGCCTCCATCTTGGTTCGCACCTTGTCTTCTTGTATTTAATTTTATTTTAGTGTTTTATGTTATTATTTTATAATAATTTTATTATAATAATAATATTAATAATATAATTAATAATATAATATAATAATGTTATATTATATTATAATTTCAATACATTATAATGCCTATATATAGTATAATATAATTATGATATTAATACTAATAATATATGAATATTTCTTGATATATTAATATGTTAATATGAATGATGTGTAATATATAGTAAATAAAATAAATAAATAAATAAATAAATAATGTAGATTAGAATGTAGTTCAGCCTTTAGGTGCGACCCTCCATAATATTTTTTGGCTCTCGTGTGGCCCCTTGGAAAAAATAATTGCCCACCCCTGCTCTAACTCAAACTCCCACTGACACTATTTGTTAACTTTCGCTGCCACCATTCACTCTACTTGGCTACCCACTGGGAAGAAGTTGTTTTCGAGGCTTGTGTGTGAAGGAACTACGTGGGGAGATATTATTCAAACAATGTTCTAAGCGTGGAGGTTCCAGAGTTCAAAGCTTAGGTGGTTACAGTAACTTCTTAGAAGCACGTATCTTAAGTTTACAACACACTAACTATGGAAATACAACTTGATACTGTATAGCTGTACTCCCAGAACCAATAGCTCAGCAGTCTTTACACTAACTGCTTGTCTTTTAAACCCAACTGCTTTCCTAGCAGTTAAAACACAGCTTTTCCTCTATCCTCTCACAGAGTTTTTTTTAAAAAAACCCAGCTGACTAAAACAGACTCTCTCTAACTCTCCACACACCCTCTCTCCTTCGACTTTCAATACCAACTCCAAACTGCTAAAGTTTGAATTCGAAGATTCTAAGGCCAGTTGCAGGCTCCGCCTCCTGTTTCCACGGTAACGGAATCCCCTTGCTGGTTCCGCACGCTAATATCTCTGATAAACCTTTAGGGTTTGCTAAGTTTTTACCCCTTTAACATATATACATTTATATAAATATCAACCATATCTAAAACCTGTAATAAAGAAAATGACTTAGGATTATAAATACACTGAAACATCTGGATGCCAATATTGCTGCACTGATGTATATGGCATGTTAGTTTGCCACCGAGCTCAAGAGATCAGCCGGCCATCAAACTGATTTGACCCACAGCAGGGAGTTCCAACGTTCCTGCATGCTTTGTGTAGCCGAGCTCAGAGAACCTCACGTCATTCTCTTCCTTCTATTTCTATGCCCCTCTCGTTCTGCAACTTTGTAGCATACCTTTAATTATTAAGACTTCAGATCGCAACATTTTTTTTCTTTTCCGCAAAGATACAAAGTGTCCCATATGGCTCTCTCCCTTCCTGGGCAAATGAAAAAAACCTTTTCGGGCTGCAGAGCACTGCTAGCCCGCCCGGGATGCCTTTCTGGCATCTCAGGGAGGCCGGAGCTGCGCTCCTCTAAACCGCAAATACGGAGTTTTCAAAATGGTGCCGTTTCCCCCATCATCCGCGAAAACATCAGTTTGACCGATTGGCTCCGTTTCAATTCCATATTTTTCTAAGACTTCTTGCCATCTTGTTTTTCTTCCTTTGAGCTCCTCTGCCTCTCTACAGCCTTTTGATTTTTAAAGAATACTACCATGTTTCCCCGAAAGTATGACACCCCCGATTGTAAGACGTATCGGGGGTGTCAGGGGGGTCGGCTAATGTAAGTACCCCGAATGTAAGCCGTATTTTGTCGCCGCCGCCGGCGCCGCCGCAACCGGCCCATTGGCCGCGGCACACCTCCGCAAGCACCTTTCTGCCAGGCCTCCAAGGAAGGTAGGGGGAAGAGACCCAGAGGCGTGGCAGCGGCGCTGCGTCAGAGTGACGCGTCGCGGTTTGCCACGCCTCTGGGTCTCTTCCCCTCCCTTCCTTTGTCCAAGGAAGGGAGGGAAGAGACCCAGAGGCGTGGCAAGCGGCGACACGTCAGAGTGACGCGTCGCCGCCGCCACGCCTCTTGCTCTTTTCTCCCTCCCTCCTTCGTCCAGAAAGCTGCGCCGCGGAGGTGTGCCGCGCCGATGGGCCCGGCTGCGGCGGCGGCGGCGTGATGGTGGCAGCGGCGTGTGGCGGCGAGTGCGTCTTAGTTTATATAAGGCGTACCCGAAAGTAAGACGTGGGGGGACTTTTTCGGGGGAAAGTAAGACGCTGTCTTACTTTCGGGCTCTGTAGCAGGGACCCGGCGCTGCCCGGGTTATTTGAGGAAGGCATTGTGTGCCAAGGTTGGTCCGTATCAGTTGTTCATTTGGCTCGCAGTGGTTTCGGGAAGTGAGTGAAGGTACTTCAAGTCCCATAATCCATGGTCCATTCTCCTCCAAATTGCCCCAGGATGTAGGGGGTTCTGTGTGCCAAATTTGGTCTTGATCAGTCATTGGATGAGGGTCGCAGTGGTCTCAGGAAGTGAGTGGAGGTACTTCAAGCCCCATTATCCATGTTCTGCTCTTCTCCAAACTGCACCAGGACATAGAGTGGGTCATGGGGGCTCTGCGTGCCAAGTTTGATATTTGTTGGGGGCCACAGTGGTCTCTGGGAAACAAAGCACTTGGAAGTACCACAAATCCCATAATCCGTGGTCCATCTTTCCCAAACTGCACCAGGACGTAAAGGGCATCATGGGGGTTATGTGTGCCAAGTTTGTTCCAGGTCCGTCACCCGTGCTGGTCAGAGTAAGTGAGCGAAGGTACAGCAAGTCCCATCCTCCATGGTCCACCCTCCTTCAAACTGCACCAGGATGTAGAGTGGGTCTGGGGGGGGGGGGGGGGATCTGTGTGCCAACTGTAGTCTTGTTCTGTCATTGTTGGGGGCCTAGTCTCGAAAATCAAGTTGGGGAAGCCTTACTGTCAATTCAGGCTGAGGCCTAGTCAGGAGAATCAAGTTGAGGAAGCCTTGCTGTCAATTCAGGCTGAGGCCTAGTCTCGAAAATCAAGTTGAGGAAGCCTTACTGTCAATTTAGGCTGAGGCCTAGTCAGGAGAATCAAGTTGAGGAAGCCTTACTGTCAATTCAGGCTGAGGCCTAGTCTCGAAAATCAAAAGTTGGGGAAGCCTTGCTGTCAATTCAGGCTGAGGCCTAGTCTCGAAAATCAAGTTGGGGAAGCCTTACTGTCAATTCAGGCTGAGGCCTAGTCAGGAGAATCAAGTTGAGGAAGCCTTACTGTCAATTCAGGCTGAGGCCTAGTCAGGAGAATCAAGTTGGGGAAGCCTTACTGTCAATTCAGGCTGAGGCCTAGTCCCAAAAATCAAGTTGGGGAAGCCTTACTGTCAATTCAGGCTGAGGCCTAGTCTCAAAAATCAAGTTGGGGAAGCCTTACTGTCAATTCAGGCTGAGGCCTAGTCTCGAAAATCAAGTTGGGGAAGCCTTGCTGTCAATTCAGGCTGAGGCCTAGTCTCGAAAATCAAGTTGAGGAAGCCTTACTGTCAATTCAGGCTGAGGCCTAGTCAGGAGAATCAAGTTGAGGAAGCCTTGCTGTCAATTCAGGCTGAGGCCTAGTCTCGAAAATCAAGTTGGGGAAGCCTTACTGTCAATTCAGGCTGAGGCCTAGTCAGGAGAATCAAGTTGAGGAAGCCTTACTGTCAATTCAGGCTGAAGCCTAGTCTCAAAAATCAAGTTGAGGAAGCCTTACTGTCAATTCAGGCTGAGGCCTAGTCAGGAGAATCAAGTTGAGGAAGCCTTACTGTCAATTCAGGCTGAAGCCTAGTCTCGAAAATCAAGTTGGGGAAGCCTTACTGTCAATTCAGGCTGAGGCCTAGTCAGGAGAATCAAGTTGAGGAAGCCTTACTGTCAATTCAGGCGGAGGCCTAGTCAGGAGAATCAAGTTGAGGAAGCCTTACTGTCAATTCAGGCTGAAGCCTAGTCTCGAAAATCAAGTTGGGGAAGCCTTACTGTCAATTCAGGCTGAGGCCTAGTCAGGAGAATCAAGTTGAGGAAGCCTTACTGTCAATTCAGGCGGAGGCCTAGTCAGGAGAATCAAGTTGAGGAAGCCTTACTGTCAATTCAGGCTGAAGCCTAGTCTCGAAAATCAAGTTGGGAAGCCTTACTGTCAATTCAGGCTGAGGCCTAGTCAGGAGAATCAAGTTGAGGAAGCCTTACTGTCAATTCAGGCGGAGGCCTAGTCAGGAGAATCAAGTTGAGGAAGCCTTACTGTCAATTCAGGCTGAGGCCTAGTCTCGAAAATCAAGTTGGGAAGCCTTACTGTCAATTCAGGCTGAGGCCTAGTCAGGAGAATCAAGTTGGGGAAGCCTTACTGTCAATTCAGGCTGAGGCCTAGTCAGGAGAATCAAGTTGAGGAAGCCTTACTGTCAATTCAGGCTGAAGCCTAGTCTCGAAAATCAAGTTGGGGAAGCCTTACTGTCAATTCAGGCTGAGGCCTAGTCAGGAGAATCAAGTGGAGGAAGCCTTACTGTCAATTCAGGCGGAGGCCTAGTCAGGAGAATCAAGTTGAGGAAGCCTTACTGTCAATTCAGGCTGAAGCCTAGTCAGGAGAATCAAGTTGAGGAAGCCTTACTGTCAATTCAGGCTGAGGCCTAGTCAGGAGAATCAAGTGGAGGAAGCCTTACTGTCAATTCAGGCTGAGGCCTAGTCAGGAGAATCAAGTTGAGGAAGCCTTACTGTCAATTCAGGCTGGCCTAGTCTCGAAAATCAAGTTGGGGAAGCCTTACTGTCAATTCAGGCTGAGGCCTAGTCAGGAGAATCAAGTTGAGGAAGCCTTACTGTCAATTCAGGCTGAGGCCTAGTCAGGAGAATCAAGTTGAGGAAGCCTTACTGTCAATTCAGGCTGAAGCCTAGTCTCGAAAATCAAGTTGGGGAAGCCTTACTGTCAATTCAGGCTGAGGCCTAGTCAGGAGAATCAAGTTGGGGAAGCCTTACTGTCAATTCAGGCTGAAGCCTAGTCTCAAAAATCAAGTTGAGGAAGCCTTACTGTCAATTCAGGCTGAGGCCTAGTTTGTAAAATCAGGTAAAGAAAGCCTTTTTGTAAAGAACTCTGCCTGGCACCTTTGAGATTTGGGATGTTGGAATGCTGGCCAATCCATGGCCCATCCTCCCTCAAACTGCACCAAGACGTAAAGTGGGTTTTGGGGGTTCTGTGTGCCAAGTTTGGTCTTGTTCTGTCATTGTTGGGGGCTGCAAAGTGTTTTGGACTTAAACTCCCACCATGCCTGACTGGCTCAGGCCTTTTCCTTACCCCCCTCTGGCAGTTTAGAGTGCCGGAATGTTCGTGTTGGGAGTCCTTGGGAGTCCAATTGGAGTCCTTTATGCAAATTATCCCACAGTGGGAGCCAATCGAAACGCTGGCACATATTCGCTCGCTCGCACCACCCACCCACCGCCCGCAAACACTGACTTTTATTATATACATAGATATTTTTCTAGGAAGCAGCTGATTGTCAGAACTTGCCGGTTTTTGCAAATCTTTTTTGTTGTTGTTGCAAAAACCTGTGTTTCATTCAAAAAGTCACGGACTTATTGACCTGCCTTTGTATGTTGGAGATGGGACTCAACTCTCAACAAGAATTAAATTCAGTCTCTGTGTTTATTTTCAGCGCAGCGTGACGTTCCTTGCCAAACATTGTGAAAGAATCGCTGCGAGGATAGCGTAGAGAACGCCTAATACCCTCCTTGGAGGGAAGGGAAATCCAAATGCGCTAGGAGATTGAACCCTTCAGCGAGAGGGTGGATTCGATTATTTTAATTGTGTTTTTACCACCCGTTGAGACATGCCTCCCGGCAGACCAGGTAAGTGCTCTCCTGCCACCTCCAACCTGACAGGTGGATTTCTTGGTCGACAGGTCGGGGCACTGCGTGGGAAGCACCGGAGAGCCATCCCAACTTGGGTTTGGAGAGCTCTAAGGCAGAGCTTTCCAAACAGAGCGTCACCTGTCGTCCACAGGCGTGTCATGTGAAAAATCTCCTATCCAGCCACCTTCAAGCGTCAGTTCAAAAACATCATGAGAAGAAGGCTCCTGTGACGAGGTCTGGACACACACAGACTACTTCTTGACTTTTTAAACCTGTGTGGCAGGACTGCCACCGGTTATCACGGTTTTACTTCGTTATTAATATCTTGCTTCTGCCGGTGGTTCTGATGGACGACTGACCACTGCCACCAATACTCAATGTTTTGCTTTCTCTTTATTATTATCTTGCTGCCACCATTTGTCAATGCTTGACCACTAGATGTGAGGGTCCTGGTGAATAAACGACTTCCACAGATGTAGTGTTGAAAGTGTTTAACAGTTTATTTTACACAAATGGGTTCAAAGCTTAGGTGGTTTCTAAGAGGCTCCGAAGAGGTACAAACTTGCAATTTTAAACAACATAACACCGGGGTTTTAACTTCCCCTTACACAGTTACTATCACAAGTAACTACTTAATACTGGGTTATTCTCAACCCTAGGACTACACTTGTCCTTAACCTGGGTTTCCCTAAACCCACACACAGAACTGAACTGCACACTGCAGTTCCTACAGACAGCTTGCAACTTCAGCAACAGCTAATTCCCAACTAACTCTGCTCACAGCTGCTGGCCAACTGACATTCTCCAACTGTCAGATTCAAACTGAACATTCTAAAGCCAGAGTGGCCTCTGTTGTCATGGCAACAGCCTCTGCTTACAGCTTGCTGCTGCGAACATTCTACTGCCCACTCTCTGCAGCTTTTATGGAATGTCCCTTCTAAATACATAAACAAACATGTGATTAACATATAAATAACCACCTCATCACAGCTCCACTGGTCTCCAAGGGTTCAAAGAGAAGGCCGGACTCCATACCCAATAATTTCCATCTGTGCCTTGAAGCCGTTACCGGATGGCTGCGAGCCAGCAGGTTGAAGGTGAATCCGGCGAAGACGGAGACCCTTTGGATAGGTCGTCTGGGCGATAGGGAAATCCAACTGCCGACCTTGGATGGCGAGGCACTACGCCCGTCATCAACAGTTAAAAAAGCCTCGGTGTCCATTTGGACCCCTGCTGTCAATGGAGACCCAAATCTCCACTGCCAGCAGAATCGCGTTCTTCCATCTGCGACAAGCGAAGCACTTGGCCCCCTATTTGTCCCGGAACGACTGGACCACGGTACTCCAAGCCACGGTCATCTGAAGACTACTGTAACGCTCTTTACATTGGCCTTCCCTTGACCATGATCCGGGGACTTAAACTAGTGCAGAATGCTGCAGCCCGGCTACTCACGGGGGAGCCCGTGACTTGCTGTATAACACCAATTCTGCAGGACCTATTGAATTCCGGATCACTTTCAAGGTGTTAGTTCTTACTTTTAAGGCCTTACATGGTCTGGGGACAGTGTACTTGCGGGATCGCCTGGTTCCGTACAACCCTCCGAGATCACTCCGCTCAGAAGACTTGAATCTCCTGAACGTTCCCAGTGCGCAGTCTTTCCACCTGCCTTCTACTAGATGCAGAGCCTTTTCCGTCATCGCTCCAACATTGTTCCCTCGCCATTCGTACTGCTTTAGCAGATATTTTTCAATATTGTGGAACGCCCTGCCTCCAGAGACACGAGCTTTGCAAAACTGGTATAGTTTTCGCAGAGTATGTAAGACATACCTATTTGCTTCGCTTTTACTGTGTTTTTACTGTTAGTACATGGCAAGTGCAGGCCAGCCTTAGCTATAGCTGCTTGGTTGATGCGTTGTCATAGTAACAAAGCCTGCAGTAGAAATGTATCAAATTCAGCAGAGCCAGGGAGAGAAAAAGGCGGAACTAACGGCCAATAGAAGAATAACTCTGCTATATTTTAGGCCAGTTTGCCCTAACGGCGTGTAGTCTTAATTGTAAGGAAGGAGGGGAGGAGAAAGGAAGGATAGCAGGGAGGGAGGGAGGGGAGGAAAAAAGAAGGAAAAAGGAAGGATAGCAGGAAGGGAGGAAAGGAAGGATAGGAGAAGGTAAGAAGGTGGGATGAAAGGAAGGAAGGGAAGGAAGGAGGGGAGGAGAAACAAGGAAAAAGGAAGGATAGAGGGAAGGAAGGAAGAGGGAGGGAGGGAGGGAGGAGAAATGAAGGATAGCAGGGAGGGAGGGGAGGAGAAAAGAAGGAAAAAGGAAGGATAGCAGGAAGGGGGAAGGGGAGGAGAAAGGAAGGGAAGGATAGGAGAAGGAAGGATGGAAGGAAGGAAGGAGAGGAGGAGAGGAGGAGAAACAAGGAAAAAGGAAGGATAGAGGGAAGGAAGGAAGGGAGGGAGGTAGGAAGGAGAAAGGAAGGATAACAGGGAGGGAGGGAAGGATACAAGGAGGGAAGGGAGGTTGGATGGATGGATGGAAGGGAATACTATTTCACTTTCTCCTCCCTTCTTTGCCTCTTTTCTGCCTTTCCTCCCCTTTTTCATTCCTTTCTACTTTCTCTCCTTCCTTCCTTCCCTTCCTATTACTATTACTGTTGTTGTTGCTGTCGTAATTAAGCAGACCTTCTCATTACTTAGCTTTCCATACCACCAGACTACGCCACAGCAACGTGTGGCCGGGTACAGCTAGTATAATATAATACATTGTATATACATATAATATTGATAACATAATGTAATACAATATAATACTACTACCAATACAATATTATAATTGTATATTTTATATGACATGTAATATTACTAATATTACAGTATAATGTTATAGTACAATCTATATATATAAAGGAACAGTCGTCATGTGAAGACTACCTCAAACAGAGAAACCTTACAACGCAGAAACACAAAACTTGCCAACAGAAATAGGCCTCAAGCAAGGTACGTTTGTAGCAAAGAAACTTCCCCCAAAACCTAAAAGGCCCCCAACACAACGAGTAAAAAAACTACATTTCCCAGCATCCTCCGGGGCTGCCAAAGACGCCCCCAGCCTCTACATTCTGACAACATGATTGGCTGCCAATAAGGGCGGATTTGCATAACTGCTGTACTGGCCAGCCAACATGAACATTCCGACCCATAACAAACTGCCAGAGCCTCCTCCAACACTTTCAAATCAGAAGCCCATGCTGGAGATCAACACCATTCAAGGGGAGCTCTTCTTCCTTTCCCAAAAGATCTCCAGTGGCTTGGAATTCCACATTAATTAATAAGAGGACCATCCAGCAACAATGGGGTTTGCCAAGGAGGGTGCTCCAGCCCCTCTATATGCTGGCTCCAAGGGATGGAGGTTATCACCAAGTACCTTCTGCTGCCCAGCGCTGGAAGAGCTCCCTCAGATGGCCTGTCCACGAGGAAAGCCTCCTCGGACATCGACCAATGGGTGCAAACGACACAGAGCAGGACATCTTGAAAAGGAGAGGAGCAGAAAGTAAGCTAGACATGAAGATCTTGAGAAAGGTGGCTAAAAAGGAGACGGAAAGGATTTTTAACAGTCCCCCAACAGACACTGGACGCACCTGTGAAGATAGAGATCCCCTGACAGGACAAGCCCTCCCCAAGCTGATCCATCCTGGCCATGGTACAAGTCAAACCCGAAGGACTGCAGGCAAAGAGCTGAGCCACAAACATAACACACCCCATTCACTAACAACAATTCCAACCCTTACATACTCAGACTTTCTCGCATCTCCTAAATAGGGCACAGCAACGCCTGCCGGGTACAGCTAGTGTAATATATAATATTGATATTGTGCTATGGCAATAATCTATTATATAAATGGGTTCACGTCATGGGATGTATACCTCAAACAAAGAAACCTTACAACGCAGAAACACAATACTTGCCAACAGAAATAGGCCTCAAGCAAGGTACGTTTGTAGCAAAGAGACTTCCCAAAAAAAAAACCTAAAAAGGCCCCCAAAACAACGAGTAAAAATAAAACTACATTTACCAGCATCCTCCAGGGCAGCCAAAGATTCACCCAGCCTCTACATTCTGAACAACATGATTGGCTGCCAATAAGGGCGGATTTGCATAACTGCTGCACTGGCCAGCCAACATGAAAATTCCGACCCATAACAAACTGCCAAAACAGAATAAGGAAAAGGCCTGAGCCAATCCCCAACACAAACACCCAAATCACTTCCAACCGAAAAAAAATCACAGACCACGCCCAAAATTGACAGTAAGGCTTCATTAACTTGATTTCCCTAACTAGCCCTCACTTACTGGGAAGCTGTTTACGCTCTGAATTGACAGTAAGACTTCATTAACTTGATTTCCCTAACTAGCCCTCACTTACTGGGAAGCTGTTTACGCTCTGAATTGACAGTAAGACTTCATTAACTTGATTTCCCTAACTAGCCCTCACTTACTGGGAAGCTGTTTACGCTCTGAATTGACAGTAAGACTTCATTAACTAGATTTCCTAACTAGGCCTCAGCTTACTGGGAAGCTGTGTTACGCCTAAATTGACAGTAAGACTTCATTAACTTGATTTCCCTAACTAGCCCTCACTTACTGGGAAGCTCTTTACGCTCTGAATTGACAGTAAGACTTCATTAACTTGATTTCCCTAACTAGCCCTCACTTACTGGGAAGCTGTTTACGCTCTGAATTGACAGTAAGACTTCATTAACTTGATTTCCCTAACTAGCCCTCACTTACTGGGAAGCTGTTTACGCTCTGAATTGACAGCAAGGCTTCATTAACTTGATTTCCCTAACTAGCCCTCACTTACTGGGAAGCTGTTTACGCTCTGAATTGACAGTAAGGCTTCATTAAGCTGATTTCCCTAACTAGCCCTCACGCTGGGAAGCTGTTTACGCTCTGAATTGACAGTAAGACTTCATTAACTTGATTTCTAACTAGCCTCACTTACTGGGAAGCTGTTTACGCTCCAAAATTGACAGTAAGGCTTCATTAACTTGATTTCCCTAACTAGCGCTCACTTACTGGGAAGCTGTTTACGCTCTGAATTGACAGTAAGACTTCATTAACTTGATTTCCCTAACTAGCCCTCACTTACTGGGAAGCTGTTTACGCTCTGAATTGACAGTAAGGCTTCATTAACTTGATTTCCCTAACTAGCCCTCACTTACTGGGAAGCTGTTTACGCTCTAAATTGACAGTAAGACTTCATTAACTAGATTCTCCCGACTAGGCCTCAGCTCATTGGACAGCTGTTTGGCCTGAATTGACAGTAAGGCTTCATTAACTTGCTGTTCCTAACTAGGCCTCAGCTCATGGGACATTGTGTATGGCCTGAATTTACAGTAACCTACCTTGGCACACAGAGCCCCAACCATGCATAATGGGACTTGAAGTACCACCATGGAAAATGGGATTTTTAGTACTTCAAAACCCATCATTCCCCACAGACCACTGTGGCCCAGAACCAAGACCAATACAGACCCAACTTGGCACACCATGCCCCCCATGACCCACACTCCATCAAACTGCAGTTTAGAGGAGGGCACACAGTGGATGATTGGACTTTCTCGCATCTCTAAAAGGGCACAGCAACGCGTGCCGGGGACAGCTAGTATACTATATTGTATTTACATTTTACTTGTAAGCCGCTCAGTCCCCTTTAGGTTGAGAAGGGCAGCATATAAATGTCGCAAATCTCTATCTCTATCTGTATATCTTCTGTATACCTTTATAAAGCGGAATGTTTGTATGTATGTATGTATGTATGTATGTATGTGTGCGGAGGGCGGAAGGGCGGGAGGGCGGATATGTGGCAGCCACTTTCACAGGCCACAGCGACCAGCCCGGGTGATGGACCTGCACCAAACTTGGTACACATAACCCCTGGTGCAGTTCGGGGACATGGGCCACAGATTATGGGATTTGTAGTACTTTCAAACACTTTGGTTCCCACAGACCACTGAGGCCACCAAAAAGGACCAATACAGACCACACTTAGCACACACAGCCCCCATGACCCACTCTACGTCCTGGTGCAGTTCGGAGGAGGGTGGACCATGGATGATGGGACTTGAAGTACCTCTACTCACTTCCCAAGTCCGCTGCAACCCTCATCCAATCACTGATCGAGACCAAACTTGGCATACATAACCCCTATGACTGCCTTCACTTCCTGGTGAGGTTTGGGGGAGGACTGACAATGGATGATGGGATTTGTAGTACTTTCACACCCCTCTGTTCCCACAGACCACTCTGGCCCCCAACAAACACTGATAAAGACCACACTTTGCACACAGAGCCCCAGTGACCCACTCTACATACTACTGCAGTATGGAGGGGGCCAGAACATGGATGATGGGACTTGCAGTACCTTCCCTCACTTTCCAAGCCTGCTACAAACCTAATCCAATGACTGATCAACACCAAACCTGGCACACAGAGCCCTCATGACCCACTCTACATCCTGCTGCTGTTCTGTGTGAGACGGACCATGGATGATGGGACTTGAAGTACCTTCACTTCCTAAAAACAATGCAACCCTCATCCATTCACCAATACAGACCAAACTTAGCACACAGAGCCCCCATGACCCAATCTACATCCTACTACACTTTGGGGGATGGTGGACCATGGATGATGGGACTTCCACTACCTTCAGTAATTTCAACTGCAACTCCCAATAATGATGGAGCAAGACCAAACTTGGCACACAGAGCCCCCATGACCCACTCTACATCCTGTTGCACTTCTCAAATGACCCGGGCACCGCCGGGTCCCTAAGCTAGTATATAATAAAGCGGAATGTTTGTATGTGTGTTTGTATGTATGTATGTGGCAGCGTTCTGATTGGCTCCCGACCTGTACATTCGGACAACATGATTAACCAGTGAGGGAGTATTTGCATAACGCCTCTAATTGGCCAGCCAACACGAACATTCTGACACTCTAAACTGCGAGAGGGGGGTAAGGCAAAGGCCTGAGGCAGTCAGCCATGGTGGGAGTTTCAGACCAAAACACTTTGCGACTCCCAACAATGACAGAACAAGACCAAACTTGGCACACAGAACCCCCAAGACCCACTCTACATCCTGGTGCAGTTTGGGAGGGCAGACCATGGATGATGGGACTTGAAGTACCTCCAATCACTTCCCCAGACCGCTGCAACCCTCATCCACTGAATAATCAAGACCAAACTTGCCACACAGAGCCCCCATGACCCACTTTACATCCTGGTGCAGTTTGGAGGAGGGGAGACCATGCATGATGGGACTTGAAGTACCTTCACTCACTTCCCAAAACTGCTGCAAACCAAATCCAATGATCCTGGTGCAGTTTTGTGTGGGACGGACCACAGATGATGGGACTTGAAGTACCTTCACTCACTTCCTGAGAGCACTGTGACCCTCATCCAATGAGCAATACAGACCAAACTCGCCACACAGAGCCCCCATGACCCACTCTACACCCTGGTGCAGTTTGAAGGAGGATGGACCATGGATGATGGGACTTGAAGTACCTTCACTCACTTCCTGAGAGCACTGTGACCCTCAACCAAAGACCAAAACAGACCAAACTTGCCACACAGAGCCTCCATGACCCACTTTACACCCTGGTGCAGTTTGGAGGGATGGACCATGGATGATGGGACTTGAAGTACCTTCACTCACTTCCCCAAAACTGCTGCACCCTAATCCAATGACTGATCAAGACCAAACTTGCCACACAGAGCCCTCATGACCCACTCTACACCCTGGTGCAGTTTGAAGGAGGATGGACCATGGATGATGGGACTTGAAGTACCTTCACTCACTTCCTGAGAGCACTGTGACCCTCATCCAATGAGCAATACAGACCAAACTCGCCACACAGAGCCCCCATGACCCACTCTACACCCTGGTGCTGTTTGGAGGGGGGTGGACCATGGCCGATGGGACTTGTAGTACCTTCACTAACTCCCTGAGACCACTGCAAGCCACGTAAACATCTAATAGGAACCAACCTTAATCAGGATGGTAAATAAGACGATCTTTGACCAAGACTGAGGAAAAGCTGTATTCTTTTTTGGGGACTATAGAAGAAACTTTTTCTTTCTTATTGGGGTGAAAGAAGGAAGAACGGAAGTCAACCAACTTTTTCTTTCTTTTTTTCTCTTCTTTCCCTTTCTTTTTGTTTCTTTTTTAGTATGTGTATTGTGTTGTATTGTGGTTTTATGTTATTTTTTTTTAAAAAATGAATAAAATTATTTTTTAAAAAAAAAAAGCCTTCGACAACACAAAGCTTTCTTTCTTTTTCTTTTCTTTCTTTCTCGTTTCTTCTTTTCTCTTCCCTTCTTTCTCTCCCCGCCCTTGCTTTTCCTTATACATGTTCTTTGCTTCCTTTTCTTTCGCTTGCCTTCTTTCTGTTCCCTTCTGTTCCTGGTTTGAAAGGGAAGGAGGAGAGGAGGAGGAGAAAAAGGAGAGGGAAAGGAAGGAAAAGAAGGAGAAAAAGGAGAGGGAATAGGAGAAAAAGAAGAGACGGGGAGAAAAGGGAGAGGGAAAAAAAGGAGAGGGAAAGGGAGAAAAAGAAGAGAAGAGGAGAAAAAGGAGAGGGAAAGGAAGGAAAAAGAAGAGAAGGGGAGAAAAAGAAGAGAAGGGGAGAAAAAGGAGAGGGAAAGGAAGGAAAAGAAGAAGAGCAGGAGGAGAAAAAGGAGAGGGAATAGGAGAAAAAGAAGAAGTGGAAGAGGAGGAGAAAAAGGAGATGGAAGAAGTGGAAGAGAAGGAGGAGAAAAAGGAGAGGGAAAGGGAGGAAAAGAAGAAGAGAAGGAGAAAAAGGAGAAGGAAAGGGAGAAAGGGGAGAGAAGAGGAGAAAAAGGAGAGGGAATGGAAGGAAAAGAAGAAGAGAAGGGGAGAACAAGGAGAGGGAAAGGGAGAAAAAGAAGAGAAGGGGAGAAAAAGGAGAGGGAAAGGGAGGAAAAGAAGAAGTGGAAGAGGAGGAGAAAAAGGAGAAGGAAGAAGTGAAAGAGAAGAAGGAGAGAAAGGAGAGGGAAAGGGAGGAAAGAAGAAGTGAAAGAGAAGGAGGAGAGAAAGGAGAAGGAAGAAGTGAAAGAGAAGGAGGAGAGAAAGGAGAAGGAAGAAGTGGAAGAGAAGGAGGAGAAAAATGAGAGGGAAGAAGTGGAACAGGAGGAGGAGAAAAAGAAGAAGGAAGAAGTGGAAGAGAAGGAGGAGAAAAAGGAGAAAAAGGAGAAGGAAGAAGTGGAAGAGAAAAAGGAGAAAAAGGAGAAGGAAGAAGTGGAAGAGAAGGAGGAGAAAAGGGAGAAAATGGAGAAGGAAGAAGTGGAACAGAAGGAGAAAAAGGAGAAGGAAGAAGTGGAAGAGAAGGAGGAGAAAAAGGAGAAAAAGGAGAAGGAAGAAGTGGAAGAGAAGGAGGAGAAAAAGGAGAAAAAGGAGAAGGAAGAAGTGGAACAGAAGGAGGAGAAAAAGGAGAAGGAAGAAGTGGAAGAGAAGGAAGAGAAAAATGAGAGGGAAGAAGTGGAAGAGAAGGAGGGGAAAAGGAGAGGGAAAGGGAGGAAAAGAAGAAGTGGAAGAGGAGGAGAAAAAGGAGAAGGAAGAAGTGAAAGAGAAGAAGGAGAGAAAGGAGAGGGAAAGGGAGGAAAAAGAACAAGTGGAAGAGAAGGAAGAGAAAAATGAGAGGGAAGAAGTGGAAGAGAAGGAGGAGAAAAAGGAGAGGGAAAGGAAGGAAAGGAAGAAGTGGAAGAAAAGAAGGAGAAAAAGGAGAAGGAAGAAGTGGAAGAGAAAAAGGAGAAAAAGGAGAAGGAAGAAGTGGAAGAGAAGGAGGAGAAAAAGGAGAAGGAAGAAGTGAAAGAGAAGGAGGAGAGAAAGGAGAAGGAAGAAGTGAAAGAGAAGGAAGAGAAAAATGAGAGGGAAGAAGTGGAAGAGAAGGAGGGGAAAAGGAGAGGGAAAGGGAGGAAAAAGAACAAGTGGAAGAGAAGGAGGAGAGAAAGGAGGGGGAAAGGGAGGAAAAGAAGAAGTGGGAGGAGGAGAAAAACAAGAGGGAAAGGGAGGAAAAGAAGAAGTGAAAGAGAAGGAGGAGGAGAAAAAGAAGAGGGAAGAAGTGGAAGAGAAAGAGGAGAAAAAAGTAAGAGAAGGGGAAAAGGAGGACAAGTGGGAGGAAAAGGAGAAGGAAGAAGAGGAGGAGGGAGAGAACGGGAGAAGGGGCAAGGGGGGGGAGCCTTTCCTTCCCAGGAGCCCGCCTGCCCGCCTTCTTACCTGCCTGGGCTCTTCTCCATCGACGGCGTCTCTCCAGGCAGGCAGGCAGGCAGGGAGGGAGGGGGCGTGGCAATGGCCCAGGCTCCGCCCCCGGGGGCGGGGCTTCAAGGGAGGCCACCAGGTGCAGCTGCAGCAGTTCCCAGGCGGTGGGTCACGTGTCGCCTTGGCCACGCCAGCAAGGAGCTTCCCAGAAGGAACCCCAGCCATTCGGGCCAAGGGCTTCGGGCCCGGCTCTCCCTCCCTCCCTCCCTTCTGCTGTGGGCATCCCGACCCCTGCTGGCGGACGAGGCGCATTGCAGCCACCTCACAGGGAGAGCACGACAAGGGCTGGGCCCAGCCGAGGGAGCCAGCCTCCAAGGGACGCCCCATGGGGAACCGCCCGCCGGTTTTCTCCTTTCTCCGGCTCTGAGAGGGCCGGCCTCACAATGTCCCCCTGGCAACATGGCTCTCTTGGGGCCTCCTCCCTTCTTTCCTCCCTCTCTCCATTTCCCCCTTCCTTCTTTCTTTTTATCCCTTCTGATCTTCCTTTTTTCTCTCTCCCTCCCTCCCTCCCTTTCTCCCTTTCTCCCTCCTTTCGTTTCTACATCCCTCCCTTCCTTTCCCGCTTTCTTTCAGCCTCCCTCCCTTTCTCCTATCCTTCTTCCTTTCTCCCTCTCCCCTCCCCCCTTTCCTTATTCCCCCCTTCCCTTCCTCCCTTCTTTCCTTCCTTTCTCCCTTCCCTCCTTTCTCTCTCCTTCCCTTTCTCCTTTCTCCCTTCCTTCTTTCCATCCTTTCTCCCTCCCTCCCACCTTTCCTTATTCCCCCCTTACCTTTCTCCCTTCTTTCCTTCCTTCCTCCCTTCCTTGCTTTCTCCCTCCCTTGTTCCCTCCATCTTCCTTACTCCTTCCCTCCCTCCCTTACTTCCTTTCTCACTTCCTCCCTCCCTTTCTCTCTTCCTTCTTTCTTTCCTTCCTTCCTTTCTCCCTCCCTACCTCCCACCCTTCCTTTCTCCCTCCTTCTTTCTCCCTCCCCCCTTCTTCCCTCCATCCCTGTCTTCCTTTCTCACTTTCTCCCTTTCTCTCTTCCTTCCTTCCTTCCTTTCTCCCTCCCTCCCTACCTCCCACTCTTCCTTAGTCTCTCCTTTCCTTTTTCCTTCCCTCCTTTCCCCCTCCTTCCCTTTCTCCCTTCCTCCCTTGTTCCTTCCCTCCCTTCCTTTCTCCCTTCTTTCCTTCCTTCCTCCCTTCCCCCCTTCCTTGCTTTCTCCCTCCCTCGTTCCCTCCATCTTCCTTACTCCTTCCCTCCCTCCCTTACTTCCTTTCTCACTTCCTCCCTCCCTTTCTCTCTTCCTTCCTTCTTTCCTTCCTTCCTTTCTCCCTCCCTACCTCCCACCCTTCCTTTCTCCCTCCTTCTCTTTCTCCCTCCCCCCTTCTTCCCTCCATCCCTTTCTCTCTTCCTTCCTTCCTTCTTTCCTTTCTCCCTCCCTCCCTACCTCCCACCCTTCCTTAGTCTCTCCTTTCCTTTTTCCTTCCCTCCTTTCCCCCTCCTTCCCTTCCTCCCTTGTTCCTTCCCTCCCTTCCTTTCTCTCGTCCTTACTCCCCTTCTCCCTTCGTTCCTTTCTCCCTCCCTCCCTTCTTTATTCTCTTCCTTCCTTCATTTCTCCCTTCCTTCCTTCACAAACACTTACCTTTATTAAGACACTAGCTTGGGGACCCGGCGTTGGAAAGAGAGGGAAGGTACTGCAAGTCCCATCATCCATGTTCTGCCCCCTCCAAGCTTCAGTAGGATGTAGAGTGGGTCATGGGGGATGTGTGTGCCAAGTGTGGTCTGTATCGGTCCTTTTAGGTGGCCGCAGTGGTCTGTGGGAACCAAAGTGTTTGAATGTACTACAAATCCCATAATCCATGGTCCATGCCCCCCAAACTGCACCAGGCCGTAAAGGGGGTCAGGGGGGTTATGTGTCCCAAGTTTGGTGCAGGTCCATCACCCGGCCTGTGAAAGTGGCAGCCAATCAGAACGCCGCCACATACACACATACAAACATTCCGCTTTAATATATATACTAGCTTGGGGACCCGGCGGTGCCCGGGTCATTTGAGAAGTGCAGCAGGATGTAGAGTGGGTCATGGGGGCTCTGTGTGCCAAGTTTGGTCTTGATCCATCATTATTGGGAGTTGCAGTGGTATCATGAAATTACTGAAGGTAGTGCAAGTCCCATCATCTCTGGTCCCCCCCCCCTCCAAAGTGTAGTAGGATGTAGATTGGGTCATGGGGGCGCTGTGTGCTAAGTTTGGTCTGTATTGGTGAATGGATGAGGGATGCATTCTTTTTCGGAAGTGAGTGAAGGTACTTCAAGTCCCATCATCCGTGGTCCGTCTCACAGTAAACTGCACCAGGCTGTAGAGTGGGTCATGAGGGCTCTGTGTGACAGATTTGGTGTTGATCAGTCATTGGATTAGGTTTGTAGCAGGATTGGGAAGTGAGGGAAGGTACTGCAAGTCCCATCATCCATGTTCTCTCCCCTCCAAACTTCAGTAGGATGTAGAGTGGGTCACTGGGGCTCTGTGTGCCAAGTGTGGACTTTCTCAGTGTTTTTTGGGGGCCACAGTGGTCTGTGGGAACAGAGGGGTGTGAAAATACTACAAATTCCATCATCCATTGTCAGTCCTCCCCCGAACTTCACCAGGACGTGAAGGCAGTCATGGGGGTTATGTGTGCCAAGTTTGGTCTCAATCGGTAATTGGATGAGGGTCGCAGCAGACTTGGGAAGTGAGTAGAGGTACTTCAAGTCCCACCATCCATGGTCCACCCTCCTCCAAACTGCACCAGAATGTAGAGTGGGTCATGAGGGCTCTGTGTGGCAAGTTTGGTGTTGATCAATCATAGGATTAGGTTTGTAGCAGTCTTGGAAAGTGAGGGAAGGTACTGCAAGACCCATCATCCATGTTCTGTCCCCCTCCAAACTTCAGTAGGATGTGGAGTGGGTCACTGGGGCTCTGTGTGCCAAGTGTGGTCTTTATCAGTGTTTGTTGGGGGCCACAGTGGTCTGTGGGAACAGAGGGGTGTGAAAGTACTACAAATCCCATCATCCATTGTCAGTCCTCCCCCAAACCTCACCAGGACGTGAAGGCAGTCATGGGGGTTATGTGTGCCAAGTTTGGTCTCGATCAGTGATTGGATGAGGGTTGCAGCGGACTTGGGAAGTGAGTAGAGGCACTTCAAGTCCCATCATCCATGGCCCACCCTCCTCCGAACTGCACCAGGACATAGAGTGGGTCATGGGGGCTGTGTGTGCTGAGTGTGGTCTGTATTGGTCCTTTTTGGTGGGCTCAGTGGTCTGTGGGAACCAAAGTGTTGGAAAGTACTACAAATCCCATAATCCGTGGGTCATGTCCCCCGACCCGTGCCAGGGCGTAAAGGGGGTTAGGGGGGTTATGTGTACCAAGTTTGGTGCAGGTCCATCACCCGCGCTGGTCGCTGTGGCCTGTGAAAGTGGCAGCCACATATCCGCCCTGGCCTGTGAAAGTGGCTGCTTCCGCCCTTCTGCCCTCCCGCCCTCCGCATACACACATACAAACATTCCGTTTTATAAAGGTATACAGATACAGATAATGTATAGAATAGAGATAGGGAATGTTTTTGGATTCTAAATGTTAGCATTGAATACTTGCTGTGTGCCGGTCTGAGTCCCTCCTCGGAGGTGAGAAGGCCCGGGTATAAAAGTTTTAAATAAATAAATAGCCCAAAGAAAATGCAAGGAACCAGCCGTTGGTTTTTTTTAAAAAACACACAGGTTTATTGCATATCAATCTCATGTATAAATCAGTCGTCGCATTGGAAAGATTACATTTTGGTATAACATTCCTATTCTACAGCATTAACACCCTCCCCCCCCTCAAATCAGCACTTTTTCTAGTCATTGTATCTTTTTGCAAAGAAATTTCTCTACACATAACGTTGGTTTCCTTCGTCTTGTTACGTCCCGAGCGTTGAGAAAGTTTTGCAAAACTTTTTAGCCTTTTTTGTTTTCATTATATTCGACATCTTTCTCCCCCACTCTCTCATTTTTTGAACATCTCGACGAGAAAAAAAAAAGCAAATGCAATATTAATTCATAACTGCCACTTATTTAAAATTTTCCTTGGCAGTTGGAGGCTTCTAGCCCCGAATACAGGAGAGAAATAAAAAATAAAAAATCGAAATTGAAATGAAACGACAACGAAATCACATATACATTAAGTGCATCTACAGACCCCTAAACGACAAGTCATGCATTTCCTTTTTCCTTATAAACAGAATACTTCCGAGATGCTTCAGGAACTCGCATCTTTTTTTTTTCTTTCTTTCACAATGTTTTAGAAACATTATTTGGAGAAAAAAATTCCAAGACATTTACAATCGATTTTTTTTAATAAAAAAAAAAACCCCAAACGAAACAAGACTTTACAAGTTCTAAAACAAAAAAGAAGAAATATCCTAATTCGGATGGGTGTCGGAAACAACAGCAAAAGGAAACCGGGAAGGAATACACAAATCATCATCCTTGCCACCATTTATATATATATATATTTATATTTATATTTATATAATATTATATACATTTGTTTATTTTTCTTTTTTTTATTAAAAAAACAACATGTGAAAATTACATCTTTTTTTTCCGTAGTCATCCCTACACTGTATTGGTTTCGGACACAAGTTGAATGTCTTGGGGTGCGTCTACACTGTCGAATTAATCCTGTTTGACACCACAGCTCAGTTCAATGGAACGACTGGAGTGGTCGTTCGATCAAGTCTTTAGTATTCGATCCCAAACGACAACTCCGAGGATTCCATAGCATGGAGCCGCTGCAACTAAAGTGGTGCCGAACTGTGTTAATTCAACAGGGTCAATGCCCTTGTGGATTTTACTTAGTGGTATTGATAAGACTGGACCGAAAGATGGATCTCCAGGAACCCAAACGCAGCTGGTTTGGCTGACCATAAGATGGAATAACCATTAAAGGTCAAATTTGTTGTACACCAGGTTTCCTGGAGGAAGATAATGTCAAATGTTCTAAGAAATGTTTGCATCTCTCCCAGATTTTTTTTAGATTTCCACCCCATCTAGGACATCTAGGGCCCCAACTCCTAGATGTCCTTGCCCCCATCTAGGACATCTAGGACAGCTAGGGCCCCAACTCCTAGATGTCCTTGCCCCCATCTAGGACATCTAAGACCCCAACGCCTAGATGTCCTTGCCCCCATCTAGGACATCTAGGACCCCAACTCCTAGATGTCCTTGCCAACTGGTCCAGTGGCCAAGGATAATGGGAGCTGAAGTCCCAAAGAATTGAATGACCAGAGGTTGGACACCTCTTCTTTAAGATTCGTTATTTGTTCCCTGAATTGTATCATCCAGATAGAAGAGAAGAAGAAAAAAAAGACTTGGATTTCAAGGAGAAACAAAACCTTTTAATCACAGTTTCTGATAAATAGAAAGGAAAGATTCCCATGGCTTTTGCGGACGTCACGGCGGAGCGTTACAGACTATGTCCGCCCACAGTATCGTCAGCAGAAGTGCCCATCCGATGAGCACCGTTCCTTCATTATTTCGTTTCAGTTTTTACATCAGGATACAACCCCCCACCCTCCCTCTGACCACGACAACAAAATAAAAATTACAGCAATAGTTAAACAATGAATGTTAAGTCAGTAGCTTGCAGTACATTTGGAGAGAAACGCTATCCAGTGCTTCGTATTTGCTGTGTTAGTCTTACATTTGGTCATTTGTGCCAGCTCTCCCTGGTGGCCAGAGTTTGCCTCTGTTTATCTATATGTGTGTATGAGGAGTGCGCCAGCCCCCCCTAGTGGCCAGAGTTTGCCTCTGTTTGTCTATATGTGTGTATGAGGAGTGCACCAGCTCCCCCTGGTGGTCGGAGTTTGCCTGTGTTCATCTATATGTGTGTATGAGGAGTGCGCCAGCTCCCCCTGGTGGCCAGAGTTTGCCTCTGTTCATCTATATGTGTGTATGAGGAGTGCGCCAGCTACCCCTGGTGGCCAGAGTTTGCCTGTGTTCTATATGTGTGTATGAGGAGTGCGTCAGCTCCCCCTGGTGGCCAGAGTTTGCCTCTGTTCGTCTATACGTGTGTATGAGGAGTGCGCCAGCTCCCCCTGGTGGTCGGAGTTTGCCTCTATTTGTCTATATGTGTGTATGAGGAGTGCACCAGCTCCCCCTGGTGGCCAGAGTTTGCCTTTGTTCGTCTATATCTGTGTATGAGGAGTGCGTCAGCTCCCCCTAGTGGTTGGAGTTTGCCTCTGTTTGTCTATATGTGTGTATGAGGAGTGTGCCAGCTCCCCCTGGTGGCCAGAGTTTGCCTTTGTTCGTCTATATCTGTGTATGAGGAGTGCGTCAGCTCCCCCTGGTGGTTGGAGTTTGCCTCTGTTTGTCTTTATGTGTGTATGAGGAGTGCCTCAGCTCCCCCTGGTGGCCAGAGTTTGCCTCTGTTCGTCTATATGTGTGTATGAGGAGTGCACCAGCTCCCCCTGGTGGCCAGAGTTTGCCTTTGTTCTTCTATATGTGTGTATGAGGAGTGCGTCAGCTCCCCCTGGTGGTCGGAGTTTGCCTCTGTTCGTCTATATGTGTGTATGTGTAAACGGCAGGGATTGTCTGCTAAGTATGTGTACCTGTAATCCGCTCTGAGTCTCCTTTGGGGTGAGAAGAGCGGAATATAAATAAAGAATATTATTATTATTATTATTACAATTGGCCAGAAATACGTCTCCTTTGCTCCATTGGGAGGAATGTGCCAACGTCCCTCTGTATTGACTTCCCTCCTGTTTGAGGCCCAGGAACCCCATCATCAAACACACACACACACACACACACACACACACACGTCTCGCTTATCTGATCTTCACTTATCTGCAGGACCGGACGAAGGTAAAAAATTATAGTAAGCCAATCTTTTTTCAGCGCCCCCTGTGCGCGATGAAGCATGCATGCACGCAAACAGCTAGTTTCACGCATGCGCTATTGGGACAGAGCACTTCTGGTGGAGGGAGTAGCAAAGTGTTGTTCCATTTGCCCCCCAAATTCTCTTGAGCTTCCCACCGCCCCCTTGGATCGCCTCACCGCCCACCAGGGGGTGGTACCAATGAGCCAAAGAAAAATATGAAATTGGAACGGGGTCAATCGGTGAAACTTATGTTCTCGCGGATGCTGGGGGAAAATGGCACCTTTTGAAGGACTCCGTATCCGCGGTTTTGAGGAACGCTGCTCCGGCCTCCCCGGGATACCGCCCACTTTGAGAATCGGTGATTTAAACCAAATATATGATTGTCTGAGAAGCTTGCAACCAGAATAAATGTGGTTATTCCTTAGGGATCGTTTGGCACATTAACATAACCATGACAGGAATGGGGATTATAAAGCATACAGCCTTAATTGTACATTTTTGGTCCTTCACTAGTTACTTATATTAACATAATTTTTCCATAACAATGATATCTAACATACACACACACACATACATGTGTGTGTATATGTATATGTGTGTGTTTGTGTGTGAGTGTGTGAGAGAAATACTGATAAGGAAGAAATCAAACAAGAAAAAGATGTTCTTTCTCCCAATTGTTCCTTTTAAAAAAAGTTATATACAGATCAAATAAATATTCAGTCGCCTCATTCAACTATCCAATAGCCTTTGGAAACTATTATTATTATTATCAGCATCATAAACGAGATGTATCTGTGAGAAGATACAGCTCACTGGAATAGAAGGTGTTTGGTTGTCATGGTCGTGACATTGGTTGTCATGGTCGTGAAAATACGGAACGTTCTCCTCCGACTTTGCCAAATGGAATTGCAACTGCTCACAGATAAGGAACCATGTCTGCAGAAGCACGGCCGCGCATCGCTTGAGTAGATACAAGGGTTTGGGTTTTTTTTTTTTGTGGGGAAACGGGGAGAAGAGTTTGGCCAAAGAACCAAGGATTCATGGAGAACACAATGCGGTAGTCAAGGCCGGATTAACACCTTTTTGCACCCTAGGCCACACTCAGTGGCAGACCTACCTGTTCCCGGGGGGTACGCGAAAAAAATGCGCCCCCAGTTGCTCCCGAGGGGAGCCCAGTGCGCATGCGCCAATCTGTGCGCGTGCACTGGCTCCACTGGCTCCCCGCTTTGGAGCCCAGGCGGTGCGCACTGGCTCCAAAGCAGGAGGTGCGCTCTGCAGTGTGCATCTTGAAAAGCTCTGTGCATGCGTACTGGCTCAGAGCGCACCTCCGCTTTGGAGCCAGTGCGCGTGCGTGCAGTTCGCGCACGCGCACTGGCCTCAAAGCGGGAGCGCGCTCTGGAGCCAGTACGCATGCACAGAGCTTTTGGCGCATGCGCACTGGCTCCAGAGTGGGAGGTGCGCTCTGGAGCCAGTGCGCATGCGCGAAAAGCTCTGCGCCTGCGTACTGGCTCCAGAGCGCACCTCCCACTTTGGAGCCAGTGCGTGTGCACGCATGCGCACTGGGCTCCAAAGCGGAGGCGGCTCTGAGTATCGCGTGCGCAGAGCTTTTCACGCATGGCACTGGCTCAGAGCGCACCTCCCGCTTTGGAGCCAGTGTGCGTGCTCAGTTTTTGCATGCGCACTGGGCTCCAAAGCGGGAGCGCGCCCTGGAGTACGCATGCACAGAGCTTTTCGCGCATGCACACTGGCTCCAGGCGCACCTCCCGCTTTGGAGCCAGTGCGCGTGCGCGCAGTTGTCTTGCATGCGCACTGGGCTTCAAAGCGGGAGGTGCGCGGGGCGGAGCCGGCGCGGCGGCGCCCCTCCCAGGTGGCGATGCCCCTCCCGGGTGACGTGGCCCTACACGCCTGCGTAGTCCGCCTAATGGACGAACCGGCCCTGGCCACACTTTGGAATTACGCCCCCTTTAAGCCAACCTCTACCGCACCCCACCCCATCCTTTCGTTGTGCAAACCAACTAGTAGAATGTGAACTGGACAAGACTACTGTGGAGTTGGATTTCTAATTGGCCAAGTCAGTGCTTCCCAACCACTGTGACAATCGTGTGCCGTGACGGAACTCTCTGCCCCCCTTCCTTCCCCCCTTCTCCTGCCGAACTCTTGCTGCGGGCGCGCTGCCTCCTTCGGTCGTTTCCCCAGCCAGCCTCCAATCCGCCATGACTCCCGCCCCTCGCTCGCACTACCCCCTCAAGGCTGGAGAAGCTGTGGGAGAGCTGAAGCCGGGGGGAGGGGGCGGGGCATGGGAAGGCCCCCTTCCCCCGGTGTCAGCTCTCCCACAGCTTGGCGAGAGATCTACCCCTCGTAAAGCGTCCCGTGGATGCCGTTCTTCTCCGACGATTTTGGGGACCAGGAGGAGCCGACCGCCGCAGCGAAGGCCAGGATTCCGACCGCCGCAAATCACCATCAATTACAGACTGACATGCACAAAACTTCCACGCGTGCGCCATTGCTGTGGGGCGGGCCCGGCTGCCCGGAAACGCTGATCGCCCTACACGGGGCCGAAAGGGAGGAGCGTTTTGGAGGCGGCCAGAGGCGACGGAACGCTCCTCCTTTTAGGCCTCGTGGTGTGGTGGGGTTGGTGGCTCTGGGAGGCTGGGCTATCCCTATGGCGATGGCGCATGCGCGAAACTTCCACGCGTGCACCATTGCCCTGCACCATGGGGTGATTGCCCTGCACCATGGGGCCGGGAGGGAGGAGCGTTTTGCAGCCGGGGGTGCTCCGCCTCCAGAGCGCTCGTGGTGTGGGGCGATGGGGACAATGTAAAATGCGCCCTCAGCATTGGCAAGTGGTAAGCAAATGCTTACTTTGCGGAGTGCAAGATCCGGCTCTGCATGTGACGGCAAACAACATGGTTATCCTGTCATCAGGGGCGGACCTACCTGTTCCCGAGGGGTACGCGAAAAAAATTTGTGCCCCCCCAGTTGCTCTTGAGGGGAGCCCAGTGCGCATGTGCCAATCTGTGCGCGCGCACTGACTCCAGAGCGCGCATCCCGCTTTGGAGCCCAGTGCGCATGCGCCAATCTGTGCGCACGCGCACTGACTCCAGAGCACGCCTCCTGCTTTGGAGCCCAGTGCGCATGCGCCAATCTGCACGCGCACGGCGCACTGACTCCAGATTGTGCCTCTTGCTTTGGAGCCCAGTGCGCATGCCAATCCCAGCTGCGCGAAACTGCGCACACGCGCACTGATTCCAAAGTAGGAGGTGCGCTCTGGAGCCAGTACGCATGCGCGGACCCGGCCAACAATGTCGCGGCGGCGCGGGCCGCAGGGGCCGGCTGCGGAGGCCTGGCCGGCGCAATGGCAGGAAGGGGCGGAGCCAGCGCGGCAGTGCCCCTCCCAGGTGGTGACGCCCCGCCTGGGTGACGTCACCCTACGCGCCTGCGTAGTCCGCCCAATGGACGAACCGGCCCTGCCCGTCATTGTATCCCATGGACATTTCTTCCAGTGGAGTGGCGCTAAGGTAGAGAAACACGTGGCTTAGATTTAGACCAGTGACGTTCAGACTCGGATCCCGAGAGTGCTTTGGATTCCAACTCCCCGAAGCCCTGGCCGCCTTGGCTTATGATCCGGGATGCTAAGAGCTGAAGTCCAAAACACCCAGAAGACCGAAATTTGAGATTCGCTGGAATCAATCCATCCAAGTAAACCTGGATCCAACTCTGAAGGTCACGATTGGTCACTTAGCTTCTATCTCCCAACATGGACATTTCGACCCAACTTGACCATATAACGTTTCCAAAATAGTGATTTACGGACTTAATCCACGTATAACCAAGGCTGGATTCACAATAACGTTCACGACCATTACACTATGTCGCAAAATTTGAAAAAAATGTTGTGTTCCTGGTTCGAAAGTGTCATTTCCGGTTTAACTGTGCGGTACTCAGGCCCGGATTACCCATACGGCCACCCTAGGCCATGGCCTAGGCGGTGCAAGCCAAGGGGGGCGCAGTTCACACGGACCAAAACAAATATGTTGAAAGAAAACCGCAACGCGCGCCAGGGAGATGACTCTCTCTCTCTCTCTCTCGGGGGAGGGCGGGGGGAGAGCGCTGCGAGGGGGGGGGGAGGAGGGAATGGCGCCCCCCTCGCCATCGCCCCCGGCCCCGCGTCAAGGAAGGAGGGCGCGAGGAGGAGCATAGTGATTAATCAGAAAAACAATATGTTTGGGGGAGTATGGACAACGGAGGACGCAGAGGGCCATGCGACCCCTCCTAAATGGCCAATTGTTCACCGCCCCCTTAAAGGGGTTCACCGCCCCCCAAATTCCCCTGAGCCTCCCACCGCCCCCTTGGATCGCCTCACTGCCCACCAGGGGGTGGTACCAATGAGCCAAAGAAAAATATAAAATTGGAACGGGGTCAATCCGTTAAACTTATGTTCTCGCGGATGCTGGGGGAAACTGATGCCATTTTGAAGGACCCTGTATCCGCGGTTTTGAGGAACGCAGCTCCGGCCTCCCCGGGAGACCGCCCACTTTGCACTGCAGCTTTCGCACTGCACTGCGTGTGGGCGTCAAAGTGAAGGGGGCGGGGCCAAAGAAGAGGGCGCACGTCCCCTCCTATTGTTCACCGCCCCCCAAATTCTCCTGAGTTTCTCACCGCCCCCTTGGATTGCCTCACCGCCCACCAGGGGGTGGTACCAATGACCCAAAGAAAAAGATGAAGTTGGAACGGGGTCAATCGGTTAAACTTCTGTTCTCGCGGATGCTGGGGGAAAATGGCACCATTTTGAAGGACTTCGTATCCGGGTGGAAGCCCCCGGGGCTGCTGCCGGGCATCTGCGGCACCCAGGAACATGGCGGAGGAGGCAGAGGCGCTCGCGCCCTCCTGCTGTGCATGCCCGGCAGCGGTCCCGGGTCGGGGCTTCCCTGACTCAAGGAAGGAGGGCGCAAGGAGGAGGAGGAGGTGGAGAAAGCCCCGCGCCCAGGGCCGCTGCCGAGCATGCGCAGCAGGAGGGAGCCAGCGAGCGCCTCTGCCTCCTTCGCCATGTTCATGGGTGCCGCGCATACCTGGCAATGGCCGGGCCTGGGGGCTTCCCTTCCTTCTTCCTCCTCCTCGCGCCCTCCTTCCTTGACTCAAGGAAGGAGGGCGTGCCACGAGGAGGAGGAGGCGGAGGGAAGCCCCTCCCCCAGGTCCACTGCTGGGCATGCGCGGCACCCAGGAACATGGTTCCTGGGTGCTGTGCATGCTCGGCAGTGGCCCCGGGGGTGGGGCCTTCCTCCTCCTCACGCCCTCCTTCCTTGACTCAAGGAAGGAGGGCGTGCCGCGAGGAGGAGGAGACAGAGGCAAGCCCCACCCCCGGGGCCACTGCTGGGCATGCGCGGCACCCAGGAACATGGTTCCTGGGTGCCGTGCATGCCCGGCAGTGGCCCCGGGGGCGGGGCTTCCCTCCTCCTCACGCCCTCCTTCCTTGACTCAAGGAGAGGAGGGCTGGGTGGTGCATGCCCGGCAGTGGCCCAGGGGCGGGGCTTCCCTCCTCAGACTCAAGGAAGGAGGGCAGGGCGGCGGCGGAGGAAAGCCCCACCCCTAGGACCACTGCCGGGCATGCACGGCACCCAGGAACATGGCAGAGAAAGAAGAGGCGCTCGCGCCCTCCTGCTGCGCATGCCCGGCAGCGGCCCCGGGGGCGGGGCTTCTCTCCACCTCCTCCTTGCGCCCTCTTTCCTTGACTCAAGGAAGGAGGGTGTGTGGCGCCACGAGGATGAGGTGGGGGGTTGCGGTAGAGATTGGTTTGGGGGCGTAATGCCAAAGTGTGGCCTAGGGCGCCAAAAGGGGTTAATCCGGGCCAGGCGGTACTGACTTCGAAAGGAGGTGTTCCAATCCGGAAACATTATTTTTGCGGCTGCCACAAACTATAATGAATTGGTCGCGACTCAAGAAGAAGAAAAAATAGAAAAATATGCTGTAGGACAGTGTTTCCCAACCAGTGTGCCGGGGCACACTAGTGTGCCGTGAGCGATCTTCAGGTGTGCCGTGAGAAATTGGAACCTCCAGGAGGGGGAGAGTCTAGTGTGTTGAAGTATAACAACCCTAAGAAACGTACCTCGATAAAGGCACAAAATTACAACCACCCCCCTCCCCACCAGTTGTCTACTTCAGTGTTTCCCAACCAGTGTGCCGAGGCACACTAGTGTGCCATGAGCGATCTTCAGGTGTGCCGTGGGAAATTGGAACCTGCAGGAGGGGAGGGGGAAGAGTCTAGTGTGTTGAAGTATAAAAACCCTAAGAAACCTACCTCGATAAAGGCACTCCATGTGTGTTCATAGTTGGGCATATTGAGTATTCATGTCAAGTGTGGTCCAAATCCATCATTATTTGATTCCACAATGCTCTCTGGGTGTAGGTGAACTACAACTTCCAAACTCAAGGTCAATTCCCAAGCAAACCTTTCTGTACTTTCTGTTGGTAATGAGAGTTCAATATGCCAAGTTTGGTTCAATTCCATTGTTGCAAAAGTTCAGGGTGCTCTTTGATTGTGTGTTAACTATAAATCCCAGGAACTGTAACTCCCAAATGTCAAGGTCTATTTTCCCCAATCTCCATCTGTGTTCACATTTGGGCATATTGAGTATTCATGCCAAGTTTGGTCCTGATCCAACATTGTTTGAGTCCAAAGTGCTCTCTGGAAATAGGTGAACTACAACTCCAAAACTCAAGGTCAATGCCCACCAAACTCTTACAGCATTTCCTCTTGGTTATGGGAGTTCTGTGTGGGAAGTTTGTGCCTTTCTGCCATTCCTGCCAGGATATCTATGTTGTGTTCATCAAAACAGGCCCAGGCTTCACACTGAGTGTTTAAATACATTCAAAAACACATTAACTATATGTATGACTGTGTTAAGAGTGTCATTTTCTGTCATTTTGGTTGATGGTGTGCCCCAGGATTTTGGAAATGTAAAAAATGTGCCGCGGCTCAAAAAAGGTTGGGAAACACTGCTGCAGGATGTCCTGCAAAAACAAAGTTTGGGCAGTTCAATATTTATTTATTTATTTATTTATGTATTTATTTATTTATTTATGTATTTATTTACTTAAAACTTTTGTACCCCGACCTCCTGACCTCCAGAGAGGGACTCAAACTTTTTTCCATGTTCCTTATGATAGAACCAATTAGGAAATGACACCGATAAACCTAGGAACAAAAAACGTGTTATTATAGTCCAGTGATTTTCAACCTTTTTTTTTGAGCCGCGGCACACTTTTTACGTTTACGAAATTCTGGGTTTCACCCTCCCTCGTGACGACCGCTGCTTCCGCCAAACCCCCTCCTCCCCCCAGGCCCGGATTAACGCCTTTTGGCGCCCTAGGCCACACTTTGGAAGCCCCGCCCCGGGGCGCTGCTGGGCATGCGCGGCACCCAGGAACATGGCGGAAGAGGCAGAGGCGCCCTCCTGCCGTGCGCGCATGCCCGCCAGCGGCCCCAGGGGTGGGGCTTGCGTCCGCCTCATCCTCCTCGCGCCCTCCTTTCTTGACAAGAGGGCGGGGCCGGGGGCAATGGTGAGGGGGGCACCATTCCCTTCTCCCCCACCCCCTTGCAGCACTCTCCCCCCGCCCTCCCCCAGAGAGAGAGAGATAGATAGATAGAGAGAGAGAGAGTCATCATGCCGCACATTGCAGTTTTGATTGAATTTTTTTTGGTCCTTGATCTGGCGCCCCCCTAGTGTGGCCTTATGGATAATCCGGGCCTGCCTCCCCCGTGGGAGGCCCAGGCACAGGAGGCCCGTCACCGTCCCACAGGGGAAGGCTGCGCTGAGTGGTCAAAGCGCACGCGGGCTCGGCTGAGCAGGCCGAATAGGAATTGAGCACACGGGGTGGCCTCGAGCTTCGGAACAAACTGCGGCGGAGGCTCGCAGCCGTCGCCACCCCCAGCTCTCCTTCCCAAAGGGGTTCAGCCCCCCAGGAGTGTCTCCCCTCACGCACCTCGCTTTGGCTTCCCTGCTGTCGCCTTGGGGCCAGATCGAGAAGGAAGCTGGGCTGTGGAGCTGCGCATCCCTGCTCTGCAGAGAACTCGGAGCCCAGCCAGGAGAGGCTCCGAGAGCGGGGTCGGACGGGGGTAGCTCCCGCGGACTCTTCCTCCCTCTCCTCCTCCTTGCTGCCCAGGCCTGGAATACCCATAAGGCCAACCTAGGCCAAGGCCTAGGGCGGCACATATGGGGGGGGCAGCAGATCCGGACCCCCCCCCAATCAAAAAAAATATTCAAAAAAATATTCAAAAAATAATTAAAAAATTAAGTGCGCATGTGACCGCCCCCCCCCTTTGCTCGCTCCACCTGATGATCTCTCACGGCACACTAGTGTTCCGCGGCACACTGGTTGAAAATCACTGATATAGTATAATCATATTGTATTATCATAGTCAGAGAACCCGATGGCGAAAACAGAAGAATGGGAAACATGCTCGTGCCATCAATGTTTCACGTTTGCACAAATGACCAGCCACTGCCAGAAGGGACAAAGAATTTCAGCCATGCTGACCAGGCCCGGATTATCACCTTTTTGTGTATTTTTTGGTCCGTGATCTGCGCACCCCTCGCCTTGCGCCACTAGGCCACGGCCTAGGTTGGCCTCACGGGTAATCCGGGCCTGATTGCTGACGGTTGTGCCATCACCGCTCAAGCAGGGAGCTTTGAACAGAAGCTCTCCAAAGCTTTAGCTGCTCTTTCTGGAAACACTGGCACCGAGGAGGAGGAGGACCAGAACCAAAAAGCCCAATTAAAGCAGAAATCAATGACAAAATCTCTCAAACACTTCGGGTTATTATTTGCATCAGTTTGACCTTCGAAATCTAAGTTTTGGAATTGGAAGGAAAAAATTTACCCCTCGGATTTGAATAAGACGTTATGATGCGAGCTTTTTCGGACATTTGGACCTGTGGCTCAACATTGCTGGTGCTGAACGGTTCCGGTGGGAATGTCCTTCCGAAGAGATGCCGGCAGCCTATAGGAGGAAGGGAATGGCGGATGGAGTTTTTGGATTGACATTCTCGCTTTGGCTTTGGGTCTTTTCCAGCGTGGGATGCATCCGCCTTCATTCACAGGTAATCTGCTAACACTAACATTCAAGGCATTCGGATGTGGAGGTTCTTCCTCGGGCAAAACATTGGAGAAAAGCAATAAGGATTCTTGTAAAATAAGACTTGTGACGCTTCCTGGGTTGGATCTGCACATCAGTATCAGAAGAAACGGGTTTGCTCCTCTCTCTTGGATTGGAAACAGATCCTTGTGGACATTAGGATGCCCACAATCCTTGCGGGCAACCATTCTCCTATCAAGGCAGGACGGAGAAATGTCATGGATTGTGTCCGTCATAAAAAATATACATAATTTTTCATCATAAAGACAAGACCACAAGAGAAGTGGTTGACCTTGATGGTTGTACGGGTTGCAGATAGGGGTTACAGTGCTTAAGAGTATGATGTTTCCACTAAAAGTGATAACACTTGAAGGCAGGTGACCCTGGGGTTGTAGGGGCTACAGATAGGGGTTACAGTGCTAATCTTAAGAGTATGATGTTTCCACTAAAAGTGATAACACTTGAAGGCAGGTGACCCTGGGGTTGTACGGGTTTCAGATAGGGGTTACAGTGCTTAAGAGTATGATGTTTCCACTAAAAGTGGTAACACTTGAAGGCAGGTGATCCTGGGGTTGTACGGGTTTCAGATAGGGGTTACAGTGCTTAAGAGTATGATGTTTCTACTAAAAGTGGTAACACTTGAAGGCAGGTGACCCTGGGGTTGTACGGGTTTCAGATAGGGGTTACGGTGCTTAAGAGTATGATGTTTCTACTAAAAGTGGTAACACTTGAAGGCAGGTGACCCTGGGGTTGTAGGGGCTACAGATAGGGGTTACAGTGCTCTTCTTAAGAGTATGATGTTTTCACTAAAAGTGGTAACACTTGAAGGCAGGTGACCCTGGGGTTGTACAGGTTTCAGATAGGGGTTACGGTGCTTAAGAGTATGATGTTTCTACTAAAAGTGGTAACACTTGAAGGCAGGTGACCCTGGGGTTGTAGGGGCTACAGATAGGGGACAGTGCTCTTCTTAAGAGTATGATGTTTCCACTAAAAGTGATAACACTTGAAGGCAGGTGACCCTGGGGTTGTAGGGGCTACAGATAGGGGTTACAGTGCTCTTCTTAAGAGTATGATGTTTTCACTAAAAGTGGTAACACTTGAAGGCAGGTGACCCTGGGGTTGTACAGGTTTCAGATAGGGGTTACGGTGCTTAAGAGTATGATGTTTCTACTAAAAGTGGTAACACTTGAAGGCAGGTGACCCTGGGGTTGTACGGGTTTCAGATAGGGGTTACGGTGCTTAAGAGTATGATGTTTCTACTAAAAGTGGTAACACTTGAAAGCAGGTGACCCTGGGGTTGTAGGGGCTACAGATAGAGGACTTTTCTTTCAATAAGAAAGGAAGAAAGAACATTGGATCGGAGCGATTTGGTCAACACATTCAGAGACGGTCGCTCGCGGTACGGGTTGGGTCAATACGTTTGGAGAACGGTGGCTCGCAGCACGGGCTCACACTCTAAACGCCCACGGACCGGAATTTGACACTTATTTCAAAAGGAAAGGAAAACGAAGCAGTCGAAAGTCAAACAGTGTTCACAATCTCAGTGGAGCTCCAGTGACTTGATTAGAATGATACCTGGCCGAGAAAGTCTTCTTCTCCGCAGAATGTGATAATGAGGATCAATCAAAGGACTTCAAGGTTTCTTAAGTTTACAATAAGTAGGTTCTTGCTGGCTCAGAGAGAGGGGTAGTCTTTTTTTCCCCGCTTGTGGATCCCAAATCTTTCCCATGCAGGAAGAAAAACCCACTCCAGGTATGTGCTATGCATCATCAGAGATGGAAGGATCGTGGGGCTGCTGGGGGTGGTGGTGTCCCATTGGACCCAATGGGAGACAGGTCATCGGTGGCGGGTTTCTCCTCCCAGTTGGCGAGGCCTTTTCCGATCAGTCTTCCTCCGGCCAGGACTTTGGAGAGGCCCCGCGTGGCACCTGGGATAGTTTCCAGTCAGGTGCCCCCCTCGAACCCCTCAGAGATGGCCGATGGAGCTGAAGCCTCCCGGCTCCGAAGCCGCCCCTGCCATGCTCAACCAAGCATCCAGAGAATTCTGGGAAGAGGGATGGAGTGGCGTGTTCTCGGAAAGGGACAACATCATTGCATAAGCCTAGGACAGAACAAGAAAACACAGCAAGAGTCAATAACACATGCCGACCTGACCTCAGACAGCTGCAAGAAGTCCAAGATGGAATGCCACCCCTTTCATTTCAAGTGGTACACCATCCATTTAATGGTTAGGAAGCACCATTAGGCCCTGTAAAGACGCAGCTTACAGCGTGCGCCGATTCTCTAATTTGGTTTTAACTGCCAATTATGTAAAGATCAGTTATTTCAAACTGTGGAGAGAATGTGAGGATTCGAACTCAAAACTGTGGCAGGGCAGGTTATCATTTAAACCCAAACTCCCGCTGTCACTACTTGTTAACTTTCACTGCCACCATTTACTATTCTTGGCTACCCACTAGGAAAAAGTTGTTTGCAAGGCTTGCGAGAGAAAGAACCACGAGATGTCTTTGTCAAAGAACTGTAAAGTTTATTCAAACAGTGGTTTAAGCGTAGGGGTTTCACAGTTCAAAGCTTAGGTGGTTACATTATCTTCTCAGAGGAACGTTTCTTAAGGTTACAATACACTAACTATGGAGATACAGCTTGATACTACATCACTGCACTCTAGAACTAACAACTCAGCAGTTTTTACACTCTGCTGGTCCTTAAAACCAACTGCTCTCCTGGCAGTTCAACCACAGCTTTACTACTACTCTCTCTCTCTCAGAGTAGAGTCAGCCTTTACTTCTATTCTCTCTAAGATTAGAGTCAGAGTCTTTTTAAAACCCGCTGATAGCTGGCTAAAACAGACTCCCTAACAGACTCCCTAACTCTCCACACACCCTCTCTCCTTCACTGTCAACAACCAACTGTAAAAGTTTGAATCCGAAGATTCTAAAGCCTGTTTCCACAGTAACGGAAACTCCTTGGAGGTTCTACAAGCTAATATCTCCGTGAACCCTTTAGGGTTTGACCCTTTGCTCCAGTGGGAGGTTTGATAATTTGATAATCCAGATTATCAAAGCAGATAATAATAATACTTTATTTACACTCCCTTCTCCCCGTCGGGACTCAGGGTGGTTAATCCACATTATCTTCTTTGAGTCTATACTACCATATAATCCAGTTCAAAGCAGATAGTGCGGATTTTATATGGCAGTGTCGAAGGGACCTTAGTTTACCCACATTCGGTAATAGGAACTTCAATTCACATGTCATTTCCAAATCCTAGTATAGTCATTATAGATATGCCTCAAACTCAGCTACTCTAGCCCCTTCTACGCTGCTATATAAAATCCAGATTTTCTGCTTTGAACTGGATGGCAGATCTATGACTCACAATCCAGTTCAATGTGATTTGTCTGCTTTGATAATCTGGATTACATGACAGTGTAGAAGGGGCCTCTTTCTCTTCCCCTCATCTAGTTCCATGACTTTGGATATGGGAAAACAATGATTTATGCATGCCACTATTCCTCAAAAGTATGTGTTGTTGTTGTTGTTGTTGGCCTTCAATCTGTTTTCATTTTTAAAATTCAGTCAACTATGGCCCCTTCTATGCTGCCTTATATTCATATTATCTGCTTTGAACTGAACAATATGAGTTGTTATACAGGATGGAAAGACAGCACCCAGGGGCGGCCCCAGCGATTCCGCAACCTACGCGGTCGCGTAGAGCGTCATCGGCTGGGAGGGGCACCACCGGCTGGGAGTGCCTGTAGACGTTTCTGCGCACGCGCGAACGTTCGAGCACGCGCACTCCCGCCCAAGCGCGCCTGCCGCTTGGAGCCAGCGCATGTGCGCCAAAACCTGCACTGCACACATGCGCGCTGGCTCCAAAGCGGCAGGCGCGCTTGGGAGCGAGTGCGCGTGCTCGGACATTCGCGCGTGCGCAGAAACATCTACAGGTGCTATAGCAGAAAGGTGCGCCGCGGAGGCCGATGGGGCGGCGGCGCGTGTGGGTGTGGCGGCGGCGGGGTGGGCGTGGCGGCGGCGTGGGCGTGGCGGCGGTGGTGAGTGACGCGGCGGCGGGGGGGCGACAAAATTTCTTCGCGTACCCCCCCAAATTAGGTCGGGCCGCCCCTGACAGCACCCCCCACTGGGAAGAATTGGTTTTAGGGGCTTGTGTGTGATATCTTTTGTTAAAGAACAGTAAAGTTTATTCGAACAGTGTTCTAAGCATGGAGGTTTCAGAGTTCAAAGCTTAGGTGGTTACAGTATCTCTCATAGGTACGTATCTTAAGGTTACAATACACTATGGAGATACAACTTAATACTATATAGCTGCACTCCAGAACCAATAACTCAGCAGTCTTTACTCTAACTGCTGGTCCTTTTAAACTCAGCTGCTCTCCCAGCAGTTCAAACACAGCTTTCCTTCTACTCTTTCACAGAGTAGACTCAGAGTCCCGTTTAAAACTGCTGACAGCTGGCTAAAATGGACTCTCAAACTCTCCACACACCCTCTCTCCTTTGACGTTCCTGCCAACTGACAAAGTTTGAATTCAAAGCCTCTAAGGCAAGTTGCAGGCTCCGCCTCCTGTTTCCATGGTAACGGAAACCCCTTGGAGGTTCGGCACGCTAATAGCTCTGTTAACCCTTTAGGGTTTGCTAAGTTTTTACCCTAATAATATTTTAAATTAATGTTTAATTGTTGATATCCTCCCAACCACACCACCCATTACCTCGACCACATATTTCCCCTATATCTTTAACTATGGCATCATATTCTTCATTTCTGTACAATATTTACATTAGTTTTGCTGCTTTTGATCCATTCTATAAAGACCAGTGGTTCCCAAAGTGGGCGGTACCGCGCTTAGCACAACAGCTACAGAAAAATCCTCCAGCCCGCTTTGGTCGCCCCGCCAGCATCCTCCGCCGACAGCCTTTGCAGCGGGCAAGGAAGGAAAGGCAAAGCGTGGAGAGGAGCCCCTGCAGATCCCCAGCCTCGCCGCCCGCAGCTCCCGCGCCTTCCTCCTCCTCGGATTTTGGCGCAACAGGGCGAAGAGTGGCGGCTCAGAGGCCATGCGCGCGCCAGCAGCCCCGTCTCTTCTCCTGCCTCCGCTGAAAGGGCAGCGTCCTGGGTGAGTGGCCTCCTTTCCCACCTTTCGCTGCCTCCTCAGTGGAGAGAGAGAGAGAGATCTCTCTCTCCTGCCCCAGGCCGCCGCTGCCCCCCCCCCCAAGTGGGGGCGCTCTCCTCCACCGGCGCCCGTCTGGGAGGGAGGAAGACCTCGCTGGAGGTTTCCTCCCAGAAGCATGCTCTCCTGATGTTTCGCCCTCAGGGGCGGGCTGAGACAACAGTTTTTGGGGGGTCCGTGATCTGCGCCCCCTGCGGCTTGCGCCCCTAGGCCATGGCCTAGACTGGCCTTATGGGTAATCCGGGTCTGCCTTTGGAGCATCATGCTGAATAAGATTGTAAAGAGGGTTGGTGCAAGAACACAACCTTGTTTCACTCCATTAGTTATGAGAAAGGGCTCCGAGAGCGCATCGCCGTGTCTGACTTGACCGCGCTGGCCCTCATGTAACGGGATAATCATTTTGAGGAATTTGGGGGGACACCCTAGACGTTCCAGGATCTGCCACAGACCTTTTCTGCTCACAGTGTCGAAGGCTTTGGTGAGGTCGACCAATGTTACATAGAGTGTTACATAGAGTCCTTTGTTCTGCTCTCTACATTTCTCTTGCGGTTGTCTAAGGGCAAAACCCGTATCTGTGGCGCTCCTGTTAGCTCTGAAGCCACATTGGCTTTCCGGGAGAAGTTCTTCTGCAAGAGCAGGAACTCATCTGTTCAGGAGTATCCTCGCAAGGATTTTTCCAGCAATGGAGAGCAGTGTTATACCTCGATAGTTTGAGGAATCGGATTTTGTTCCTTTTTTCTTATACAGGGTGATATACATCGGAGATCTGATGGCAGTTCACCTTTTTCCTAGCAACTCACAAGGAGCTCGTGGAATTTAGCATGGAGTACATGACCTTCCTGTTTCCAAGCAAAAACCATATCTGCTTTGAACTGGATTATTTGAGTCTACAGTGACACAAAGCAGATAATTTGGATTTTATAGGAGGAACATACGAAAGAAAATATTGGGTCCCCACCCCAAAATTAAAAATTGATTTCCTAAAGCAGGGTTCGTAAATAACATCCCCCAAAGTATTTATCAAACACGAAGCCTGACGTTGCCGAGAGGAAAGTAAAAGCAACAGACACACGACGACACCTATAAGTTAGGACAGTTCCAGGTTATTAGTAGAAAACGACAAAAGACAAGAGGCATGCACGGAGACAAGAAACAACCCTGGAAACAGCTCAGGTGGGCATCTATAGCTTAGATGTATAGATCTTATATCACTATAAATATAACTCTAAATCAGGGGTCGGGAACCTATGGCTCGGGAGCCAAGTGTGGCTCTTTTCATGATTGCATCTGGCTCTCCAGAGCAGCCCGGGCCTCAGTTTCCCAGCATGCAGCGGGGAGCAGTGACGCAAATGCGCCGCGACTGCCACTTCTGTGCCGCCACCGCTGCCTCTTCCTCATCCCCCGCTGCTCTCGGGGCCCTGCGCCCTCTTCGGCAGGGATGGCGGAGCCCGGTGGCGGCGCCTCCTCTTCCTCTTTGTCTTCCTCCGCGGGCCTCGGGGGAGGGGGCGGAGGCGGGCCTGTCCTTGACGTTGTGACGCCCAGCTCGTAGGCCTCACCGTTGGGCAGCTCCAGAGCCACTGCCTCTCTGACGCCTTCCGGACGGACTGCCTCGCCGACAACGACACCAAGATCCGCCTTGGCCCCGCGCCCTTCCCTTCCTTCCTTCCTTCCTTCCTTCCTTCCTTCCTTCCTTCCTTCCTTTCTCTTCCTTTCTTTTTCCCTCTCATTTTCTTTCATTCTTTTTCCTCCCTCTCTCCCGACCTTCTTTTCTTCCTACCTTTTCGTTCCTTCCTCTTCCATTCTTTCCTTCTCTCCTTCCTTTTTCCTCCCTCTCTCCCCTTCCTTTCCTCCATTTTCCTCCTTCCTTCCTTCCTTCCTTCCTCTTCCTTCCTTCCTTTCTCCCCCTTCACCCTTTCTTTCTCTCCTTCCTTTTCCCTCCCTCACCCATTCCTTCTTTCCTCCATTCTCCGTCATCCTTCCTTCTTCTTCCTTCCTTTCTTTCTCCCCTTCACCTTTTCCTTCTCTCCTTCATTTTCCCTCCCTCTCTCCCCTTCCTTCTTTCCTCCATTCTCCGTCTTCCTTCCTTCTTCTTCCTTCCTTTCTTTCTCCCCTTCACCGTTTCCTTCTCTCCTTCATTTTCCCTCCCTCTCTCCCCTTCCTTCTTTCCTCCATTCTCCGTCTTCCTTCCTTCTTCTTCCTTCCTTTCTTTCTCCCCTTCACCTTTTCCTTCTCTCCTTCATTTTCCCTCCCTCTCTCCCCTTCCTTCTTTCTTCCATTCTCCCTCTTCCTTCCTTCCTTCCTCTTGCTTCCTTTCTCTCTCCCTCTTCACCCTTTCCTTCTCCTTCTCTCCTTCCTTTTCCCTCCATTTCTTCCCTTCCTTCTTTCTTCCATTCTCCCTCTTCCTTCCTTCCTCTTCCTTCCTTTCTTTCTCCCTCTTCACCCTTTCCTTCTCTCCTTCCTTTTCCCTCCCTCTCACCCCTTCCTTCTTTCCTCCATTCTCCCTCTTCCTTCCTTCCTTCCTCTTCCTTCCTTTCTTTCTCCCTCTTCACCCTTTCCTTCTCTCCTTAGCCCAGAGGTCGGGAACCTTTTCGTCTCAGAGAGCCATGAAAGCAAAATATTTGGAAATTTATATATATCGCCGAATGGGGGGTTGCAGGAATGTTGTAGGCAAGCCTCTTGCCTAGAGCGTTCCTCCATCCTCCATTCAGCGATTGATTGCTTTGGTCCTCTGCAGCAGCCTCATGTGAACTCCGTTCCTCTCTGCCTTCCCGCGGACCCTGGGAGCGTTGTAGGGCTTTATTTACACACCCGTATTGTTTGAGGATTGCTCCAAGTATTGGTCTTATCTGAAAAGCCGAAATCTGTGAGCCAGATGCAATCATCAAAGAGACCTGGCTCATGAGTAGGTTCCTGGCTGCGAGCCAGATGCAATCAGCCACACCTGGGTTCCTGACCCCTAAAAGCCGAAATGTGCGAGCCAGATGCAATCATCAAAAGAGCCATACCTGGCTCGCGAGCCATAGGTTCCTGACCCCTAAAAGCCGAAATGTGCGAGCCAGATGCAATCATCAAAAGAGCCATACCTGGCTCGCGAGCCATAGGTTCCTGACCCCTAAAAGCCAGCCAGATGCAATCATCAAAAGGTTCCATAGGTTCCTGACCCCTGCTTTAGCCTCCGTCTCTCTTCTCACCTCTTGAACTTATAGAGGAAACACCAACCCATGGACCCCTATTGACCCATTCCCAATAACAAATATTTTGGGTATTATGGGCTGCATCTGGCCTCCCCCCTTCGTGAGAAACCCAGCTCAAGTGCCAACCTTACAGGGTCCCAATGAATACCTACCTGATTTTTAGCCTGCCTGTATAGGGTCTGTTTTATTGCCTCAGAGTCTAAGGTAGCATTATACACCTCTTTAACTTCAAAAGCTTCCTCGGAGGCCTTGCGGAGGTCCAGCCCCTTCCCAAAATGCGGCATCTGCTCCAAATCTAACAGGCCGGTTTCGTCCTCCTCAATACACCTGTACCAATGACCAGGAGGGGAGGGGGAGGGAGGGAGGGACTTGTTAGCGCATCGGACCGTTCACAGTCGGGGAAAGGCAAGCCCACGGCAACCAAGCATGCGGACGGAGCTGCCCAAAGCGAGGCATGCGACGGAGGGGCGAACGGGAGGGAGACACGACACGACAGGACAACGGACGGAGACGGACGTTGCACAAAGGCACAAAGAACATACACAAGTTTGGGTTGCAGGAATCTGAGTTTACCAAAGCTCATTCCATGTTACGCCCAAATAGAGTAGACCACATGTGAGCAACGCAAAGGCCATAGGCCGGATCTGGCCTGCCATGTCATTTCGTGTGGGGGACCGTGGCATAGAAAGGTTGAGAACCACTGCATTAATACATATATTTTTCCGTTTAATTGCTATCAACTTAAAAAATAATAATTTCTAGGGGAGCGGTGAGTAAAAAAAAATTCTGGAAAGGGGGCGGTAGGCCAAAAAAGTTAGGGAACCACCGCTTTAGACTGTTGTTATTATTATTATTATTATCATGTTTATTACATTTATTGTTTTATTCTATTTATTATTATTACATGTAATTATTTACTTTATTATTATTATTTTACTGTATTTATTATTATTACATCTATTATTTGACTCTATTATTATTTTTACATTTATTATTTTATTCTATTATTATTACATTTAATTATTTACTTTATTATTATCATTATTTTACTGTATTTATTATTATTATTACATGTATTATTTTACTGTATTTATTATTGTTTTATTATTTTACTTTATTATTATTTTATTATTATTACTATTTATTATTTTATTATTTTACTATTTTATTATTTATTATTATTATATTTATTTTATTATTTTTACTTTACTGTATTTATTATTATTATCATTATTTTTTACTGTTTATTATTTATTATTATTACATTTAATTATTTACTTTATTATTATTATTTTACTGTATTTATTATTGTTGCATCTATTATTTTACTTTATTATTATTTTATTACATTTATTATTTTACTCTATTTATTATTATTACATTTAATTATTTACTTTATTATTTTACTTTATTATTATTTTATTACATTTATTATTTTACTCTATTTATTATTATTACATTTAATTATTTACTTTATTATTATTATCATTATTTTACTGTATTTATTTTTATTACATGTATTATTTTACTCTATTATTACTGTTATTATTACATTTAATTATTTACTTTATTATTATCTTTATTTTACTGTATGTATTATTATTACATGTATTATTTTACTCTATTATTACTGTTATTATTACATTTAATTATTTTACTCTCTTTATTATTATTACATTTAATTATTTACTTTATTATTGTTATCATTTTTTACTGTATTTATTATTATTACATGTATTATTTTACTCTATTGTTATTTTATTACATTTATTATTTTGCTCTCTTTATTATTATTGGAATGATACATCAGCACATTTACATTGAAGAAGGTTAGAATAATGCACCAGGAATGTGGCGCAGCTGGCTGGGAGTCAGCCGCATAAGATCTTTACTGACCAGAAGGTCATGAGTTCGAGGCCTGCCCAGGTCAGGGTGAGCTCTCGACCAATTGTGTATCTCATTGTCCGTCTATATATGTTGTATATCTATGGCATTGAATGTTTGCCTGTATATATGTGCATTGTGATTCGCTTTGAGAAGGGCGAAATATAAATGACGTAAATAAAGAAATAATAAATAAATATTTCTATTATATTTATTTAACATTTAATCTATAATATTTCTATTATTAATATTATTATTAATAATATTATTAATTATTAATTATTATTAATATCCAGGAAATACATACAAAAAGTAGTGAAGGAATGCAACAGCTCCCCCTGGTGGCCAGAAAAGCTGGACTGTTAAATTGCCTCTGTGTCTGTCTTATATGTTGCACTAGCTGACCCGGCCACGCGTTGCTGTGGGATGTTTGTGTGCATGTGTATATTTCTTTGCATGTATATATGTGTGTATGTGTGCATGTCTTTAAGTATATAAGTGTGTGTATATATGTGTGTGCTTATGTTTCTGTGTATATGTGTATATGTATATTGTGTATGTGTGTGTTCGTATGTATATGTGTGTTTCTGAGATGTCTCTGGGCATGTGCAAAGTGCATCCCTACTTTGTCTAGGAAATGTCGCCGGGGCTCTCCCAGACCGAGAGCAGGCTCCGGCTGAGCGCGGCAGAGAGGCCCGGCCCGCTGGCGTCCTTGCAGAGCTTGTACTGCACCTCCCGTGGCACGAAGCACAGCGCAGCCGGGAGCGGCTCCACCCAGCGAAGGCACTCCACCGCCTCACTCAGGAAGCGGAGCCGGCCCAGCCGCTGGTGCGGAGACTTGGGGAAGAGTAGGAGCTGTTTCGCACGCCTGGGCCATGGGCGTTTTTTTGGGTTCCTGACACAAAGGTTTCTGGGACTTGTAGTCCCAAAGGTTTTTTTTTAGGGTTTTTGGCCATTGGCTAGTTATTTTTTAAGGGTTTTTTTAGCTGCAAACATAGCGAGTAGGGTTGTGAGTGTATGTGGGCTACTTTTGTGTGTCTGCCTTGTGTGGTTTTGTTGCCTATATTCCTAGAACCACGGATGTTACATTTTTATATATATATATAGATTTAATCTATAGTATTTCTATTATTATTATTATTATTAATAATTACTAGCTGAACCCGGCACGCGTTGCTGTGCCCTATGTTGGTGATGTGAGAATGTCAGGGTATGTATGTTGTGGTAGTGATGTGAGTATGTTTGTTGTGTGTATATGCATTTGTGTGTATGTGTGTTTATAGTTGTATGTGTGTGTGGTTTTGGGGGGTTGTGTGTATGGTGTGCAGGTATTGGTTTGTGGTTATTTGTGTGTGTGTATATGTATGTGTGTGTGTATGTGTGTGTTTGTAGTTCTTGGTATGTGTATATATATTTTGTGTAGTTTTCTGTGGGTGGTTTGTGTTTGAGTACGTGTATATATATGTGTGTGTTTGTATATGTATATGTATGTATGTGTATATATGGTGAGGTGGTGATATGTGCGTGTATATATGTGTATGTATTAGTGTGGATGTGTATGTTTAGGTGTGTAGATATATGTGGTTGTATGTGTGTTTGGTTTTTGTGGTTTGTGTATGTGTGTGTGCTGGTATTGGTTTGTGGTTATTTGTGTGTGTATGTATGTGTGTGTGTGTGTGTGTGTTTATAGTTCTTATGTGTTTATAGTTTTTGGGGTGTTTTGTGTTTTACGTGTATATATATGTGTTTGTATATATGTATGTATGTGTATATGGTGAGGTGGTGATATTTGTATATATGGTATGTGTTGGATGTGTGTTTAGGTGTGTAGATATATGTGTTTGTATGTGGTTGTGTTTTTTTTTGTTTTTTTATGTTGGTGTTTATATGTTTTTTTGTATGTTTGTGTGTGTTTGCGTGTGTATATGTGTGTATGTTTGTGTATGTTTTGTGTGCCGGGGGGGCGGCGGTGGGGGACCTTCGTTAGGAGGATGGCTGGTGTCCTGTGTCTCTTCCTGCGGTGTCCTCCTCGGGAGTGGCAGGAGCTGGTGTGCCACCGCCTCAGCGCTCTTCCTCGCCACTGTCACCTTCCTTGGCTTCCTCCGCTGCCTTCCCTCATGTTCGTGGACTCGGGTTGCGGATTGGGTCCGGGAACGTTTGGGAGGCTGGGAGATGGAGGAGGAGGCCGGTCAAGGCATGGGACTATCCAGAAAGCTCCGCCCCTGCTTTCCAGGGAGCATCGCGGAGCCTCTGGGAGGTGTAGTGCCATGGCCTTACCCGCCTCCTCCTCTCCATCTCACAGGCTTGTAAACGTTCCGACCGAACCCACGCGTCCCGGGTCCACGAACATGAGGACGTCACGGAGGAAGGCAAGGAGGAAGGCAAGGAGGCGACAGTGCCGAGGAAGAGCAGTGAGGCGGCGCCCCAGGTCCCTGCCACTCCCGGAAGAGGAGATCGCAGGAGAGGCATCGCAGAGCAGGCGTCCTCCGCCGCATGGAGCCGGGTGGCGCGGGCGGTGCCTTGGGCTCCTTGGGCCTGGCCCTGTCCTCCTCCGCCCAGGCCTGTCCCTAACCTCCGGAGGGCATTCAGGCGGGGAGGAGGTTCCGCTCTCCCAGTGGAGAGCAGGTGAATGCGCTGTGCTGGGATCGGGCGAAGCGCTGGCGCCGCCGGATCCTCCTCCCATAGGTTTGAATGGGCTATTTTGGGGGGTCGCGTTTAGGGGTCTACGGAAGTTGTAAGGGGGGTGTTGCCATGTTTTTACCTCTCGTGGTCTGGTGAAATGTGTTGTGGGTTTTGTGGTTCTGGGGGTTATAGTGTGGCCGTGCATAATCGTCAAGCCACGACCAGTCGATTTTTATATATATATAGATTATTAATATCCAGAAAATGCACACAAAAAGTAGTGAAGGAATGCGACCGCTCCTCCTGGTGGCGAGAAAAGTTGGAACGTTAAATGCCTCTGTTTCTGTCTCACATGTTTATATGTCAAAAGGGCATTGAATGTTTGCCTGTATATGTGCATTGTGATCCGCTCTGAGTCCCCTGCGAGGTGAGAAGGGCGGAATATAAATGATGTAAATAAATAAATAAATAATATTTCTATTATATTTATTTAACATTTAATCTATAATATGTCTATTAGTAATATTATTATTAATATTATTAACAATATTATTAATTATTATTAATATCAAGAAAATGCACACAAAAAGTAGTGAAGGAATGCGACCCCGCTCCTCCCAGGTGCCAGAAAAAGTTGGAACGTTAAATTGCCTCTGTTTCTGTCTTACATGTTTATATGTCAAAAGGGCATTGAATGTTTGCCTGTATATGTGCATTGTGATCCGCCTGAGTCCCTGCGAGGTGAGAAGGGCGGAATATAAATGATGTAAATAAATAAATAAATAATATTTCTATTATATTTATTTAACATTTAATCTATAATATGTCTATTAGTAATATTATTATTAATATTGTTAACAGTATTATTAATTATTAATTATTATTAATATCCAGAAAATGCACACAAAAAGTAGTGAAGGAATGCGACCGCTCCTCCTGGTGGCCAGAAAAGTTGGAACGTTTAAATTGCCTCTGTTTCTGTCTTACATGTTTATATGTCAAAAGGGCATTGTTTGCCTGTATATGTGCATTGTGATCCGCTCTGAGTCCCCTGCGAGGTGAGAAGGGCGGAATATAAATGATGTAAATAAATAAATAAATAATATTTCTATTATATGTATTTAACATTTAATCTATAATATGTCTATTAGTAATATTATTATTAATATTATTAACAATATTATTAATTATTATTAATATCCAGAAAATGCACGCAAAAAGTAGTGAAGGAATGCGACCGCTCCTCCTGGTGGCCAGAAAAAGTTGGAACGTTAAATTGCCTCTGTTTCTGTCTTACATGTTTATATGTCAAAAGGGCATTGAATGTTTGCCTGTATATGTGCATTGTGATCCGCTCTGAGTCCCCTGCGAGGTGAGAAGGGCGGAATATAAATGATATAAATAAATAAATAGAAATAAATAAATTGGACAGTTTTATCTTAAATTACAGTAAATATTCAAAGACATTGAACCTACAATTCATGTAATTTTACTGGTATCTATTTTTATTTTTCACACTTACCAGTAGCTGCTGCATTTCCCACCCTCGGCTTATACTCAAATCAATACATTTTCCCAATTTTTTTGTGGTAAAATTATGCGCTTCGACTAATATTCGAGTCAGCTTATACTGAGTATATACGGTAATTTTAAAAGAAATTTCCAAAAAAAAGAAGAGTAGATGAACGACTCTTTCTGAAACTTTGCGACATCGACGCCCTACTTACCGTATTTTTCGCACCATAAGGCGCACCTGCTGATAAGACGCTTTTGATTTTTTGGGGGCTGGCTACACTAATATGGAGGGGGAGACACTAACATGGAGGGGGGGAGGCTGGAGCAGAGGAGGCGCAGCGATGTACTCACGCTATATTCGCCCGCCCGGCGGCTCCTGCGCCTGCCCCGACTCTCGCCGCCGGGTCGCCGCAGCCAGCTGGCGGCGCGGAGGAACGGGGGCGGAAGAGAGGGACTCGTGGGGCGGGCTCACCGCTCACGGACCCGAGGAGGAGGGGGGAGGACACGAGGGCGGCCCCCACGGCGACGCAGCAGCAGCCGTAGCAGCAGCCGCAGCAGCGGAAGGGCCCACAGCCAGAGGCGCATCTTCGTGACGTCACTTTGTCGCGCCTCTGCCGAGGAGGAAGGGGAGGCGGTAAGAACGCCCGGAAAAGAGGCCGGAGGAGGGGAGGGAACTCTTCCTCCTTCCCTCCCCTCCCGCGGCCTCTTCGGCCTCCTTACAGCGCGGCTGCCTCCCCTTCCTCTCGGCAGTAGAGGCGCATCTTCGTGATCGCCACGGGAGATGCTCTGGCTTCGGCGCTTCCGCGCTGCTGCTGCGGCTGCTACGGCTGCCGCTGCGCCATGGGGCCGCCCCGTGGCCTCCCTCCTCCCCGGGTCCGTGGCCGGGGCGAGCCCGCCCACGAGTCCCCCCGTTCCCTCCACGCCGCCAGCTGGCTGAGGCGACACGGCGCGAGAGTCTGGGCATGCGCAGGAGCCGCCGAGCCGCCGGGGCGTGAATATAAGCGTGAGTACACGCCTCCCCCTCCATGTTAGTGTATTCGCTCCATAAGACGCAGCTGATTTTTCTTCCTACTTTGGGAGGAAAAAAAACTGCGTCTTATGGTGCGAAAAATACGGTACATTGTCTCGTTGTGCTAAAATTCAAGGAGATATCTATGTAAAATCTTTTGAAAAAAAAATTCCAAAAAATCAGTGGATAACCAAAACGTTCTGAAACTTGGCAGACGAAAAGCCGTAAATATTGGGCCAAATAACCCAAAATGTGCATAATGCTAGCAAGTAAAAGAACCGCCATATGCATGATTCATGACTCGCCGGCGACGGGGTGGAAGAAGCAGGCATTCCTTCGATAGGCATTGCGCTACCCACCTTCGGGTGCGGTCAAAGCTCATGGTAAGAGATGTGGCCTCCTCCTCTTCCTCATCCTCATACCCTCCTTGCGGCTCGGTTGTCGGCGACCCTGTCTCGTCCTGCGACTTCCCGGTCAGGCTGTCGTCGTCTTCCTCTTCCAGTTCTTCCTCTTCCTCGTCCCCTTCTTCCGCTTTGTCGTTGGCCAGGCCGTGGCTTTGGGAACTGCCGTCGGCATTCTGGATTTCAGGCCTGCCGGGAGAGATCGGAAAGTAGAGGGGGGAAAAAGTCAACAGAAAGACAACCACATTTCCTCTTCGAGGTCATACCCATTATTTATTTATTTATCATCCCAATATTTAATATTTATTTATTAAGTCAGCCTGAAGAAAAGGGAAGTCCTCTACCAGCCCGCACCAAAAGAAGAACACCACCATCCCCACGTCAACATAGGCCTAACATCCTGCTTTGCAGCAGCTGCAGAGCCGTTTGGGGTGGAAGTCAGCCTGAAGACAACGGAAGTCCTCTACCAGCCTGCACCAAAAGAAGAACACCACCATCCCCACGTCAACATAGGCCTAACATCCTGCTTTGCAACAGCTGCATAGCCGTTTGGGCTGGAAGTCAGCCTGAAGACAACGGAAGTCCTCTACCAGCCCGCACCACAGGAAGAACACCACCATCCCCACGTCAGCATAGGCCTAACATCCTGCTTTGCAGCAGCTGCAGAGCCGCGTTTGGGCTGGAAGTCATCCTGAAGAAAATAGAAGTCCTCTACCAGCCCGCACCACAGGAAGAACACCATCATCCCCACGTCAGCATAGGCCTAACATACTGCTTTGCAACAGCTGCAGAGCCATTTGGGCTGGAAGTCAGCCTGAAGAAAACGGAAGTCCTCTACCAGCCCGCACCACAGGAAGAACACCACCATCCCCACGTCAGCATAGGCCTAACATCCTGCTTTGCAACAGCTGCAGAGCCGTTTGGGCTGGAAGTCAGCCTGAAGAAAACGGAAGTCCTCTACCAGCCCGCACCACAGGAAGAACACCACCATCCCCACGTCAACATAGGCCTAACATCCTGCTTTGCAACAGCTGCAGAGCCGTTTGGGCTGGAAGTCAGCCTGAAGACAACGGAAGTCCTCTACCAGCCCGCACCACAGGAAGAACACCACCATCCACACGTCAGCATAGGCCTAACATCCTGCTTTGCAACAGCTGCAGAGCCGTTTGGGCTGGAAGTCAGCCTGAAGAAAACAGAAGTCCTCTACCAGCCCGCACCACAGGAAGAACACCACCATCCCCACGTCAACATAGGCCTAACATCCTGCTTTGCAACACCTGCAGAGCCATTTGGGCTGGAAGTCAGCCTGAAGACAACGGAAGTCCTCTACCAGCCCGCACCACAGGAAGAACACCACCATCCACACGTCAGCATAGGCCTAACATCCTGCTTTGCAACAGCTGCAGAGCCGTTTGGGCTGGAAGTCAGCCTGAAGAAAACGGAAGTCCTCTACCAGCCCGCACCACAGGAAGAACACCACCATCCCCACGTCAACATAGGCCTAACATCCTGCTTTGCAAGAGCTGCATAGCCGTTTGGGCTGGAAGTCAACCTGAAGAAAACAGAAGTCCTCTACCAGCCCGCACCACAGGAAGAACACCACCATCCACACGTCAACATAGGCCTAACATCCTGCTTTGCAAGAGCTGCAGAGCCGTTTGGGCTGGAAGTCAACCTGAAGAAAACAGAAGTCCTCTACCAGCCCGCACCACAGGAAGAACACCACCATCCACACGTCAACATAGGCCTAACATCCTGCTTTGCAAGAGCTGCATAGCCGTTTGGGCTGGAAGTCAGCCTGAAGAAAACAGAAGTCCTCTACCAGCCCGCACCACAGGAAGAACACCACCATCCACACGTCAACATAGGCCTAACATCCTGCTTTGCAACAGCTGCATAGCCGTTTGGGCTGGAAGTCAACCTGAAGAAAACAGAAGTCCTCTACCAGCCCGCACCAAAGGAAGAACACCACCATCCCCACGTCAACATAGGCCTAACATCCTGCTTTGCAACACCTGCAGAGCCATTTGGGCTGGAAGTCAGCCTGAAGAAAACGGAAGTCCTCTACCAGCCCGCACCACAGGAAGAACATCACCATCCCCACGTCAGCATAGGTCTAACATCCTGCTTTGTAACAGCTGCATAGCCGTTTGGGCTGGAAGTCAACCTGAAGAAAACGGAAGTCCTCTACCAGCCCGCACCACAGGAAGAACACCATCATCCCCATGTCAGCAAAGGCACATCTGTGCTTAAGTCCATTCAACAGTTCACCTCCCTGGGAAGCATCATCTATTCAGACGCCAAGATTGACAAAGAAATAGATCACAGCTTCGCAAAGGCATAGAGTGCATTTGGAAGGCTTCACAAAAGACTCTGGAGCAACAAGCACCTGAGGCAAAGCACCAAAATCAGTGTGTAGCTATCGTTCTGTAGCTATCGTTCTGTCTATTCTCCTCTATGGGTCTGAAACATGGGTCACCTATCGCCAACACCTACGACTCCGAACGCGCTTTCATCAGCGCTGTCTTCGCACAATCCTGAATATACACTGGACCGACTATGTGACTAATGTTGCTGTCCTTGAGCAAGCAGGGATCACCAGCGTTGAGGCCACGCTATTGAGAGCACAGCTGCGCTGGGCAGGGCACATCTCTAGGGTGGAGGACCACCGCCTCCCAAAGATACGACTCTACGGTGAACTCGCCACGGGTCAGCGCAAAGAGAGGCACCCCCAAAAGAGATATAAGGACTCCTGAAACAACATCTCAGGCTCAGCCAGATTGATCACCAACAATGGTCCACCCTGGCCTCACATCGGGGGGAGGCATGGAGACGCACTATCCACAATGCTGCGGCCTCTTTCGAGAAGACACGCCGAACGGGTTTCGACAACGCAGAAAGAACCGCAACTTGGAAACAACATCACCCAAGGAGACTTTCTGCTGTGCTTTCTGCAACCGGACTTGCCTATCTCAGATTGGCCTTTTTAGTCCTCAACGCGCTCGTAGAAAGCGTGGGATGAGTCCTTCCTAAGAATCTTCGTCCGCGAAGTCATGCCGAGAGAGATAATGCCGAGAAATAAATAATTTGGAGTCTCTTCCTACTCTAAGGTTGTATGATCCCAGGATTCCCATAACACATTCCTTTTCCCAAAACACACTGACGTGGAAATGCCCACATGCTCTGCTTTGCGCATTAGAGAAGAGTTGAAGGGGAAATTGCCCTCAACGAGCCAGGTAAATATGAGCCTGAATACCAGCACTCGTTCCCAAAGTTGAAATGCTCGGCTGCCTACAGCCCGGTGCTGACAGCTTGCCGGGGGAATGCCGATGATATCTTCGCCACAGGCCCTGCCCGCTGATTCCAGGAACAACATCATTCCAGACAGAAAATAAGCAGTGACCCCCAAGGGCCGTCCAAAAGGACTCGATCAGTGTCTGACTTGGGCACCACTCAGCGCCTGGAGTTCCCTGAGCACTAGCTATGTGCAATTTTTGATAAATAGTTCAAAAGTACTTGCCACATTAGTAGAACATATAAGACTCTAAACAAGGGCTGTCCAACTTCTTCCGACCCAAGGGCCGGAATTCCGGTCACTGATCACCTGTCGGGCTGCAGGTGATCAGTGAGCGGGGGTGGGGCTGCTCGTGGGGGGGGGGGGGGGCGGGGTCGCTCGCGTAGCCCCTCCTTCCCCCCAGGTGCGCCGCTGCTCGGATCCCGGGCGGCGGCGCGAGCGGGGAGAAGGAGGAAGGGCTACGGAGGAAGAAGACAGCCGGCTCCCCCGCCCTTCCTAGCAGTAGGCGGCGCCAAGGGTGGAGCGTCATGCTAGGCCTCTGGCCGCGCCGCCCTTGGCGCGCCTTGCTCCTTTCGGCGGCTCCCCCTCCCTAGGAGAAACTGGAGAGCAGAAGGCAGCGCCAAGGGCGGCGCGTCAGAGGCCTGGCGTGACGCACCGCCCTTGGCGCCGTCTACTGCTCCTTTTCGGCGCGGAGAGAGGGACGGAGGGGGCGGTGTAGGGAGGAGGAGCTGGCTCCCTTCCTCCTTCCTGCCCCGCCTCCTCCTCCCCGCCGCCATTTTTTTTTTAAAAAAAAATTTTTTTAACTAAATAAATTTTTGCAGGAGGCTGGGGGGGCATGTACGGGCCTGTTGGACAGCCCTGATCTAAACTATCTAGTCCGCGACCTGCTTTTTGCTGACGATGCCGCCCTTGTCGCCAATTCAGAAGCAGCCCTGCAGCGCCTCACATCCTGCTTTGCAACAGCTGCAGAGCTGTTTGGGCTGGAAGTCAGCCTGAAGAAAAGGGAAGTCCTCTACCAGCCCGCACCACAGGAAGAACACCATCATCCCCACGTCAGCATAGGCACATCTGTGCTTAAGTCCGTTCAGCAGTTCACCTCCCTGGGAAGCATCATCTCTTCAGATGCCAAGATTGACGAAGAGAGAGATCACAGACTAGCAAAGGCATAGAGTGGATTTGGAAGGCTTGACAAAAGAGTCTGGAGCCTCCGGCTGCAAGAAGTTTTCGGCCTCGTTTCGTGCGATTGGCATCTCCGTCCAGCTGGTGTAGTGCCGCACCAATGGTGCATGCGCGAAACCTGGCGGCCGGATGCGCCCCTGGCCATGTGGCACCCTAAGCGGGTGCTTACTTTACTTACTGCTAAATCCGCCCCTGCATATACATGTCCCATGTCTGAAATGATTACTATACCACCCATTACGTTGTTTCAAATATGCCACTGCGTGCCCTGTTACCTGTCAAGCGGGCCTACCTTTTCTCTGCCAAAGCCGATGATTGGTTCATTTCGCTATTCGCAATAAAGTTTCTGATTTCAGAGAAATAGGCGTCTTCTTTCTCGTCTAAAAGTGCATGGTGATCGGATTCTGAGGCCGGAGAGGAGGCGTTGTTGCCCAAGTGGTTCGTGATGACTCCGGCGTGCTGGTTCACTGCAAAAGGGGGCGCAAGAGGCAAAGAAGGAACCATTAACAGAGTCAAGAGTCCTCCACGTTTGCTGGGATGATGGACACGTGAGTCCCATGGAAGTAAACATCCGCCATTAAAGAAATGGTTAACACCTCTTTCGCTAGGTATTCTAGCATGGCTCTGTGGTCAGATGACCATCACATTGCACTGGAGGATCTAGAGCACTGATTCCCAAAGTGGGCGGTATCGCCCCCTGGTGGGCGGTGAGGCGATCCAAGGGGGCGGTGGGAGGCTCAGGGGAATTTGGGGGGCGGTGAACCCCTTTAAGGGGGCGGTGAACAATTGGCCATTTAGGAGAGGTCATGTGGCGTCAGATGACCATCACATTGCATTGGAGGATCTAGAGCACTGATTCCCAAAGTGGGCAGCATCGACCCTGGTGGCCAGAGTTTGCCTCTGTTCGTCTATATGTGTGTATGAGGAGTGCGCCAGCTCCCCCTGGTGGCCAAGGTTTGCCTCTGTTCGTCTATATGTGTGTATGAGGAGTGCGCCAGCTCCCCCTGGTGGCCAGAGTTTGCCTCTGTTCGTCTATATGTGTGTATGAGGAGTGCGTCAGCTCCCCCTGGTGGCCAGAGTTTGCCTCTGTTCGTCTATATGTGTGTATGAGGAGTGCGTCAGCTCCCTGGTGGCCAGAGTTTGCCTCTGTTCGTCTATATGTGTGTATGAGGAGTGCGTCCGCTCCCCCTGGTGGCCAGAGTTTGCCTCTGTTCGTCTATATGTGTGTATGAGGAGTGCGTCAGCTCCCCCTGGTGGCCAGAGTTTGCCTCTGTTCGTCTATATGTGTGTATGAGGAGTGCGTCAGCTCCCCCTGGTGGCCAGAGTTTGCCTCTGTTCGTCTATATGTGTGTATGAGGAGTGCGTCAGCTCCCCCTGGTGGCCAGAGTTTGCCTCTGTTCGTCTATATGTGTGTATGAGGAGTGCGTCAGCTCCCCCTGGTGGCCAGAGTTTGCCTCTGTTCGTCTATATGTGTGTATGAGTGCGTCAGCTCCCCCTGGTGGCCAGAGTTTGCCTCTCTTCGTCTATATGTGTGTATGAGGAGTGTGCCAGCTCCCCCTGGTGGCCAGAGTTTGTCTCTGTTCATCTATATGTGTGTATGAGGAGTGCGTCAGCTCCCCCTGGTGGCCAGAGTTTGCCTCTGTTCGCCTATATGTGTGTATGAGGAGTGTGCCAGCTCCCCCTGGTGGCCAGAGTTTGCCTCTGTTCGCCTATATGTGTTTATGAGGAGTGCGCCAGCTCCCCCTGGTGGCCAGAGTTTGCCTCTGTTCGCCTATATGTGTGTATGAGGAGTGTGCCAGCTCCCCCTGGTGGCCAGAGTTTGCCTCTGTTCGCCTATATGTGTGTATGAGGAGTGCGTCAGCTCCCCCTGGTGGCCAGAGTTTGCCTCTGTTCGCCTATATGTGTGTATGAGGAGTGCGCCAGCTCCCCCTGGTGTAACTAAACAGTGGGCAGGTACCTAAGGTACAAATCAACTAACACAAGTTGGTGTCTAGGTAAGATCACACAGTATATATAACATAAACACAGAGTCACAGTTATCAAAATTCAGAATATAATTGAAATCCCATGTAGTGGGTAATGGGATGCTCAATGCTCTTATTCAATATGTAATGCAAGTGGAGTCAGAAATATGTCTCCTTTGCTTCATTGGGAGGAATGTGCCAACGTCCCTCTGTATTGATGTCCTTCAGTGTATTATTATTATTATTATTCTTTAAACAACGGCCATTTTCTACCCAGCCTATGGCTCGCTTTCATTACCTGGGACACTCTCGTGTTCATGTTTTTTCAAATGTCGGTCAAGATTGGTCTGCTGGCCGAAGCACCGGTTGCACAGGTGGCATTTGAATGGCTTCTCCTTGTTGTGAATGTTTCGAACGTGGCGCTGGAGGTTGGACGAAATGCTGAAGGACCTGTCACAGTATTTACACCTGAAAAGTTTAAGAAGGGAACACGTGGGTTAGATAAGGCCCCAAACCTGTTGGCACGCGGTCCTGATTTGGCAGGGACAGTCCCGACTACTAATTCCTATTTCTGCCATTTCCCCTTATGCCACTTTGCAAGGCTTGATCAGGGCGTTTGTGGAGAAAGCTTGGTGGTTTCTAATTCAAGGCTTGATCATGGCGTTTCTGGATAAGGCTTGGTGGTTTCTAATTCCCAGGCTCACCCTAAGACTTGAACACAGCCAACTGCAATGAAGTCTCGGTAATGGAGCAGAGATAGAAATGAGGAAGGGCAGTCATAGCCATATTATCCATGGACTGCAGCGATGTTCTGGCCGGCGAGATGCTCAGAATGCCTGAAGAGGGCAGCATTGGAGCATTCGAGAACAAGGATTTCAGAGTCGGTTGGAAGTTAAGGGGGTTTGTCTCTATCTCATCTATGTTTCTTTGACCCTGGTTGCAAACCCTAGAATTCCATAGGATATAAATAATAGTGTTCTATAGGATGCAAACTACAGGATTCCATAGGATGCAAACTACAGGATTCCATAGGATGCAAACTACAGGATTCCATAGAATGAAAATTATAGTATTCTATAGGATGAAAACTACAGGATTCCATAGAATGAAAATTATAGTATTTATAGGATGCAAACTACAGGATTCCATAGGATGCAAATAATAGTATTCTATAGGATGCAAATTATATGATTCTATAGGATGCAAATAATAATATTCTATAGGATGGAAACTACAGGATTCCATAGGATGCAAATAATAATATTCTATAGGGATGTATTCTATAATGCAAACTACAAGATTCCAGGATGCAAACTACTATAGGATGCAAATAATAAATATTCTATTAGGATGCAATTCCATTATAATAGGATTCTATAGGATGCAAATAATAATATTCTATAGGATGCAAACTACAGGATTCCATAGGATGCAAATAATAATATTCTATAGGATGCAAATTACAGGATTCTATAGGATGCAAATAATAATATTCTATAGGATGCAAATTACAGGATTCCATAGGATGCAAATAATAGTATTCTATAGGATGCAAATTACATGATTCTATAGGATGCAAATAATAATATTCTATAGGATGCAAACTACAGGATTCCATAGGATGCAAATAATAGTATTCTATAGGATGCAAATTACAGGATGCAAATAATAATATTCTATAGGATGCAAATAATAGTATTCTATAGGATGCAAACTACAGGATTCGATGCCTAGTTTAGTCATGCTGCCAATAAGTGATAACACGAATGTATGTCTGGTGAAACAGGAAACCTCGTAGAACTGGGACAGATAGTATACTCCCCCCTCGATTTCTCAAGCCATGTTGCCGCTTACCTGTACGGTTGTTCTCCTGTGTGTGTTCGGAGATGTCGGGTCAGGTTTGCCGAACGCGGGAAGATCTTACCGCAGTACCTGGAAGGAAGGGGAATGGAAGCTCTCTATTGTAAGCCTCCTCACACTGCTACTCTCCCCTCCTCGCGCCGCACCAAATGCACATGTGCGGAACCATACACAAGGCTGGGGACTGAGGAGGAGGTTCATGTTGCCGGAGGCTCCGCCTGCCATGAACGCTCCTCCACTTTGGCCTCTGGTACGGTGAGTTGCGGCTCCGCTCCAGCCTGCTCGCCCCCGCACCAAATGTGCATGCGCGGAACCATACACAAGGCTGGAGACTGAGGAGGAGGGTCATATCACCGGAGGCTCCACCTGCCATTAACGTTCTTCCACTTTGGCCTCGTGTACCGGGAGTTGCGGCTCCGCTCCGGCCTGCGCGCCCCGCACCAAATGCGCATGAGCATTTGGTGCGGTGTGAGCGACTCCAGGCCGCTGACGTGAATTGCTGTACACGAGGCCGAAAAGGAGGAGCGTTGGGCAGCCACAGGCAGAGCCTCCGCCTCTGGCTGCAGATTCGCGTCTGCAACCTGGAGTCGCGGCGCACCAAATGCGCATGGGCGGAACCATACACAAGGCTGGAGACTGAGGAGGAGGGTCATATTGCCAGAGGCTACACTTGCCATTAACGTTCCTCCACTTTGGCCTCGTGTACGGCAAGTTGCGGCTCCGCTCCGACCTGCTCGCCCCGCACCAAATGCGCATGAGCATTTGGTGCGGTGTGAGCAACTCCAGGCCGCAGACGTGAATCGCTGTACATGAAGCCAAAAAGGAGGAGCGCTGGGCAGCCACAGGCAGAGCCTCCGCCTCTGGCTACAGATTCGCGCCTCCAGCCTGGAGTCACGCCACGGCAAATGCGCATGCGCTGATTCTGCGCGTGCGCATTTGGTGCCGCATGACTCCAGCAGGCCGCAGACGTGATCTGCCCTCCACAAGGCCGAAAAAGAGTAGTGTTTCGCAGCCAGGGGTGCCGCCGCACCAAATGCGCATGCGCAGAACCTGGCGGACGGATGCGCCCCTGACCATGTGGCGCCCTACGCAACTGTGTAGTTCACATAACATTAGATCCGCCCCTGGTTGCCTGAAACTTATATCACAAATATATGTGCGGAGCACCACATCCCCTTACATGGAATCATGGCTCTTCTCATTGCATCTTCTCTTAATTACCTTCATTGAATCTGATAGATATTCAAATCTCTACATAATTTACATTTTTTTCCTATTAAAGCTAACTTTTAGCCTTGATGTTTACATTGTGTGTATTGTTCGAATGACTGTCCGTAGTTTACTCTCAAAGCCGATTTCGAACCATCGCCATTGAATCTATGTGTTCAAAAAGATCTTGGCATTGTTTCAGCACGGACTCACGATGGCCGCCCTCAACGTTTACCTGCAGGTATAGCGTTCCTTTCCTTTGCGCAAAATGGGGTCCGACAGCGTTGGGGGCGGCGACCGGAAATTGAAGGGGTGATGCGGGAGGGGCTGCAAGGAGGCGCCAGGGTCTGCCTTCATGGCCGCAAAGCTCTCCAGTTTCTCCGTCATGGTTTCTATCGCTGACATCTGCAGGAAAAGATCTCGTTAAGCAGTGCGCCTTGATTCAGGTATTTAGGATGACGGGAAAATTGACCCTTCATGTCCAGAGGACACCAGTGTGTCCAGGGCTGGGCTAAGGTAATTTTAAATGGTAAATGAACATTATTTTGGCAAACCCCCCCCCATCACCAATAACCCTAACCCTAAACTCCCCCCCCCAATCACCAATCACCAAAAAATAAAAACCTAATCACAACGCATATATAAATAACTTATAATTACTATATTATAAATATTATAAATAAAATAGATAACGTTCAATATCGACCACTCGCCCAATTGGTACGGAGTTATGGGCTGGAGTGCCACCAGTACGCTGACGACACCCAGCTCGTTCTGAGGATGGACCCCGGGGTAGTCTCTGTACCCGATAATTTCCATCTCTGCCTGGAAGCCGTAACTGGATGGCTGCGAGCCAGTAAGTTGAAGGTGAACCCGCGAAGACGGAGATCTTGTGGCTGGGCCGCCCGGGGGTAGAGACCCAGCTGCCAACGTTTGATGGTGTGGCACTTCGCCCACAGCCCCTAATTAAGAGCCTTGGGGTCCAGTTGGACACCCAACTGTCAATGGAAGTGCAGATTGCCTGCGCTTGCAAGACAGCGTTCTACCATCTACGGCAGGCGAAACGTCTGGCTCCCTACCTCTCCCGCTGCGACCTGGCCACGGTGATCCAAGCCATGGTCATCTCGAGGCCCGATTACTGTAATGCGCTGTACATTGGCCTACCCTTGTCGGCGATCCGGAAACTTAAGCTGGTGCAGAACTGCTGTCGGGAGCCCCAAGATCTGCGCATGTGACCCCACTCCCTCGTGCACTGCACTGGCTTCCCATTGAATTCCGGGTCTCCTTCAAGGTGCTAGTTCTAACTTTCAAGGCCTTACATGGTTTGGGGCCAGTGTACCTGAGGGAGCGGCTTACCCCTTATGTGCCCAGGAGATCACTGCGCTCAGAGGGGCTTAATCTACTAGAGGTCCCTAGTATTAAGATCTGTAGGCTGTCGAGCACTCGGCAGAGAGCATTTACAGTGGCCGCTCCGACCCTCTGGAATTCTCTGCCGGAGGAGATACGAGCACTACGGGGCTTGTTGGCCTTTCGCAAGTCTGTGAAGACTTGGTTATATAGGCAGGCATTTGGTCCCAACTGATGCCTCCTATTTGCCAGCTGCCAACATGCCGTCCTGCCATGTATTGCTTCTGCACATTGCTGCTTGCCGGGGTTATTGTGGGGAGTGGGGCTTCTGGGCATACGTCTTTTATCTGTTTTGATGTTTTTATTGATTTTATGTTGTAAACCGCTCTGGGCTCCAGAGAGAGCGGTCTACCAAATCGAATTCATAAATAAATAAATAAATAAAATATAATTATAAATAATTTATAAGGTAGTAAGAGTTTTCCTTCTTTTAGGATGGCTGCCGAAAGGCTAGAGAGCCCATCCTGCCCTTTGTCAGACCCTTCGGATGTGACCTGTCTGGCATGGGAGGCCCCACCGGTGGCTATTATGCCACTGCCAGCATAGCTCACAACTTCATTAGGGTACCCAAGCCCCTCCCCCACTGCAAGGGGGCGCCAATGGAGTGGCTGCTTTTTGCCGACGATGCTGCCCTTGTGGCCCATTCAGAAGACGCCCTGCAGCGCCTCACGTCCTGCTTTGCAACAGCTGCAGAGCTGTTTGGGCTGGAAGTCAGCCTGAAGAAAAGGGAAGTCCTCTACCAGCCCGCACCACAGGAAGAACACCACCATCCCCACGTCAGCATAGGCCTAACATCCTGCTTTGCAACAGCTGCAGAGCTGTTTGGGCTGGAAGTCAGCCTGAAGGAAAGAGAAGTCCTCTACCAGCCCGCACCACAGGAAGAACACCACCATCCCCACGTCAGCATAGGCCTCACATCCTGCTTTGCAACAGCTGCAGAGCTGTTTGGGCTGGAAGTCAGCCTGAAGGAAAGAGAAGTCCTCTACCAGCCCGCACCACAGGAAGAACACCATCTTCCCCACGTCAGCATAGGCCTAACATCCTGCTTTGCAACAGCTGCAGAGCCGTTTGGGCTGGAAGTCAGCCTGAAGAAAAGGGAAGTCCTCTACCAGCCCGCACCACAGGAAGAACACCACCATCCCCACGTCAGCATAGGCCTAACATCCTGCTTTGCAACAGCTGCAGAGCTGTTTGGGCTGGAAGTCAGCCTGAAGGAAAGGGAAGTGCTCTACCAGCCCGCACTACAGGAAGAACACCACCATCCCCACGTCAGCATAGGCCTAACATCCTGCTTTGCAACAGCTGCAGAGCTGTTTGGGCTAGAAGTCAGCCTGAAGGAAAGGGAAGTGCTATACCAGCCCGCACCACAGGAAGAACACCACCATCCCCACGTCAGCATAGGCCTAACATCCTGCTTTGCAACAGCTGCAGAGCTGTTTGGGCTGGAAGTCAGCCTGAAGGAAATGGAAGTCCTCTACCAGCCCGCACCACAGGAAGAACACCATCATCATCCCCACGTCAGCAGAGGCACATCTGTGCTTAAGTCCGTTCAGCCGTTCACCTCCCTGGGAAGCATCATCTCTTCAAATGCCAAAGAGATAGATCACAGATTAGCAAAGGCATAGAGTGCATTCGGAAGGCTTCACAAAAGAGTCTGGAGCAACAAGCACCTGAGGCAAAGCACCAAAATCAGTGTGTCCAGAGCTATCGTACTGTTTATTCTCCTCTATGGGTCTGAAACATGGGTCACCTATCGCCAACACCTACAACTGCTCGAACGCTTTCATCAGCGCCGTCTTCGCACAATCCTAAATATACACTGGACCAACTATGTGACGAATGTCGCTGTCCTTGAGCAAGCAGGGGTCACCAGCGTTGAGGCCATGCTAGTGAGAACACAGCTGCGCTGGGCAGGGCACGTCTCTAGGATGGAGGACCACCGCCTCCCAAAGATACTACTCTATGGTGAACTTGAACTTGCACAAGAGAGGCACCCCCAAAAGAGATACAAGGACTCCCTGAAACAACATCTCAGGCTCGGCCAGATTGATCACCAACAATGGTCCACCCTGGCCTCACATCGGGAGGCATGGAGACGCACTATGGGAAAATTAGATGGAGAAATGGAGTATTCCACGAGCTCCTTGTGAGTTGCTGGGGAAAAGGTGAACTGCCATCAGATCTCCGAGATGCAGTTATCATCCTCATTGGGAGGCATGGAGACTATCCACAATGCTGCGGCCTCTTTCGAGAAGAAACGAGTCTCAAAGAGAAACGACAACACAGAAAGAACCGCAACTTGGAAAAAACATCACCCAAGGAGACTTTCTGCTGTGCTTTCTGCAACCGAACTTGCCTATCTCAGATTGGCCTTTTTAGTCATCAACATGCTTGTAAAAAGCGTGGGATGAGTCCTTCCTAAGGATCTTCGTTCGCGAAGTAATGCCGAGATAAGGTAGTAAATAATAGTTATTATCATAGGGCTGCTGGACTCCCTCCGTTTGGATTGACCATGGGCCAACTTGAGCCTTCCCTTGAGAGGTGATTTGGACTCCAACTTCAACCATTTCTTGCAGCCTCAGGCCCTTTCCTTTTAAGTGGCCGAGGGGGAAAATGAAGGGGCCTGAGTCCAAATCACCTCTCAAAAGAAAGGCCCAAGGGACTTCCGGTGGGAAATGGCGATGGGACAGCCTCGCTAAGTGAAAGCTCTCCGGGCGAGGACTCACGTTGAGCATTCTGAACTCCACCAATGTTGAAATTGAACCCAACTTGGCACACAAGAACACCCATGACTAAGAGAAAATACTGGAAGGGTTTGGCGGGCATTGACCTTGAGTTTTGGAGTTGTAGTTCACCGACATCCCGAGAGCACTGTGGCCTCAAAACAATGACGGATCTGGACCACACTTTGGCATGAAAATCAACACGCCCAAATGTGAACGCAGGTGGAGTTCAGGGGATATAGACCTTGACATTTGGAAGTTGTAGTTGCTGGGATTTATAGGTCACCTACAATCAAAGAACATTCTGAACCCCACCAAAGTTAGAATCGGGCCAAACTTCCTACACAGAACCCCCATGACCAACAGAAAATGCGGTGTTTTCTGATGGTCTTTGGCGACCCCTCTGACGCCCCCTCGCGACTCCTCCAGGGGTCCCAACCCCCAGGTTGAGAAACACTGCTCTAGAGCAGGGCTGTCCAACTGGCAGCCCTGGGGTCGTACACGGCCCCCAAGCCCCTTCCCCACGGCCCCCTAACCCCCTGCAAGACATCAGGTTTTTTTGAAAATTTTCAATGTCGGGGGGGGGCGGCGCGAAGAGGGGGGGCGACGCAAGTGAGGAGGCGGAGGGAAGCCACGTCAGATGCCCTAGGGGCGGGACTTCCCCCCGCCTCTTCCTCCCTTGCGCAGGGCCGCTCGCGGGCTTGCGCACCAGGCAGGATCGGCGAGCCGCCCTCCGCCGTGTCCTTGACTCTTGCAGCGGCTGCGCTGAAGGAAGGTAAGCTCCGGGCTTACCTTCCTTCAGGCGTGGCCACCGCTGCAGAGCTAGGGAGACGGCGGAGGCGGCTCGCTGATCCCGGCCCGCCTCCCGCCCTGGCGCGCATGCCCGGCATCTTGCGCGACCCGCCCCTTTTCAGCGGGGTGGCGTCAGGCGCCGAAGGGGCGGGTCGCGCAAGATGCCGGGCATGCGCTCCAGCTACCTTCCTTCAGGCGCGGCCGCTGCAAGAGTCAGGACACGGCGGAGGGTGGCTTGCCGATCCTGCCCTGGCGCGCAAGCCCGGTATCTTGCGCGACCCGCCCTTTTTCGACGGGCTGGTGGCGTCAGGCGTGGCGCCTGGCGTTACCCGCCGAAGGGGCGGGCAGCGCAGGACGCTGGGCATGTGCACCAGGGGCGGGAGCGCCCCGCCCACGAGCAGCCACGCCCCCTGCGGCCATGCCCCGCGAGCAGCCACGCCCTCGCTCCGGCCCCCAAGGTGATCCGTCACCTGCATTCCGGCCCTTGGGCTCGAATATGTTGGACAGCCCTGCTCTAGAGGATCCAGGCAAAATCCGGGGAAGGCAGACGTGAGAAGCAGACGAAATGCCAGCCCCTCCTCTTCTCTGGCCTCGTGAGGTGAGCCTCCTCGCTGCTGCTCTTGCCTCCCACGTGCTGCACCAAATGCACATTCGTGGAAAACATGAGGCTGGAGACTGCGGAGGAGGGTCATGGAGCCGGAGGCTCCGCCTGCCAAACACTCCTCCTCTTCTGCCTCATGTAAGGCTATTTGCATTGCGTCCCCAGCCTGCTCGCGCCGCACCAAATGCGCATGTGCGGAAGCAGGCCGGAGACGTGAATTGCTCTACATGAGGCCGAAAAGTAGGAGCGTTAGGCAGCCGGAGGCGCCGCCGCACCAAATGCGCATGCACGGAAGCAGGCCGGAGACGGGAATCGCTCTACACGAGGACGAAAAGGAGTATCATTCCCAAGTTTGTAAATAACATAACTTATTGGAGGTCTTTTCTGTCCGTACTTATCCTCTGTCCTCTACCAGACAGAGAGCCTTTTCGGTGGCAGCCCCGACCCTTTGGAAGGCCCTGCCAGGCGAGGTCCGGGCCCTTCGAGAGTTGCCTGCGTTCCGAACTCAATCGAAACTGACCCAATGTAACTAGGTGTAGCAGGGGTGACTGTTTCATTGTTGGTTTTAGCATTGTTTTTACTGTTTTTTAGTGTATTTATTGTTAATGTTGCCTTATGTAAACCGCCCCGAGCCTGTTGGGATGGAGCAGGATATAAAATCGAATAAATAAATAAATAAATATAATTTTTTTGTACAGAAACCCCATTCAGTTACAATTTCAGTCCCATCCTGAAATGTAACTAAATGCGATAGTAATGGAAGGTGCAACTTGATGGGAAGCTGCACTGGACATGTGCAGGAATGTGTGCCAAGCATGGACAGGAATGCAGCAATAACAAAGTCAATAAGTTACCAAGCAAGTGATTTTGGTTTCTAAACGAAACCCTGAAGGCAAAACCATTACCCTCCGATTTTGTGAGGCTGGAAGAGAAAATGGAAGTTCGGTTCCATCTAGACCAGGGGTGGGCAATTGAGAGCCAAAACATATTATGGAGGGCCGCACCTAAAGACTGAACTACATTCCCATCTACATTATTTATTTATTTATTTACTATATATTACACATCATTAATATTAACATATTAATATATCAAGAAATATTCATATATTATCAGTATTAATATCAAAATTATTATATTATCTATATATATAAAGGAAGAGTCGTCATGTGAAGACTACCTCAAACAGAGAAACCTTACAACGCAGAAACACAAAACTTGCCAACAGAAATAGGCCTCAAGCAAGGTACGTTTGTAACAAAGAAACTTCCCCCAAAACCTAAAAAGGCCCCCAAAACAAGCAGTAAAAATAAAACTACATTTCCCAGTAACAGCCAAACTCACCCAGCCTCTACATTCTGAACAACATGATTGGCTGCCAATAAGGGCGGTTGCATAACTGCTGTAACCATAGCAACGCTAGCAAGAGCCATCAAGGCTAGGATAGAATGCTGAGAGATTTCAGTTGGTGTTTGAGGGTTAAACTGCCAAAAACCAAACTCTGAGGGAGCAATTCTCCAGCAATTCCTACCCACAAAGGCCCCCAAAACAACGAATAAAAATAAAACTACATTTCCCAGCATCCTCTGCGGCAGCCAGCGAAACCCATTGGCCAACATCAGTTACCATAGTAACGGTGGGCAAAGCCACTTAGAATGCTGAGTGATTTCAGTTGAGGGTTAAACTGCCACGGCCAAGATGTAGGAGGGAGACAAATAGGGCACCAGGGACACAGGCACCACTGACAAACATATACCCCCAGAATAACACAAAAGTAATACCTACACACAACACAATACGCACATAACACAACCTTGCGTCTACTGCTCAACCCATTTGTATGCCATTCCTTCCTTCCACACAGGCATAAGCTGACCCAAAAGACAAGCCATGCCTCCTAAAAAGAACAGCATTGGACGACACACTCGCAACGCTACATACAGCACACAAAAAAGGGCAGAACAAATGCCAGAACAGAAAGACACTGCACGACACTAGCTTTTGCCATCACCATAAACAAGGCTCAAGGACAAACACTACAAATCTGTGGCATAGACCTTGACACAGAAGGCTTCTCCCACGGACAACTCTACGTAGCGTGCTCCAGAGTGGAGAAACCACAGAACCTCTCCATCAACACAGCAGATGGAAAGACAAAAAACATTGTATATCCACAAGCTCTGCAGAACGCCAGCAACACCACACACCCACAACTCCACAGGACTTCAACATCCCACCCACCAGAACAACCCACAACGACACAGCCATGACCCCACCAAGACCATAAGTCACATCAATTCCAACCCTTACATACTCAGACTTTCTCGCATCTCCTAAATAGGGCACAGCAACGCGTGCCGGGTACAGCTAGTAGTATATATATTTTTATATATAGACATTATAATATATTGAAATTATAATATAATATAACATTATATTACATTATATTATTATATTATTATTATAAAATTATTATTATAAAATAATAATAAAAACCATTAAATAAAATAAAATGAAATTCACGAAGACAAGGTTGCGAACCGAGATGGAGGCTGGCATCCTCAAGAGAGGAAGGATCTCAAGGTGGAATGGCCCAATGGATCCAGCCCAGAGGATGGCAAAGCGGACCCAGCCGCCACTGCAGCAGAGGAGAGCAGATCAGAGCAGACGATCAGAGGCTGCAGGCCTCCGCCCTCTCTCGCCCCCAGCCGTTCCGTCAGAGGCATTCCTGATCTGCTGATCGCCCTGCCATGGAGTGCCTGCCACCCCAGGTTTGGAGTGCCTGCCATCCCGGGAGATGATCCAGGCCTGCAGTGGGAGCAGTTGGCGACCTGCGACGGTTGGTCGCCATGGCGATCCGGAAGGCGATCAAGTCTTCCGGGTCGCCAGGGCGATCAGCCGCCACAGCTCGCCGACTGCTCCCGCTGCAGGACTGGGTCGCCTCCCGGGACGGCAGGCACTCCAAAGCCACCGCTCCTCCGATCGTACTCCGGAGCGGCGGGCTGTCTGTCGACGCAGGCAGTGGCAGCTCGTCTTCTTGCAGAAATGGCCCCGCCCCCGGCGCCGTTCTCCCCGGGCTGGTCAGAATCGGCCGGCGGGCCACTTCCGGCCCGCGGGCCGTGAGATGCCCAGGCCTGATCTAGACCTCCAAACCAAGCAAAATGGCAAACAACAGGGACAGAAGCTCTGTGCCAAATCTGAAATGGCAGCAACGGTTCTATTGTGGGTATTCATGTTTTGCATCGGGTTCAGGGATAGTCGGAAAAAACAGAAACAGATCCAGGTATAATCCAGAAGGAGTTGTAGGGCCGCATCAGTAGGGCCACATAAAAGGACATGTTGGGCTGGATCCATTTGCATTTGAAATATGTGCGCTGTATATGCAGAAAGATAAATATCACCCAGAGTATTGGCCTACCTATGATCACAAGAGGCGGGGGAAGTGTTTGTCTATCAAACATTCACCAGAGTCATCTACAATCGGCAGACATCAAGCCGTCGCTCTCCAAATCGGCTTTGCTGGCTCTCACCAACACCGGCATAGAGCCAGATTAGACTGGTTTCCGAAGCCATCATGTGTGACCCCCTTATTAGTCAGCTTCTCTCTCTAAAGTTAGTGGACGATATGCATAGCAACTGGACAGGGGTTCAGCGCCCCCCAAATTCTCCCAAATTCTCTTCCTTCCCAGAGTCCTGAACATGCCTTTTGCAGAGCCAAGTCTGAAGCGTCCCGTCATTCTGCCGGAGGAATCCTTTTCTCATAGTACGTACGTATAGACTCACATTTAGTTGAATTCAGTCTTAAAATCTATTATATAAATGGGTTCACGTCATGTGATGTATACCTCAAACAAAGAAACCATACAACGCAGAAACACAATACTTGCCAACAGAAATAGGCCTCAAGCAAGGTACGTTTGTAGCAAAGAAACTCCCCCAAACCTAAAAGGCCCCAAAACAACGAGTAAAAATAAAACTACATTTCCCAGTATCCTCCGGGGCAGCCAACGACTCACCCAGCCTCTACATTCTGAACAACATGATTGGCTGCCAATAAGGGCGGATTTGCATAACTGCTGTAACCATAGCAACGCTGGCAAGAGCCATCCAAGGCTAGGATAGAATGCTGAGAGATTTCAGTTGGTGTTTGAGGGTTGAACTGCCAAAACCAAACTCTGAGGGAGCAATTCTCCAGCAAATTCCTACCCACACAACACAACTTCCAATCACAACCCATCCCACCAACCTTACGGGACCCCGTACACACAACACCTACCAACACCACAAACTAAAACCATTCCTTCCTTCCACACAGACATAAACTGACCCAAAAGACAAGCCATGCCTTATAAAAATAACAGCATCGGACGACACACTCGCAACGCTACATACATCAAACAAAAAAGGGCAGAACAAACGCCAGAACAGAAACACACTGCGCAGCAGAGACACAGACAACAGGTCACTGCACGACGCACAGCTGAGAACCAAATGCAAAGAACTGCACGACAAGAAGAAGCGCGCAGCCAGGAACAACAAAGACGCAGAAATGCAACACAACAGCAGCGCGCAAGGAGCGCAGAAACACGACGTCGCAACACAGAAAACAAACTTCAAAACACCACAACCAATTCCACCGCCTAGCCTTCGGATACAACGCTGCAGAAGACTACAGCATGGCGCCAGAGGCCGACATTGGCACCCTAACGCACATCTGCACACACTGCAAAGCCCTGAAATACCCAGCAGAAACACCGGGAATGTGCTGCCTAGCCGGTAAAGTCTCTCTACCACCACTTGCCACTCCTCCACAACCACTACAGACTTTGCTGAGTGGAGACACTCCAGAATCAAAACACTTCCTCCGCTATAGAAGACAACACAACTCATGCTTCCAGATGACATCATTTGGAGCACACATAGAAAGTGCGCCATTCATGCCTACATGACCCCACCAAGACCGTAAGTCACATCAATTCCAACCCTTACATCTCGCATCTCCTAAATAGGGCACAGCAATGCGTGCCGGGTACAGCTAGTATATTATATACTAGCTTGGGGACCCGGCCCTGCCCGGGTTATTTGAGAAAGACATTGTGTGCCAAGGTTGGTCCTTATCAGATGCTTACGTGGCTTGCAGTGGTCTCAGGAAGTGAGTGAGGGTACTTCAAGTCCTATCGGCCATGGTCCATCCCTCTCTAAACAGCACCAGGGTATAGAGTGGGTCATGGGGGCTCTGTGTGCTACGTTTGGTCTTGATCATTCATTGGATGAGGGTTGCCGTGGTCTCAGGAAGTGAGTGAGGGTACTTCAAGTCCCATCATCCATGGTCCATCCTCCTTCAAACGGCACCAGGATGTAGAGTGGGTCATGAGGACTCTGTGTAGCAAGTTTGGTCTGTATTGGTCATTGGATGAGAGTCATAGTGCTCTCAGGAAGTGAGTGAAGGTACTTCAAGTCCCATCATCCATGGTCCATCCTCCTTCAAACTGCACCAGGGTGTAGAGTGGGTCATGTGGGCTCTGTGTGGCAAGTTTGGTCTGTATTGCTCATTGGATGAGGGTCACAGTGCTCTCAGGAAGTGAGTGAAGGTACTTCAAGTCCCATCATCCGTGGTCCGTCCCACACAAAACTGCATCAGGATGTAGAGTGGGTCATGAGGGCTCTGTGTGTCAGGTTTGGTCTTGATCAGTCATTGGATTAGGTTTGCAGCAGTTTTGGGAAGTGAGTGAAGGTACTTCAAGTCCCATCATGCATGGTCTGCCGTCCTCCAAACTGCACCAAGATGTAGAGTGGGTCTTGGGTGTTCTGTGTGCGAAGTTTGGTCTTTTTCTGTCATTGTTGGGAGCCGCAAAGTGTTTTGGTCTGAAATTCCCACCATGGCTGACTGCCTCAGGCCTTTGCCTTATTCCCCTCTGGCACTTTAGAGTGTCGGAATGTTCGTGTTGGCTGGCCAATTAGAGGCGTTATGCAAATACTCCCTCACTGGCAACCAATCTTGTAGGGTCTAGTGAGGATGGTCGCCTCAATGACATTGTTCTGCAGTGCTTTGACGGCAAGACATGTGCCATTGCAGAGTTTTGGCTGATCAATGTTTCTCAACATAATGATGGCTGCACCCAATTTTAAATGGCGGTATGTGTTGGTCAGTGGTGCCTGTGTCCCTGGTGCCCTATTTGTGTTAGTGTTATGTCCTCCTGGTAGTTGTTATGTCCTCCTGTGTTAGTTGGTTGTACTATGCAGGTTTCTGTTTAGCAGTGGTATGTATGCGTTCTGTGTGTTGTGTGTCTGTTGTGTTGTGGGTCTGTAGAGGTAGGCATTGTGGGTTGTGTGGCTGTCATGTTGTGGGTGTGGTGTTTGTTAAGTGGGTGTCTTTTGTTGTGGGTGTCTTTTGTCCTGTGAGTGGTATGTATGTGCTCTGTCCACATAGTTGTGTATCTTCTGCATATTGGCGTTGTGTGGTATTTTATGCTGGCTTGGTCTTTTGGATTGTGTTTCTCGAGTGTGGTTGTGAGAGTTGTAGTGTCTGGAGGAGGGTGTGGTGTTTTTATTTTATTTTGTTGTTGTGATTGTGTGGCTGATCGTACCGTGGTCAGTGGTTTGTGGTGATTACCAGTGGTCAGTTTTACTGGTTTGGCCAGTGTGGGCGAGGCTGAAGGCGCCTGTCCTTTTGGCACTGCGTGTCCTCGGCAGTCCGACTGGCTGTGGTGTGTGGGAGGCTGTCCTGAGGCGATTTGTTTTGGTGGCAGTTTTTTTTAAGAAATTGTCGCGCGCAGGGGGGAGGGGCTCGCCCGGGGAAGGGGGTGGAGTGGTTTTGGGGATGGCAGGGGACGGGCCAGACCGGGGAAGGGTGGAGTGGTTTGGGGATGGCAGGGGGCGGGGCCAGCCCGGGGGAAGGGGGTGGAGTGGTTTTGGGGATGGCAGGGGCGGGGCCAGCCCGGGGGAATGGGGTGGAGTGGTTGTGGGGATGGCAGGGCCAGCCTGGGGAAAGGGGGTGGAGTGGTTGTGGGGATGGCAGGGGGTGGGCCAGCTTGGGGGAAGGGGTGGAGTGGTTGTGGGGATGGCAGGGGGCGGGCCAGATCGGGGGAAGGGGGTGGAGTGGTTGGATGGCAGGGGGTGGGGCCAGCCCGGGGAAGGGGGTGGAGTGGTTTTGGGGATGGCAGGGGGCGGGGCCAGCCTGGGGAAGGGGGTGGAGTGGTTTTGGGGATGGCAGGGGCGGGGCCAGCCCGGGGGAAGGGGTGGGGTGGGTTTGGGGGTGGCAGGTGGGCGGGGCCAGCCCAGGGGAAGGGGTGGAGTGGTTGCTGGGATGGCAGGGGGTGGGGCCAGCCCGGGGAGGGGTGGGGGTGGGGATGGTTGTGGGGATGGCAGGGGGGGCCAGCCCAGGGAAGGGGTGGAGTGGTTTTGGGGATGGAAGGGGGGGCCTGCCCGGGGGAAGGGGGTGGAGTGGTTGTGGGGATGGCAGGGGGCGGGGCCAGCCCGGGGGAAGGGGGTGGAGTGGTTTTGGGGATGGCAGGGGGCGGGGCCAGCCCGGGGAAGGGGGTGGAGTGGTTGTGGCAGGGGTGGGCCAGCCCAGGGAAGGGGGGATGGCGGGGAAGGGGTGGAGTGGTTGTGGGGATGGCAGGGCCAGGCCGGGGAAGGGGGTGGAGTGGTTTTGGGGGGATGGCAGGGCGGGGCCAGCCCAGGGGGGGGAAGGGGGTGGAGTGGTTGTGGGGATGGCAGGGGCAGTGGTTGTGGGGGGCCAGCCCGGGGGAAGGGGTGGAGTGGTTTTGGGGATGGCAGGGGGCGGGGCCAGCCCGGAAGGGGATGGAGTGGTTGGGGATGGCAGGGGGCGGCCAGCCCGGGAAGGGGTGGAGTGGTTTTGGGGATGGCAGGGGCAGGGGCCAGCCCGGGGAAGGGGGGATGGCGGGATGGCGGCCTGACTGGGAAGCGGCACCGGCATTTTGTGTGGGCGATGTCGGCCAATGGGATTCGCTGGCGGCCGCAGAGGACGCTGGGGAATGTAGGTTTTTTATCGTTGTTTTGGGGGCCTTCTAGGTTTTTTGGGGGGGAGTTTCTTTGCTAAAAACCTTCCTTGCCTGAGGCCTATTTTTGTTGCCAAGTTTGGTGTCTCTGCCTTGGAAGGTTTCTCTGCCTATGGCCGTCTTTCCATGACGGATCCTCCTTTATATATATAGATATAGATATCATATGGCTCTCGCTGAAATAAATTTCCAAATATTTTGCTTTCATGGCTCTCTGAGGCAAAAAGGTCCCTGCTCTAAGGTCCCAAATCTGCAACCAAAGGTCCAGATAATGTCACCCAAGTACGCCTGGGGCCGGATTGCCACCACTGTCTCCATGACTGTAGCCAAGCATGGTACAAAACAGCTTTGTGGGTCATTAGCGTGGCAGCAACTTCCCCTGCGTTGGGTTTTATGAGCCTGCCCTTCCTGGCCTCCCTGGTCCCTTGTGCCTGCTCTTATATCTTTCTCACCAGACCAGCGGGACGGCTATCTGGGCTCCTTTGGAGGCCGCTCTCCTTGCTATTCTGACCCACACAAATGCAGGATGTTCCTGGCTGGACGGTCACCATTGTGGGGTCCCTCCGAAAGGAAAATCAGAGGAAGTTATTAACCAAACTCTCAGGCCGAGACAAAACAATGAAGGGACTAAGTTTAGCTTTGAAAGCAGCCAACTCCGGCTTTTCACAAAGATGTCAGCACCGCCGAATTGAGGCGGGAAACGCTCCAGCAAGGAAACAATGCTGGCATCGGAGAGGAGACGCTCGGCCAATGGAATCGGAGAGGAGACGCTCGCCATTTGCAGCAGAAAGCGGCTCGAGAGACTGCCAATGAATTGTGCCCGACTGGGACTCAATGTCGTGTCTCACAGGGTTTATTTCTCGCCACTTAGGACAAGAGCAACAACCCAACTTGTGTTGGTTCATTCAGAGAGGATACTTCCTCCCAGGAAAAGGTTGGAGAAGGCTGTCATATGCAATATATACAATACCTAGGCCAATGGTAGAGCATATCGAGGCAGATCGGCGCTGCTCGTGTTATTGGACCTCACGGCAGCGTTTGATACTGTCGATTGCCAACTTTTGACACACCGCCTGGCGGTGGCGGGGGTGAGGGGGACAGTCCTCAACTGGCTGTCCTCCTTTCTTCAAAACCGCCGGCAGCGAGTGAAGTGGGGAGGGGTGGTCTCCGAGGGCTCCCCCTTACACTACGGGGTCCCTCAGGGGGCCATTCTCTCCCCGCTGTTATTTAGCATGGCCCAGCTGGCCCGCGACTTTGGTCTGGAGTGTTATCAGTATGCGGATGACACCCAGCTTCTGCTGAGAATGGACGGCAGGCCGGACACCGTACCCGATTGTTTCCATCGATGCCTGGAGGCCGTGACTGGTTTGCTGCGTGCCAGCCAGCTGAAGGTGAATCCATCGAAGACGGAGATCCTGTGGCCCGGTCGCCCCGGGCTGGGTGGGTGCCGGTTGCCTACCCTGGATGGCGAGCAGCTTAGCCCGTCATCTTCGGTTAAGAGCTTGGGTGTTCAGTTGACTCCTGCTGACCATGGAGGCCCAGGTCTCCGCGGTCTGCAGGGGGTCTTCTATCACCTGCGACAGGCTAGGCGACTGGCACCCTACCTGTCCGGGAATGACCTGGCAACGGTAATCCAAGCGACGGTCATCTCGAGACTAGACTACTGTAACGCCCTCTACGTTGGCCTTCCCTTGTCGACACTCCGGAAACTCAAGCTAGTGCAGAATGCCGCCGCTCTCTTGCTGACGTGCTCGTGAGTGAGGGAGCACATTACGCCCATCCTCCGGCAACTGCACTGGCTCCCTATCGAGTACCGAATTGTCTTCAAGGTGTTGGTACTGACCTTTAAGGCCTTACACGGCCTAGGGCCTGCGTACCTGAGGGACCACCTTACCCCGTATCTGCCCCCGAGATCACTGCGGTCAGACGAACAGAATCTGCTGACTATACCATCTGTCCGCTCCTGCCACCTATCCGCGACTCGACAGAGAGCTTTCTCAGCGGCAGCTCCAGTGCTGTGGAACTCTTTGCCGGACAGTGCTCAAGCCATCTCGGAACTAGCCCCTTTCAGAAGGGCCTGTAAGACCGCCCTTTTTGAACTAGCGTTCAACTAAATCCTAACGGATGGTATGTCGTATACTCTCTGTATATTCCCTGCACCTCGTGATATGTCGAATCGTGTTTTTAACCTGTTTTATGTTCTATTGTAGGTCTGCGACATGCTGCCCATGTGTATTTTTATTGTCATCCGCCCCGAGCCTGTAGGGAGGAGCGGAATACAAAACTGAAGAAATAAATAAATAAATAAATAAACATCTACATGCGACTCCTCGCCCAATTGGTACGGAGTTTTGGGCTGGAGTGCCATCAGTACGCTGACGACACCCAGCTCGTTCTGAGGGTGGACCCCGGGGCGGAATCGGTACCTGATAATTTCCACCTCTGCCTGGAAGCCGTAACTGGATGGCTGCGAGCCAGTAAGTTGAAGGTGAACCCGGCAAAGACGGAGATCTTGTGGCTGGGCCGCCCGGGGGGGGGGGGGGTAGAGACCCAGTTGCCGGCGTTTGACGGCGTGGCACACCGCCCGCAACCGTTAGTAAAGAGCCTCGGGGTCCGGCTGGACTCCCAGCTGTCTATGGAGGCGCAGATTGACTGCGCCTGCAAGACAGCGTTTTACCACCTGCGGCAGGCAAAACGTCTGGCTCCTTACCTCTCCCGCTGCGACCTGGCCACGGTGATCCGAGCCACGGTCATCTCGAGGCTCGACTACTGTAATGCGCTGTACATTGGCCTACCCTTGTCGGCGATCTGGAAACTCAAGCTCGTGCAGAACGCAGCAGCACGCCTGCTCTCAGGAGCCTCAAGATCTACTCACGTGACTCCACTCCTGCGCGAGCTGCACTGGCTCCCAATTGAATCCCGGGTCACCTTCAAGGTGCTAGTTCTAACTTTCAAGGCCTTATATGGTTTGGGGCCAGTGTACCTGAGGGAGCGGCTTACCCCTTATGTGCCCAGGAGATCGCTGCGCTCAGAGGGGCTCAACTTACTGGAGGTGCCTGGCATTAAGGCCTACAGGCTCTCTAGTACGCGGCAGAGGGCATTCGCTGTGGCCGCCCCAACGTTGTGGAACACCCTCCCTGAGGAGATACGAGTCATCCGGGACTTGTTGCCATTCCGCAGAGCCGTTAAGACCTGGCTATTCAGACAGGCATTTGGCCCATAACCAGGGCCCGCTTTCAGTAGCGCTCTGTTACGTCGCCACCGTCGCATTTCTGCTGCTCTATTGCATTTATTGCTGGGAATGGGATGTTAACTGGGGGGTTTTTAATCGGTTTTATATGTTTTATGTGTTTTATTTGCTATTTTAATTCTGTAAACCGCTCTGGGCTCCAGAGAGAGCGGTATATTAAATTGAACTAATAAATAAATAAATAAATATGTTCCGTATGCATATGGTCCCAAAGCTATAGGTAGGTCTGCAAAAACTGTAGCAAGTAGATCCACACAAAGCTAAGTGGACTGATCTGACATAAGTTCCCTAATAATATTTAACTACATTGTAGCTATTAGGCATGTGCGATCGCCAAAAGTGTGTTCAAAAGTCGAGGGTGTGAGGGAACTTGGGTTTAGGCAGCAGAGCCCATTAAGTGGAAGAACCCAGCCAAGACCGATAAATCCATTTAACAAGACCTGGAACGTCTAGGGCAGGGGTGCTCAGAACGGTGATCGCGATCACCAGGGTGATCTTCGGGCCTCATCCTGGTGATCTTCAGGCCCCTGACCAGGTTTTTTGCTGTTGGTCCTCTTCACGCGCCCCTGCACGCTGCAAAGAAGTCCTCCGTCGTTGCTCCTCCCTGCTCGCGCCGCCTCCAAAAGCTCCAGAGTCCAAGAGGCAGAATGGGCCCCCTCTTTTGGATTCCTCCTCCTCCCTCCGTCCTTCTCCAGCCACTCAGAGTCGTAGGAGACCAAAGGGGGCGGGCCTGGCTGACGCGATGCATGGCTGGCCCCGCGCGCATGCACAGAAGCGCCCATTCTGCCTCTCGGACTTCTCGTGAGCTCTTGGAGGCGGCACGCATGCTGGCGGCGTGGAAATAGGAGCAACGACGGAGGAGAAGAAGAAGGACGCTTTGGGGTCACTTCCTTACCGCATCTCAAAGGTCGGTCTTTTTACTTTGGGGTGGGTGCTTGATTGTTCTGTGGCATGTCTCTTTGTTTATTTTTAATGTTTAAAAATGGCCTTTTAGCTCCAAAGCCTCTATGCTTGCTTTGTTCCTTGAGAAATATATGTTGGGGAATATGGCAGTGTGGGAGAAATGGGGTGGTTGGATGTATTTTTGCATGCCCCTTTGTTTACCTTGCTGAGTATTAAATGGCCTTGCAGTTCAACAGCCTCTCTTCTTACTTTCTGGCTGATAATGTGTGTGGTAATATGGCAGTGTGGGAGAAATGGGGTGGTTGGATGTATTTTGCATGCCCCTTTGTTTACCTTGCTGAGTATTAAATGGCCATGCAGTTCAACAGCCTCTCTTCTTACTTTCTGGCTGATAATATGTGTGGTAATATGGCAGTGTGGGAGAAATGGGGTGGTTGGATGTATTTTTGCATGCCCCTTTGTTTACCTTGCTGAGTATTAAATGGCCTTGCAGTTCAACAGCCTCTCTTCTTACTTTCTGGCTGATAATATGTGTGGTAATATGGCAGTGTGGGAGAAATGGGGTGGTTGGATGTATTTTTGCATGCCCCTTTGTTTACCTTGCTGAGTATTAAATGGCCATGCAGTTCAACAGCCTCTCTTCTTACTTTCTGGCTGATAATATGTGTGGTAATATGGCAGTGTGGGAGAAATGGGGTGGTTGGATGTATTTTTGCATGCCCCTTTGTTTACCTTGCTGAGTATTAAATGGCCTTGCAGTTCAACAGCCTCTCTTCTTACTTTCTGGCTGATAATATGTGTGGTAATATGGCAGTGTGGGAGAAATGGGGTGGTTGGATGTATTTTTATGCTCTGTTTTATATTGTTGTTATTAAATTGAAATGTTGATGTTTTATAACTTTGTTTTATGTAAACTGCCCCGAGCCTGCTGGAAGGAGCGGTACATAAAAATGAATAATATAAATAAATAAGAAAATAGTTCTACGTTTTACATTTCTGGGCAGGTGATCTTTGGGACTTGGTTTTTTCATCAGTAGCTCCCATGCTGAAAAAGTGTGAGCACCCCTGGTCTAGGGTGTCCCCCCAAATTCCTCAAAATGATTATTCTGTTCCGTGAGGGCCAGCGCGGTCAAATCAGATACGGCGATGCTCTCTCGGAGCCCTTTCTCATAACTAACGGAGTGAAACAAGGTTGTGTTATTGCACCAACCTTATTGACAATCTTCTTCAGCATGATGCTCCAAAGGGCTACGGCAGACCTCGAAAAAGAAGGTGGCATATACAGTATATACGCTATCGTACTGTTGGCAGCTTGTTCAACTTAAGCCGTATGAGGGCTCGCACTAGGACTCTAAACTATCTAGTCCGTAAGCTGCTTTTTGCCGACGATGCCGCCCTTGTCGCCCATTCAGAAGCAGCCCTGCAGTGCCTCACATCCTGCTTTGCGACGGCTGCAGAGCCATTTGGGCTGGAAGTGAGCCTGAAGGAAAGGGAAGTCCTCTACCAGCCCGCACCACAGGAAGAACACCACCATCCCCACGTCAGCATAGGCACATCTGTGCTTAACTAATAACACAATGCAGTGCAGTTACTATCTATCGTTACTCACATATAACACATAGAGGGAATTCAAATAATACACTTGTATTTCGTGCGCCCCAACACTAACCTAAAGGACTGTGATCGCTGGCTATCTAGTTGGCATCCTGATATTGAATTTACAACTATATACAGTGAAAGAGAAGTTAATTTCTTAGACGTTACAGTCTATAAACAAGGTGACAAGTTAGCGGTTAAACCATATTCTAAACCCATTGCCAAGAATGCTATGTTGCATTATAAAAGTTTCCATCCACCAGCATTGAAAAATAATTTACCATATTCCATGATGATTAGAGCCAAAAGAAACTCTACACTGGAAAGTGAGTACCAATTAGAAGCCAACAGGATTATGGAAAACTTCAGGAAGAAATGTTACCCGCAAGACATCATAACAAAGGCAAGACGTAAGGCAGACCTGATGAGAAGAGAAGATTTACTGACACCTGCTATTAGAGCGGCCCGGACAGGCTTATATGGCCACTAACTTATACACCTAAAAGTCAAGCGGTGATTCGCATTGTTAAACAACACTGGCCCTTAATATCTGACATTAAGGGCCTGGAGAAAGTACCTATGCCAGCTTTCAAGCGAACTGAGAATATCAAAGACTGCCTCATCAGAACTGACCACACTAGAAATCGTGCCATTAAAAGCAATTTGCGAGCAGGGACATTCAGATGCGGGCATTGCAATATGTGTGACTATGTATCACCCCTGAAAACTATAACACCACCTCACAATACTACACCGATTAAGCTGGAACAGTTTTTCACCTGTGCTTCGAAAAAAAAATGCATTTATTTACTTTTTTGCTCTTGTCCAAAATATTATGTTGGTATGACAAAAGATCTTTAAGGAAAAGATTAGGAGAACATAAAAACCGCATTTTAACAGGCAATGAGGACACTTTCCTGTATAAGCATTTCAAAACGGTTCATGCATCAGTGCCAGACTTTAAGTTCGTAGGATTACAACAAGTGACAGTACCACCACACGCAGACAGTCAAACCACTTTACTTAAATGTGAACGTACCTGGATAATCCGCATTAAATGCGAGCAACCAGTAGGCCTCAACGAAAATTTAAGCATTACAGACCTGCTGCTTTAAGGAACTCTGGTAATCTAACTGTATTGTATGTTAATTAGTTTGCACCACTGAGAGGCACTTAAGCAGCTTTTCAGCCTCAGCAGTCACCAGATTGAGGTCTACGCCATTTGGGCGATACATGGAATAGCTGAGATATCAGCCTTGCTATTAAGCAACATATATGATTTATATTGGTAAGCAACGAGATTATACTCCTTCCCTATGTTACTATCTTCTTATGTGTATTTGGGATACTATTGTGAATGTTTATATTTCAGACATATAGTCTTGTGCATCTCTGTATTTGGGGCCACCCTGACGAAGAGAATATCGAAACGGGTCGGTAGCCGAAGAAGGATTAACCCGTAGGTGGACTGCCCAGCGACTACCACAAACGGAGTGGAATTGCGCATGGAACTCACGCCATACCCTGGGCCACCCAGGATTTACTTTGCTCTGCTTTTGGATTTATTTGGCCAACGGGCCGCTGAATACAAATTTATTTTGACCATTGGGTCTGAAGATACACCACAGAAGGACACCATAAAGGAACTGAACTATACATTGAGTGTATTTACTCTGTGAAGGGTGACAGAGAGTATCGTGAGTGACTGTGTTATTTTCACTGTGTTTGTGCGCTACATTATATGTGTATATAGAGTTTTGTGTTGAAGATACTTAGAATACAGTGCTTATTTGGAAGCTAAATACAAGTGTATTATTTGAATTCCCTCTATGTGTTATATGTGGACATCTGTGCTTAAGTCCGTTCAGCGGTTCACCTGCCTGGCAACATCATCTCTTCAGATGCCAAGATTGATACAGAGATCGATCACAGATTAGCAAAGGCATAGAGTGCATTCGGAAGGCTTCACAAAAGAGTCTGGAGCAACAAGCACCTGAGGCAAAGCACCAAAATCATTCTGTAGAGAGCTATCATACTGTCTATCCTCCATTATGGGTCTGAAACATGGGTCACCTATCGCCAACACCTGCTACTCCTCATCAGCGCTGTCTTCGCACAATCCTAAATATACACTGGGCCGACTATGTGACAAATGTTGCTGTCCTTGAGCAAGCAGGGGTCACCAGCGTTGAGGCCATGCTCTTGGGAACACAGCTGCGCTGGGCAGGGCACGTCTCTAGGATGGAGGACCACCGCCTCCCAAAGATACTACCAGCCCTCTTAGTAAGAACAAAGGGGATGCCAAACAATGGAATCTCTTGTCACCTGAATCCATCGGTTCTCGTCTTTGAGCAGCAGAAAACAGGTTTGCCCCATCTCTTAAGGTACTGAAAGCCTTACCTGGGGATGGAAAAGCAGCGGTGATGGTCTCAGGTACTTCTCCTTGAGCGCTCCCACTGAGTCGGCCACCTTCCGTTTTTCCACCCTGCTGGACAGCAACACAGAGGGTTACATACCTTACAGGGACCTCGAGCAACGAGAGACGGCATATTGTAGCCATTATTATTATTTATTTGTTTACTTTATTTATATCCCGCTCTTCTCACCCCAAAGGTACACATACTTAGCAGACAATCTCTGCCGTTTTCCACATACACACATATAGATGAACAGAGGCAAACTCTGGCCACCAGGGGGAGCTGACGCACTCCTCATACACAACATATAGACGAACAGAGGCAAACTCTGGCCACCAGGGAGCTGACGCACTCCTCATACACACATATAGACGAACAGCGGCAAACTCTGGCCACCAGGGAGCTGACGACCTCCTCATACACAACATATAGACGAACAGAGGCAAACTCTGGCCACCAGGGGGAGCTGACGCACTCCTCATACACAACATATAGACGAACAGAGGCAAACTCTGGCCACCAGGGGGAGCTGACGCACTCCTCATACACACATATAGACGAACAGAGGCAAACTCTGGCCACCAGGGGGAGCTGACACACTCCTCATACACACATATAGACGAACAGAGGCAAACTCTGGCCACCAGGGGGAGCTGACACACTCCTCATATACACATATAGACGAACAGAGGCAAACTCTGGCCACCAGGGGGAGCTGACGAACTCCTCATACACACATATAGACGAACAGAGGCAAACTCTGGCCACCAGGGGGAGCTGACACACTCCTCATACACACATATAGACGAACAGAGGCAAACTCTGGCCACCAGGGGGCTGACGCACTCCTCATACACGCATATAGATGAACAGAGGCAAACTCTGGCCACCAGGGGGAGCTGACACACTCCTCATACCCACATATAGACGAACAGAGGCAATCTCTGGCCACCAGGGGGAGCTGACACTCTACTCATATACACATATAGACGAACAGAGGCAAACTCTGGCCACCAGGGGGAGCTGACACACTCATATACACACATATAGATGAACAGAGGTAAACTCTGGCCACCAGGGGAGCTGACACACTCCTCATACACACATATAGACGAACAGAGGCAAACTCTGGCCACCAGGGGGAGCTGACACACTCCTCATACACCCATATAGACGAACAGAGGCAAACTCTGGCCACCAGGGGGAGCTGACACACTCCTCATACACACATATAGATGAACAGAGGCAAACTCTGGCCACCAGGGGGAGCTGACACACTCCTCATACACACATATAGATGAACAGAGGCAAACTCTGGCCACCAGGGGGAGCTGACACACTCCTCATACACACATATAGACGAACAGAGGCAAACTCTGGCCACCAGGGGGAGCTGACACACTCCTCATACACACATAGACGAACAGAGGCAAACTCTGGCCACCAGGGGAGCTGGCGCACTCCTCATACACAACATATAGACGAACAGAGGCAAACTCTGGCCACCAGGGGAGCTGACACACTCTCATATACACATATAGACGAACAGAGGCAAACTCTGGCCACCATGGGGGAGCTGACGCACTCCTCATATACACATATAGACGAACAGAGGCAAACTCTGGCCACCAGGGGGAGCTGACACACTCCTCATACACACATATAGACGAACAGAGGCAAACTCTGGCCACCAGGGGGAGCTGACGCACTCCTCATATACACATATAGACGAACAGAGGCAAACTCTGGCCACCAGGGGGAGCTGACGCACTTCTCATATACACATATAGATGAACAGAGGCAAACTCTGGCCACCAGGGGGGTGCTGACGCACTCCGCATATACACATATAGACGAACAGAGGCAAACTCTGGCCACCAGGGGGAGCTGACACACTCCTCATATACACATATAGACGAACAGAGGCAAACTCTGGCCACCAGGGGGAGCTGACGCACTCCTCATATACACATATAGACGAACAGAGGCAAACTCTGGCCACCAGGGGGAGCTGACACACTCCTCATACACACATATAGATGAACAGAGGCAAACTCTGGCCACCAGGGGGAGCCGACACACATTTCAAACACACATATAGACGAACAGAGGCAAAGTCTGGCCACCAGGGGGAGCTGACACACTCCTCATACACGCATATAAACGAACAGAGGCAAACTCTGGCCACCAGGGGGAGCTGGCGCACTCCTCAACTCTCAGCGTTCCCAGCATCCATTGTTGTTCCTTCCGCATTCCTCAGCGTTCCTGGAGTTCTTTAACAGCCTCATAATTCAGTCAAAATTTGCCTCCCCACTTAATGTGGTGCGTTTATCTCCTACTTGACAGATGCAACTGTCTTTCGGGCTGCAAAGGTCGACAGCAGGCTACACTTAAAGGTCGAGCACCCACCTCGACCCGGGTAGGCCTCGAACTCATGACCTACTGGTCAGAGAGATCTTATGCAGCTGACACTTAGCCAGCTGCGCCACATTCCCGGTGGAATTAGGACTTCCACCCCCTTTAAGAAGTTACCTTAAGAATTAAAAGCAGCGTTTTTTCAACATCGGGTTGGGACTCCTTGGGGGTCACAAGGGGGGTTTCAGAGGAGTCACCAAAGACCACCAGAAAACACATATTTCCGATGGTCTTACCAACGAACCCCTTTGGCAGGGAAGGCTGAAGATCTCCGCTTCTCTTTCTCCACTGTGATTGGCCGGCCTCTCAGCTGACCTCTCGGCCAAAGGGAGCGCTGTTTCTTAGATTCCAAAAGGGGAGGGGATAGCAGGTGTGCTTGGCGTATGGCAGCGTGGTGCACATGCACGGGCGAGGGAGAGCGTGCGCAGCTGGAGGGAGGCTCGTGTCCCATCAAGACAGGGAAAAAGCACTTGCACGACATGGGACTGAGAGTGGCCCGGCAGCATCGGGAGGAGGGCTGGATTCAGAGCATTTGTGCCAAATTTGATCCAGATTTGGGCCAAATTTGATACAGATTGTTTGTCCACAGTGCTCTCTGGATGTAGGTGAACTACAACTCCAAAACTCAACACCAATCAAACCCTCCCTCCCTCCCTAAGCACGCCACTTCTCTTTTTATATATATAGATTATTATTATTATTATTTTTATTTATTTATTTATTTATTTATTTCAGGATTTTACCCCGCTCTTCTCAACCCCCGAAGGGGGGACTCAGAGCGGCTTACAGCAGGCACAATTCGATGCCACATCAACAGCGTAAAACCCCAAACCCCACAACCCATTAAAACATTAAGGCATTAAAATACAATCCCTCAACACATCTACAATCATTCCAATTAAAACAGTATTATTATTATTTCCTGTACTGTTTCCCACTCGGACACCATATAGCTCCAGTACTACAACACCTCCATTGGCTCCCAATAGAACATCGGGCTACCTATAAGACACTGGTTCTGACCTTTAGGGCCATTCATGGTCAAGGCCCGAAATACCTCAGAGAGCATCTTGCACGTATCAGAGACCACCAAGATCAGCTCAAGAAAAGCTTTTGTCTATTCCCGGGCCCAAGGGAGGCCCGCCCAGGCTCCAAAAGGTGCAGGGCCTTTTCGGTTCTTGCCCCAACCTTGTGGAACTCCTTACCTCCATACATTAGAGCAGTGTTTCCCAACCTTTTTTGAGCTGCGGCACACTTTTGATATTAAAAAAATCCAGGGGCACACCACCAAACAAAATGACACACAATGACACTCTAACACAGTAAAGAACGGCTGGGGGATGGTGGCCTTCTGGGAGCAGCTGCTGGGAGTGCCGAAGCCGAGGGAGGGGGACGAGACAGGCCGCACCATGCCCTGCCTCCTCCCCATGGCTTCAGCTCTCCCACAGCTTCTCCAGCCTTGAGGGGGCAATGCCAAGCCAGCGGTGGCAGGGCCAGGACAATGCTGGCTTGGCACTGTCCCCTCAAGGCTGGAGAAGCTGTGGGAGTACTGAAGCCAGGGGAGGGGGCAGAGCCAGGCGGCGCCATGCCCTGCCCCGCCCCCTCCCCATGGCGTCAGCTCTCCCACAGCTTCTCCAGCCTTGAGGGGGCAATGCCAAGCCAGCGGTGGCAGGGCCAGCACAATGCTGGCTTGGCACTGTCCCCAAGGCTGACGCTGCTGTGGGAAAGCCCGGGGGAGGGAGGGGGCGGGCCGCACCATGCCCCTCCCCCTCCCCATAGCTTCAGCTCTCCCACAGCTTCTCCAGCCTTGAGGGGGCAATGCCAAGCCAGCGGTGGCAGGGCCAGCACAATGCTGGCTTGGCACTGTACCCTCAAGGCTGGAGAACCTGTGGGAGAGCTGAAGCCGGGGGGAGGTGAAGCCAGGCCACGCCATGCCCGCCTCTTTTCAGCCAGCCTCCCACAGCTCTCCAGCCTTGAGGGGCAATGCCAAGCCAGCGGGCAGGGCCAGGACAATGCTGGCTTGGCACTGTCCCTCAAGGCTGAGATTCTGTGGAGAGCTACTGGGAGGGGGGAAGAGCCAGGCGGCTGGCCATGCCCCCGCCTGCTCCTCATGCCCCATCACAGGCCGCACAGCCTTGGAGGGGCAATGCCAAGCCAGCGTGGCAGGGCCAGGACAATGCTGGCTTGGCACTGTCCCTCAAGGCTGGAGAAGAGTGGGAGAGCTGGAAGCTGAGTGAGGGAGAGCCAGTCCACGCCATGCCTCGCCCCGTCCCCATGGCTTCAGCTCTCCCACAGCTTCTCCAGCGTTGAGGGGGGCAATGCCACGCCAGCGGGGGCAGGGCCCGCACAATGCTGGCTTGGCACTGTCCCCTCAAGGCTGGAGAAGCTGTGGGAGTACTGAAGCCCGGAGAGGGGGCAGAGCCAGGCCGCGCCATGCCCTGCCCTGCCCCCTCCCCATGGCGTCAGCTCTCCCACAGCTTCTCCAGCCTTGAGGGGCAATGCCAAGCCAGTGGTGGCAGGGCCAGCACAATGCTGGCTTGGCACTGCCCTCAAGGCTGAGAAGCTGTGGGAGAGCGGAAGCCAGGGGGTTTAGGGACCAAGGTCGTGCCATGCCCCACCTCCCCCCCGGCTTCAGCTCTCCCACAGCTTCTCCAGCCTTGAGAGGATAGTGCGAGCGATGGGCGTGAGTCATGGCCCCCGTCTCCGGCGCCGCTCTCCGGCATGACTCCCGCCCCTTGCTCGCTGAAGCTACGTGGAGGAGGAGGAGCATGAGCGGTGGACGGGCTTCAGCGAGCGAGGGGCGAGAGTCATGGCGGGAGTCATGGCGGATTGGAGGCTGGCTGGGGAAAGGGCCGAAGGAGGCGGCGCCCCGGCCTCTTCTTTTTCTTCGCCGCCGCCCAGCCTTCCTCCTCTCTCCCAAATAGCAGGAGTTCGGCAGGAGGGGGGAAGGAAGGGGCAGAGAGCTTTTTCTCGCGGCACAGCAGGAAGTCTGTCACGGCACATACTGTGTTGCGTCACAGCAGTTGGGAAACACTGCATTAGAGCTATACCTGATTTGCGGTCGTCCTCCCAAGCGCTCAAAACTTGGCTCTTCATCAAAGCTTTTAAAATGTGATTTATTGTTGATATGCTTGTTGTTTTATTGCTGCGTAAGTCGCTCGGAGCACTCCGGTGGAGAGCGACCCATCTATTATATAAAGGAGGTCCTGTCATGGAACGACTGTCCTAGGCAGAGAAACCTTACAAGGCAGAGACACGAAACTTGGCAACAAAAATAGGCCTCAGGCAAGGTAGGTTTTTAGCAAAGAAACTTTTCCCACCAAAACATAGAAGGCCCCCAAAACAACGATACAAAAAACCGCTATATTTCCCAGCATCCTCCGGGGCTGCCAACGAATCTCCCGGCCTCTACATTCTGACAACATGATTGGTTGCCAGTGAGGGAGTATTTGCATAACGCCTCTATTGGCCAGCCAACATGAACCTTCCGACCCATAATAAACTGGCAGAGGAGGATAAAGCAAACGCCTGAGGCAGTCGCCAACACAAACACCCAATTCATTTCCACAGAAAATTTAAACCCCTACAAATCACAGACCACACCCAAAATTGACAGTAAGGCTTCATTAACTTGATTTCCTGACTAGGCCTCACTTAATGGGATGCTGTTTAAGCTCTGAATTGACAGTAAGGCTTCATTAACTTGATTTTCCTGACTAGGCCTCAACTCATGGGACATTGTGTATGTCCTGAATTGACAGTAAGGCTTCATTAACTTGATTTTCCCGACTAGGCCTCAACTCATGGGACATTGTGTATGGCCTGAATTTACAGCAACCTACAGTACCTTGGCACACAGAGCCCCTATGACCCACGCTACATTCTACTGCAGTTTGGAGGAGGGTGGACCATGGATGATGGGATTTGATGTACCTCCATGGATAATGGGATTTGTAGTACTTTCAAACCCTTCATTCCCCACAGACCACTGTGGCCCAGAACCAAGACCGATAAAGACCCAACTTGGCACACATGACCCACACTCCATCCAACTGCAGTTTAGAGGAGGGCACACCATGGCTGATGGGATTTCAAGTACCTCCACTCACTTCCAAAGTACCCCACCCACTTAAGCATCAACCTCTACATCAACACAGCAGACGGAAAGACAAAAAACATTGTATATCCACAAGCTCTGCAGAACGCCAGCAACACCACACAACAACAACTCCCCAGGACTTCAACATCCCACCCACCAGAACAACCCACAACGACACAGCCAGGGCCCCACCAAGACCATAACTAACATCAACTCCAACCCTTACATACTCAGACTTTCTCGCATCTCCTAAATAGGGCACAGCAACGCGTGCCGGGTACAGCTAGTATAACAATAAATTGAAACGAAATGGTCATTTAATTATGCGGAATTACTATAACGAAATGGTGACAAAATTTCATTATACTATTAAACAGTGTTTCCTAACCAGTGTGCCGCGGCACACTAGTGTGCCGTGAGCGATCATCAGGTGTGCCGTGGGAAATTGGAACCTCCAAGGCCCTTTCTTCGCCCTCCTGCCGAACACTTTTTCTTCTCCTCTCGAGCTCCCATCTTCCCAGCCTCGCTCTGCTCGCTTTGCCTCGCTACTGCGCAGACTCTCCCCACATCTTCCTCCCTCCCTCCCCCCTCCCCTCCTGAACACGCTCACGCTGCCCCCTCGGATCAAAATGGCGGCAGAAGCGGCAGAGTAGAAGGAAAAGTAAGTGTTCGGCAGAGGGGGAAGGAAGGGCGCGAAGGGGGAGGAAGAGGTCTCTGTCGGAAGCTGGCACGGGCAAACTTGGACCTTCCAGGTGTTTTGAACTCCAACTCCCACCATTCCTAGCAGCCTCAGGCCCTTTTCCTCCCCCCCTCCCATTGAGCCATTTAAGCAGGGAAGGGCCTCAGGCTGTGAGGAATGGTGGGAGTTGGAGTCCAAAGCACCCAGAGGGCCCAAGTTTTCCCATGCCTGTTTGAGGGACCTTGAAGTGGTGAGCCTCCTTCCAACATTGTGATTCTGGATAGAAAACAAACAACGACATAACATAACATTTTTTGAGTCCACAGTGCTCTCTGGGTGTAGGTGAACTACAACTTCCAAACTCAAGGTTAATTCCCAAGCAAGCCCTTTCAGTACTTTTTGTTGGTAATGAGAGTTCAATAGGCCAAGTTTGGTTCCATTCCATTCTTGCAAGAGTTCGGGATGCTCTTTGATTGACAGTGATCCAGAAACTTAAACTGGTGCAGAACTCTGCGGCCCGACTGCTCGCTGGGGAACCTGCGTGTTGTCGTATTACACCAGTTCTCCAGGGTATGCACTGATTACCTATTGAGCACCGGATTACTTTCAAGGTGTTAGTTTTGACTTTTTAAGGCCTTGTATTGTCAGATTATTGCATTTTGAATAGCAATTCATGAGTCAGCACAAGATATATTTTCGCAGTTTGAGATGACCTGCAGTGTGACATGTTTGACACCAGATGGCGCTGTCTCAAGACTGCTAAATGGAACCTTGAAGAATGTCAGTTACAAAGTGACAGTTGGGATCTGACAGTTGGGATTTAATATCTGTGAGGAAAGGATGTTTAGAAAGGTAGCTGTGATGGCTGTTGTTTTTCGATGTTTTGCCAGTTATTGTTAAATACAATTCAATACAAAGTTATATATTTACCTTGTGAATTGAATGAGAGTTTCATTATTCACTCGAACAGAGACTGGAGTTTTTGGGCCGATGGGAATTAAACTTCTATATTTCTGTTGCCTATCCGCTGTGACATAAATACTCAACGCCGAAGAGTTCGGGATGCTCTTTGATTGACAGTGATCCAGAAACTTAAACTGGTGCAGAACGCTGCGGCCCGACTGCTCGCTGGGGAACCTGCGTGTTGTCGTATTACACCAGTTCTCCAGGGTATGCACTGATTACCTATTGAGCACCGGATTACTTTCAAGGTGTTAGTTTTGACTTTTTAAGGCCTTGTATGCTCTGGGGCCAGTGTACCTAAGGGATCGTCTGTTCCCATATAATCCCCCGAGATCCATACGGTCAGAAGATCAGAACCTCTTAGATAGCCCCAGTGTAAAATCCTTCCGCCTGACAACAACTCGACAAAGGACCTTTTCCATCATTGCCCCGGTATTACGGAACGCCTTGCCGCCTGAGACTCGGGCCTTGCAAAGTTTGCGCACCTTCTGCAAAGCATGTAAAACCTACTTATTCAGGCAGGCCTTTGAGTCCTGGATTTTAAATTTTAAATTGGTTGTTTTATCAGTCATCTATATATATAAAAAGAGACGTGGTGTGCTTAGGGGCTTATAGAGAAAGAAACTGCTGAACCCAGAAACACCAAATCAGGCCACAAAACCCACAACCGAACAAGGTATGTTTATCACCCAGAAAAGTCCCAAAAAATTCAAACAGAACACTCTAAAACGGCTAAAAACATGGAGAACTACACTTCCCAGCATCCCCTGCACCAGAGCAGCACTGCACATGCGCAGACATACTGCTCGCACACTCTCTGCCCTTCTCCCCCAGCCAGCACAGAGAAAGAAAACTACAACATTCAAACCGGCAGTTGGTTGTTGACAAAGGGAGGCTAGGAGCAACGCGGAGCTCACCTTACCTCACCTTCCCCTTTCTGCGCGTCCTCCCTCCCCCCACTCTCTCTCCTCAGCGCCCGAAAGTGAGCTTCTTTCCCAAGCAGGCCGTTCAGTCCCCTCCTCCCTCCCTCTGCCCCCCCCCATCGGGCCCTCCTCCTCCTCCTAAGGAAGGAAGGAGAAAGGAAGGGGAAAGGAAGGAAAGAACGGAGGGGAAAGGAAGGAAAGGAAGGTAGGATGGATGGATGGATGGAAAGAAGGAAGGAGGGGAGGAGAAAGGAAGGAAAAGGAAGGATATGAGGGAGGGAGAGAGGAGAGGAGAAAGGAAGGGAAGAAGGAGGGAAGGATGGATGGAAGGAAGGAGGGGAGGAGAAAGGAAGGAAAAAGGAAGGATAGAAGGGAGGGAGGGAGGGGAGGAGAAAGGAAGGGAAGAATAGAAGGAGGGAAGGAAGGTAGGATGGATGGATGGATGGAAGGAAGGAAGGGCGGAGAAAGGAAGGATAGAGAGAAGGAAGAAGGGAAGAAAGGAGGGGAGGAGAAAGGAAGGATAGCAGGAGGGAAGGGAGGAGAAAAGAAACGAAGGATAGAAGGAGGGAAGAAGGAAGGTAGGATGGATGGAAGGAGGGAGTCCTTCCATACCTCTTTCTTCCCTTCCTATTACTATTACTGTTCTTGTTGCTGTTGTAATTAAGCAGACCTTCTCATTACTTAATTTTCCATACCACCAGGCTACGCCACAGCAACACGTGGCCGGGTGCAGCTAGTTGTCTATTATATAAAGGGGTTCCCGTCATGGAACGACCGTCCCAAACAGAGAAACCTTACAATGCAGAAACACCAAACTTGCCAACAGAAATAGGCCTCAAGCAAGGTAGGTTTGTAGCAAAGAAACTTTCCCCCCAAAACCTAAAAGGCCCCCAAAACAACGAGTAAAAAAAACTACATTTCCCAGCATCCTCCGGGGCTGCCAACGACTCTCCCAGCCTCTACATTCTGACAACATGATTGGCTGCCAGTGAGGGAGTATTTGCATAACGCCTCTATTGGCCAGCCAACATGAACATTCCGACCCATAATAAACTGGCAGAGGAGGATAAGGCAAACGCCTGAGGCAGTCGCCAACACAAACACCCAATTCACTTCCCACAGAAAATTTAAACCCCTACAAATCACAGACCACACCCAAAATTGACAGTAAGGCTTCATTAACTTGATTTCCCTGACTAGGCCTCACTTAATGGGATGCTGTTTAAGCTCTGAATTGACAGTAAGGCTTCATTAACTTGCTTTTCCCGACTAGGCCTCAGCTCATGGGACATTGTGTATGGCCTGAATTTACAGTAACCTACCTTGGCACACAGAGCCCCTATGACCCACGCTACATTCTACTACAGTTTGGAGGAGGGTGGACCATGGATTATGGGACTTGAAGTACCTCCATGGATAATGGGATTTGTACTACTTCAAAACCCATCATTCCCCACAGACCACTGTGGCCCAGAACCAAGACCGATAAAGACCAAACTTGGCACACAATGCCCCCCATGACCCACACTCCATCCGACTGCAGTTCAGAGGAGACACACCATGGATGATGGGATTTCAAGTACCTCCACTCACTTCCAAAGTACCCCACCCACTTAAGCATCAACCTCTACATCAACACAGCAGACGGAAAGACAAAAAACGTTGTATATCCACAAGCTCTGCAGAACGCCAGCAACACCACACACCGACAACTCCCCAGGACTTCAACATCCCACCCACCAGAACAACCCACAACGACACAGCCATGACCCCAACAACACCATAAGTAACATCAATTCCAACCCTTACATACTCAGACTTTCTTGCATCTCCTAAATAGGGCACTGCAATGCTAGTTTTATATAAAGTGTATCTGTAAACCGCCCCGAGCCGCCGGGAGTGGCGGTTTTTAGAAGTACAATAAATAAAATAAATAAATAATAGCATCTGGAGGGCCACCTTAACCTCCCCGAGATGAGTGCGACAAAGGTCTTTGGCAATTTTAGTGCAGCTGTATGGGAAATCCAGAGAATTGCGGAGTAATGGAGCGATTCCAGGGGGATGTCAGCACCTCTGCGGATGGCCTGGAAAGCGTGCCAGGATGACAGAAGCCAGGGCAGGCTTTGCCAATGCAAACACACCATGTTGAGAAAGGGCCGAGGACCGGAAACAAGTCGCAGGTTCCCAACAGCCATTCTCCTCCTTCTCCCAATTTTCCGCAACTTTGGGCCCCTCTTGAACATAGCTATTAGGGATGTGCAATCCATTAAAATGGTTCAAATGTCATTACAAAATTTACATTTACAAAATCCTGGGGCACACCACCAACCAAAATGACACAAAATAAATAAATGAATAAATAAATAAATAAATAAATAAATAAATAAATAAATAAATAAAATGACGCTCGAACACAGTAATACATATAGTTAATATGTTTGTAAATGTATTTATACACTCAGTGTGAAACCTGGGCCTGTTTCGATGAACACAACAGTACGGTTTTGGCCACAAAACATACTAATACTAACCCAAGGAGGTACCAACAGTAAAAAAAAAAGATTTTGTCATTTGGGAGTTGTAGTTGCTGGGAGTTATAGTTCACAAGCAATCAAAGAGCATCCTGAACTCTTGCAACAACTCAATATGCCCAAATGTGAATACAGATGGAGTTCAGGGGAAATAGACCTTGACATTTGGAAGTTACAGTTTCTGGGATTTAAAGCTAACACACAAACAAAGAGCATCCTGAACTCTTGCAACAATGGAATTGAACCAAACTTGGCCTATTGAACTCTCATTACCAACAGGAAGTACTGAAAGGGTTTGCTTGGGAATTGACCTTGAGTTTGGAAGTTGTAGTTCACCTGCACCCAGAGAGCACTGTGGATTCAAACAATGTTATGTGATGTTGTTGTTTGTTTTCTATCCAGAATCACAATGTTGGAAGGAGGCTCACCACTTTAAGGTCCCTCAAACAGGCATGGGCAAACTTGGACCTTCCAGGTGCTTTGGACTCCAACTCCCACCATTCCTAACAGCCTGAGGCCCTTTCCTGCTTAAGTGGCTGAGGGGGGAAAGGAAAAGGGCCTGAGGCTGCTGGGAATGGTGGCAGTTGGAGTCCACGACACCTGGAAGTTCCAAGGTTTCCCATGCCAGCTTTCGACAGAGACCTCTTCCTCCCCCTCCCCCTTCGCGCCCTTTCTTCCCCCTCCTGCCCAACACTTACGTTTTCTTCTACACTGCCGCTTCTGCCGCCATTTTGATCCGAGGGGGCAGCGTGAGCGTGTTCAGGGGGGGGGAGGGAGGGAGGTGTGACCCGTGCGGGCGCTACTGCGCAGACTCGCCCCAGAGCAAAGCGAGGCAAAGCGAGCAGAGCGAGGCCGGGAAGAAGGGAGCCCGAGTGGAGAAGGAAAAGTGTTCGGCAGGAGGGGGGAAGAAAGGGGATTGGAGGTTCCCATTCCCCACGGCCAGGGGCGGTCTAAGGTAATTTTAAATGGTAAGCGAACATTATTTTGGCGCCCCCCCAAATTATTTTGGTGTCCCCCTCCGCGCATGCCCAGAAGCACCTGTGCGCAGGCGCAGAAGCCTGTAAACACAGCACTCCCTATTCGGCATGCGCCCCCTCCCTCCGCGCATGCCCAGAAGCTCCTGTGCGCAGGCGCAGAAGCCTGTAAACAGAGCACTCCCTATTCGGCACTCAGGGAGGTTTGCTACAGTGCAGCGTCGAAGCGCACAAGGCCCAAAAGCGGAACATTGGCCGGACGCTGTCTGCCGGGCGGGGAAATGCGCCCTTTATCCGGATGGCGCCCCACGCAGCGGCATACTTTGCCTACCGGTAGGACCACCCCTGCCCACGGCACACCTGATGATCGCTCACGGCACACTATTGTGCCACAGCACACTGGTTGGGAAACTCTGCTTTAGGCCCTTCCGTAATGCGTTAGGGCAGGGCTGTCCAACTTCTACTGGCCCGATGGCCGGAATTCCAGTCACTGATCACCTGGGAGCTGCAGCGGGGGTGGGGCCACTCACGGGGGCGGGTCGCTCACGGGGTGGGGTCACTCGCAGGGGCGGGGCTGCTCACGGGGGCAAGGTCGCTCGCAGGGGCGGGCCGCTCGGGGGTGAGGGCGTTCGCGGGGCGGGGTTGCTTGCGGGCATGCGCGGCAGGGTGGGAGCGGCGAGAGGCCCTCCACCATGTCCCTGGCTGCTGCAGCGGCCGCCCTGGGAGCTTACCTTCCTTTCTCATCCTTCCTTTCTCCAGATCCTTGGTGCGGTCGCTGCAACAGCCAGGGGCATGGCAGAGGGCCCCTCGCCGCTCCCGCCCTGCCGCGCATGCCCGGCGTCCTGCGCGGCCCGCCCCTTTTTGGCGGGGCTGGGTGATGTCAGGAGTGGCGCTGGCGGCGAGGAGGAAGAGGTGCCACACCTGACGTCACCCAGCCCCCGCCGAAAAGGGGTGGGCCGCACAGGACGCCGGGCATGCGCGGCAGGGCGGGAGCGGCGAGGGGCCCTCTGCCATGTCCCTGGCTGCTGCAGCGCCGCGGCCGGAGCTTACCTTCCTTCTCCGAAGGAAGAGAAAGGAAGGTGTTTCACGGCGGCTGCTACAGCAGCCAGGGACATGGCGGAGGGCCCCTCGCTGCTCCTGCCCTGCCGCACATGCCCGCGAGCCCTGACCCCGAGAGCGGCCCGGCCTGCGAGCAGCCACGCCTCGCGAGCGACCCCGCCCGTGAGCGACCACACCCCGAGAGCGACCCCGTCCCCCGCGAGCGCCCCCGCCCCCCGTGAGCGACCCCCCCCGGAGATCGAATTTTTGCCATTTTTTAAAAAAAAAAACTGAATTCTTGCAGGAGGGTGCGGGCCGCATCCAAGGGGCTGGCGGGCTGTGTGTGGCCCGCGGGCCGCCTGTTGGACAGCCCTGCGTTAGGGCATGTCATCCAAATAACCTAGTTACGTTGCTGATCTCCAAGGTCAACCGGACACAGAGGGAATGTGTGGGTCAGGCAAAAAGGGGCAACGAGTAAGGCAGGGTATGTTAATACCTGTAGATGGGGTCCATGAAAAAGGGAGATGGCTTCGCGTAATGCAACGACGGCTGTGCCGGCATCTGGGCCTGAGAAATCTTGGGCAGCATGTCGCCGGCCATGAGTTTCCTGTCTCCGTAGACGTGGTTTTTCCGGGAATCCCGGCTCCCGTTCTGACTGGCCCGGATGCGGTTGCCGATGCTCAGGTCCAGCGGCTGTTCCTCCCCGGAGGAGAGATGAGCCGGCAGGGCTTTGGGAGGCAGCAAAGCCGGCTTGATGTCTTTTGGCTTCGTGGTAAGGTCAAAGGGCGACTCGGCGCTGGTACCGCCCATTTTCTGAAGGTCCCGGGGCGACTTTGGTTCTGCCTTGACCAGCAAGCTGTGGTTGAGGGTCCGGTCCGTGAACGGATACAGCGAATGAGGGAAGTTGGGGAGGAACTGGAACGGGAACATGGAATGATACGGGAGGGAGCCCATTTTCTTCTCCTGCATGCCCATGAAGCCCGGCCCAAAGTACTTCTCCGCAATGGAGGCGATGGCCTTGATCGAGTCGTTGGCGGCTCCGGCCATGGGAAGCAACTGCTCCTCCGGCGGAGGGAAGAAGGAATGCTGGGAGTAGAAAAGCGGCAGGTCGCTGACGTTGTGGACGGAGCTGGTGGACACAACGGAGCCGTGGCTGAAGTCCAGCTTGCTCTCCGCCGGCTTGCTCTTGTCTTTCGTTTTGTCCCGGTCGCTCTCGGCGTCGCTCTCCAGGTCGGAGCCCGTCCCGGTCGTGGTGTCCAAATCGGTGCCCGTGGTGGTGTTGACGTCCTCAAAGTCGCTCGCGTCGGACAGGTCACTAGTCCTGGCTTTGAGCTTCTCCAGGTAGGAGTTCCCGCTGTCGTGACCGCCGCCACTCACCGAAGACAGCAGAGGGAGCGCCGGGTTGCCGAGCGGGCTCGGGAGCTTGGCCTCTTGGGTGTGGTTGAGGGGGCTCTTCAGCAGCGGCGTCGGGGGCAATAAAGGCGGTCTGGGGTACAACGAAGGGGGGAAGATCCCCGGGAAACCGGGAGCCAGGGCGGAAAAGGCTGGGGGCGCGTGAGAGAACGGCGGCGGCCGGGAAGGGAAGTAGTCGCCGAAGCCCAGGTTGGCGTGGTTGAGGGCCGGAGGCGGCTTGGACTTGTCCATCATGGAGCTGGGGGTCAAGGGCAAGCCTGGACCAAACAACCCCCCGGGGTTGTAATGGTTCTTGCCCTCGCAGAAGCGCCGGTGCTTGTTGAGCGAGGAGGTGGTGCTGAACATCTGCCCGCAGTCCTTGCACTTGATCTGGGTCCGGCAGTCGGCGTGCATGCGCTTGTGGCGGCAGAGGTTGGAGAACTGTGTGTAGGACTTGTGGCAGACCTCACCTAAAGCATCAACAGAAACCAAAACACCAAAACCCAATATGAAATTAATATGCATGGGTTCGAGAGGCAGGAAAGGAGATTCTGTCGGAGTGTGTCAACATCGCTTGGTGAAATGCAAAGCTAGCTGAGCCTGGGAGTTTCGGCCACAGTTACATCAGGGGTAAGGAACCTACGGCTTGGGAGCCAGATGTGGCTCTTTTCATGATTGCATCTGGCTCTCCCTCTTCCTTTCTTTCTCCCCCTTCACCCTTTCCTTCTCTTTCCTTTTCCCTCCCTCTCTCCCCTTCCTTCTTTCCTCCATTCTCCCTATTCCTTCCTTTCTTTCTACCTCTTCACCCTTTCCTTCTCTCCTTCCTTTTCCCTCCCTCTCTCCCCCGTTTTCTTTCCTCCATTCTCCCTCTTCCTTCCCTTCTTTCTCCCTTCACCCTTTCCTTCTCTCCTTCCTTTCCCCTCCCTCTCTCCCCATCCTTCTTTCCTCCATTCTCCCTCTTCCTTCCTTCCTCTTCCTTTCTTTCTCTCCTTCACCCTTTCCTTCTCCTTCTCTCCTTCCTTTTCCCTCCCTCTCTCCCCTTCCTTCTTTCCGTCATTTTCCCTCTTCCTTCCTTCCTCTTCCTTCCTTTCTCTCCTTCACTCTTTCCTTCTCTCCTTCCTTTCCCCTCCCTCTCTCCCCTTCCTTCTTTCCGTCATTCTCCCTCTTCCTTCCTTCCTTCCTCTTCCTTCCTTTCTCTCCTTCACCCTTTCCTTCTCCTTCTCTCCTTCCTTTCCCCTCCCTCTCTCCCCTTCCTTCTTTCCTCCATTCTCCCCCTTCCTTCCTTTCTTTCTCCCCTTCACCCTTTCCTTCTCTGTCTGTCCTTCCTTCTTTCCTCCATTCTCCCTTCCTCCCTCTTCCTTCCTTCCTTCCTTCCTCTTATATTCTTTCCCCCCAAGTCTTCCTTCTCCTTCCTTTCTTTTCACTTCCCTCTCTCTCCCCTTCTTTCTTTTCTTCATTTCCCTTCATTATTTTACTTTTTCCTCACTCCCTTTCCTTTCTTTTCCCTCACTCCCTTTCCTTTCCTCCCTTCCCATTTCCTTCTTTCTTTTCCCCTCCTTGTCTCTTTCCTGCTTTTCTTTTCTTCCTTTTCCATAGTTCGTTCTCCTTTTCTTTCTTCCTCTCCCCCTCCCTCCCTTATTTCCTCTGTCTGTCTTTCTTTCTTTCCCCCTTCCTTCCTTCCTTCCTTCCTTCCGCCTTCTCTTCCTTCCCAGAGTCCTGAGTGTGCCTTTTGCAGAGCCAGGTCTGAAGCGTCCCCTCATTCTGCCTTTTGGGGAATCCTTTCCTCATCGTATGTACATATAGACTCACATTGAGTTGAATTCAGTCTTAAAATATATTATATACATTATATGGCTCTCAGTGAAATAAATTTCCAAATACTTTGCTTTCATGGCTCTCGGAGTCAAAAAGGTTCCCGACCCCTGCCTTTGAGCATCCTGGGGAGGCCGAAACTGCGATTCTTTAAACTGTGGATACGGAAACCCCTCTGGTTCCCCGTATCTGTGGTTCAATGTATAAAATATCTTATATGGCTCTCGCTGAAATAAATTTCCAAATATTTTGCTTTCATGGCTCTCGGAGTCAAAAAGGTTCCCGATCCCTGGGTTAAACCATTCGAATCTGTGGAGAGCTCCCTCTGTCAGCTCCAGCCGCCCATGCAGGGACATGAGATGGTAAAACATCAAAACAATGTCCTTGCATACAGCCAATTCTCTCACACCAGAAGTGACTTGTAGTTTCTCAAGTCTCTCCTGACATGAGAAAAGAAAAGAGAAAGTAATGCCGTTGAAAAGCAGGCTATCCTATCCGTACTCCGTGCGTGGCCATTACGGTACGGTTAAGAGCAACTATCAGCCAAATGCTTACCCAATTTTTAATTGTGCTTACTATGCAGCAGAAGGCAGAGCTGGCATTGTGTGTGTGTGTGTGGGGGGGCACTCCTTGTATTTTCGTGTTGGGGGGGCGGGGGAGACGGCCATGACAACTTACATATGAAAGGTTTGACAGTGCTGTGGATGTGCTTGTGCTGCTTGAGGCCCGACGACGTGGCGAAGGTTTTCCCACAGTCTGGGCAGGCGTGCGCCCGGGCGCCGACGTGCTGCGAACGGATGTGCCGCTGGAGGTTGCTGGGGTCCGTAAACACCTTGACACAATTTTCACATTCAAACCGCTTGCCGCTGTCGTGGGACATCTGGTGACGGATCAGATTGGATTTCCAGTTGAAGGCCTTGGGGCACTGGTCACACTTGTATTCCCTTTCCTCCGTGTGGACGATCATGTGTTGCTCCAAGCTGTCAAGGAGAAACCAGGAAAATACAAACTCACTGAACGCTAATAATAATAATAACAACAATGCACATATTACATTTAGACACACAAACACACAAGACAGACAGAGGCAATTTAACACCTGGCCACCAGGGGGAGCTGTGGCAACGACAACATTCACACTTGCCTCAATTTATTTATTTATTTACTTCATTTCTCTTCCACCCTTCTCACCTCGCAGGGGACTCAGGACGGATCACAATGTACACATTACAGTTAGACACACAAACACACAAGTTAGACAGAGGCAATTTAACATCTGGCCACCAGGGGGAGCTGTGGCAATGACAACATTCACACTTGCCTCAATTTATTTACTTACTTCATTTCTATTCGCCCTTCTCACCCCGCAGGGGACTCAGGGCGGATCGCAATGTACACATTACAGTTAGACACACAAACACACAAGACAGACAGAGGCAATTTCACACCTAGCCACCAGGGGGAGCTGTGGCAACGACAACATTCACACTTGCCTCAATTTATTTATTTATTGACTTCATTTCTATTCCGCCCTTCTCACCCCGCAGGGGACTCAAGGAGGATTGCAATGTAAACATTACATTTAGACACACAAACACACAAGACAGACAGAGGCAATTTAACATCTGGCCACCAGGGGGAGCTGTGGCAACGACAACATTCACAATTGCCTCAATTTATTTACTTACTTCATTTCTATTCGCCCTTCTCACCCCGCAGGGGACTCAAGGAGGATTGCAATGTACACATTACAGTTAGACACACAAACACACAAGCCAGACAGAGGCAATTTAACATCTGGCCACCAGGGGGAGCTGTGGCAACGACAACATTCACAATTGCCTCAATTTATTTACTTACTTCATTTCTATTCGCCCTTCTCACCCCGCAGGGGACTCAAGGAGGATTGCAATGTAAACATTACATTTAGACACACAAACACACAAGACAGACAGAGGCAATTTAACATCTGGCCACCAGAGGGAGCTGTGGCAATGACAACATTCACAATTGCCTCAATTTATTTATTTATTGACTTCATTTCTATTCCGCCCTTCTCACCCCGCAGGGGACTCAGGGTGGATCACAACGTACACATTACAGTTAGACACACAAACACACAAGACAGACAGAGGCAATTTCACACCAGGCCACCAGGGGGAGCTTTGGCTACGACAACATTCACACTTCCCTCAATTTATTTATTTATTTACTTCATTTCTATTCCGCCCTTCTCACCCAGAAAATACATCCTGCATATTATATATTTCCATTAGTAAATATTAGTAAATATTAGTAAATAGTAAATATTCGTAGGAGTAGCAAAATTATTTATGAAGTAGCAACGAAAATATGGTTGGGGGTCACCACAACACGAGGAATCTTATTTAGGGGTCACGGCATCAGAAAGGTTGAGAACCATGGCATTAATACATATATCTTTCTGTTTAACTGCTATTACATTAAAAAAAATTCTAGGGGGGCTGGTGAGTAAATTTTTTTCTGGAAAGGGGGCGGTAGGCCAAAAATGTTTGGGAACCACTGGTCTACACAGTATAATTGATCCAGTTTGGCACCACTTTGACCGCCATGGCTCAATGCCACGGAATCTTGGGAGGGATCGTTTGGCACTCTTTGAACTCCCCAGATGGCACTGTGTTGTGTCATGGGTTATGGGCCCAGCACGCTTCCGCTGCACGACTCTCCTGATTGGAAAGAGATGCTTTCACTCTAACAGAGGCGCCCTCTTTCAAGAATCAGATTTCTTGGGAATTCCCTTTGGAAAGCCGGAACCCACCCCTTTTGTGCCGACAGCGTTACCTGTATTTGTTCGGGAACATCCTTTCACAGTCTTTGCACTCGTGGATCTGCCCGTCCACGCCGCTCTCCTGCTTGATCTCCTCGCTCAGGGACTCGTAGAGGGAACCGACCGGGTTGCAGGAATACTTCTTGTGCCGCCTCAGGTCCATCTTGGACTGGAAGAGTTCGTCACAGTCTTCACAGCGGAAAGTGTGCGCTTCTAGAAGAAGAGTGGGAAAAATGGGGTCATGGCCAAAGATCTCGTGGTTGGAAAGGATCCCAACCCCAGGACTTCCAGGACAGTTGGCCCTCCATATCCACAGGTTCTGCATCCATGGATCCACCAACCACTGCTTGAAGCACTACGCTGATGTGTACACACATCTTACCATTTCATCATCACCATCATCATCATCATCACCACCATCACTATCATCATCACCATCACTATCATCATCACCATCATCACCATTACTATCATCATCATCACCATCACTATCATCACCATCATCATCACCATTACTACCATCATCATCACCATCATCATCACTATTTCATCATCATCACCGCCATCACTATCATCATCATCATCACCATCACTATTATCATCAACATCATCACCATCACTATCATCACCATAATCACCACCACCATCATCACCACCATCACTATCATCATCAACATCATCACCATCACTATTATCATCAACATCATCACCATCACTATCATCACCATAATCACCACCACCATCATCACCACCATCACTATCATCATCAACATCACTATTATCATCAACATCATCACCATCACCATCACTATCATCACCATCACCATCACCATCACCATCACTATCATCATCACCACTATCACTATCATCATCAACATCATCACCATCACTATCATCACCATAATCACCACCACCATCATCACCACCATCACTATCATCATCAACATCACTATTATCATCAACATCATCACCATCACTATCATCACCATCACCATCACCATCACTATCATCATCACCACTATCACTATTATCATCAACATCATCACCATCACTATCATCACCATAATCACCACCACCATCATCACCACCATCACTATCATCATCAACATCACTATTATCATCAACATCATCACCATCACCATCACTATCATCACCATCACCATCACCATCACCATCACTATCATCATCACCACTATCACTATTATCATCAACATCATCACCATCACTATCATCACCATAATCACCACCACCATCATCACCACCATCACTATCATCATCAACATCACTATTATCATCAACATCATCACCATCACCATCACCATCACTATCATCACCATCACCATCACCATCACTATCATCATCACCACTATCACTATCATCATCAACATCATCACCATCACTATCACTATCACTATCATCATCGTAATCACCATCACCATCGTCACCATCACTATCATCATCATCACCATCATCATCACCATTACTATCATCATCATCATCACCATCACTATATCATCATCATCACCACCATCACTATCATCATCAACATCATCACCATCACTATCACTATCATCATCATCACTATCATCACCATAATCACCATCACCATCGTCACCATCACTAACATCATCACCATCATCACCATTACTATCATCATCATCATCACCATCACTAAATCATCATCATCACCATCACTATATCATCATTATCACCGTCATCACTATCATCATCATCATCACCATTATCATCAACATCACTATCATCATCATCACCATCATTGCACTTTATTTATATCCCCCCCCCACTTCTCCCAGTGGGGACTCAGAGTGGATTACAGTGTAAACCAGTGGTTCCCAAAGTGGGCGGTATCGCCCCCTGCTGGGCAGTGAGACGATCCTCTGGAGAATTTGGGGAGGTGGTGTGAAGTAGGTGGCCCAAAGTAGGTGAACTACGTCTCCCATAAATCACTGTCAATTCCTCTCAACCTTCTCCAATATTTTCTATTGGTCATGGGAGTTTGTGTCCCAAGTTTGGCTCGATTCCATTGTTGCTGGAGTAGGTGAACTACAAATCCCAGTAACTACAACTCCCAAATGAGAAGGGCTATTTTCTCAAAACTTTACCATTGTTCAAATTTGGGCATATTGCGTATTTGTGCCAAGTTTCATCCAAATCCAGGGTTTTTTGGGTTCAGAGTGCTCTCCAAATGTAGGTGAACTACATCTCCCATAAATCACTGTCAGTTCCTCCCAACCTTCTCCCATATTTTCTATTGGTCATGGGAGTTTGTGTCCCAAGTTTGGCTCGATTCCATTGTTTCTGGAGTAGGTGAACTACAAATCCCAGTAACTACAACTCCCAAATGAGAAGGGCTATTTTCTCAAAACTCCACCAGTGTTCAAATTTGGGCATATTGAGTATTTGTGCCAAGTTTCATCCAAATCCATGGTTGTTTGGGTTCAAAGTGCTGTCCAAATGTAGGTGAACTACATCTCCCCTAAATCACTGTGAATTCCTTCCAAAGCCCTCCAGTATTTTCCGTTGGTCATGGGAGTTTGTGTGCCAAGTTTGGCTCAATTCCATTGTTGGTGGAGTTCAAAATGCTCTTTGATTGTAGGTGAACTATAAATCCCAGCAGCTACAACTCCCAAGTGAGAAGGGCTATTTTCTCAAAACTTCGCCAGTGTTCAAATGTGGGTATATTGAGTATTTGTGCCGAATTTGGTCCAGATCCAGGGTTGTTTGGGTGCAGAGTGCTCTCCGAATGTAGGTGAACTACATCTCCCATAAATCACTGTCAATTCCTCCCAACCTTCTCCCATATTTTCTGTTGGTCATGGGGGTTCTCTCCATCCTACTGCAGTTTACAGGAGGGCAGACCATGGAGGATGGGACTTCAAATACCTCTACTCATTCCCCAAGACTGCTGCAGCCCCCAACGAAGACAGATAAAGACCATACTTGGCGCACAGAACCCTCTTGTACTGCAGCATGGAGGAGGGTGTACCATGGATGATGGGACTTGACGTGCCAAAGACCAACCTTGGCACACGATGCCAAGTTTGGTATTTATTGGTGAGTGGATGAGGGTCACATTGCTTTCAGGAAGTGAGTGAAGGTACTGCAAGTCCCATCATCCATGGTCCATCCTCCTTCAAACTGCAGCGGGATGTAGAGTGGGTCATGGGGGCTCTGTGTGCCAAGTTTGGTCTGCAGTGGTAATTTGATGAGAGTCGCAGTGGTTTCAGTAAGTGAGTGAAGGTACTGCAAGTCCCATCATCCATGGTCTATCCCCCTTAGAACTGCAGCAGGATGTAGAGTGAGTCATGAGTAGTCTGTGTGGCAAGATTGGGCCTGGTCTGTGATTTGTAGGGGCTACAATGTTCTGAGGGAATTGAATTGGGTGACGGTACTGCAAATCCCATCATTTGTGGCCCATCCTGCCCTAAAG
>JARBWK010000017.1:24709682-24729682 GCA_030556195.1 Anolis apletophallus | reverse complement strand
CAGCATAGGCACATCTGTGCTTAAGTCTGCTCAGCCTGAGGAAAACTGAAGTCCTCTACCAGCCCGCACCACAGGAAGAACACCATCATCCCCACGCCAGCATAGGCACATCTGTGCTTAAGTCTGCTCAGCCTGAGGAAAACTGAAGTCCTCTACCAGCCCGCACCACAGGAAGAACACCATCATCCCCACGCCAGCATAGGCACATCTGTGCTTAAGTCTGCTCAGCCTGAGGAAAACTGAAGTCCTCTACCAGCCCGCACCACAGGAAGAACACCATCATCCCGCGCCAGCATGGGCACATCTGTGCTTAAGTCTGCTCAGCCTGAGGAAAACTGAAGTCCTCTACCAGCCCGCACCACAGGAAGAACACCATCATCCCTACGCCAGCATAGGCACATCTGTGCTTAAGTCTGCTCAGCCTGAGGAAAACTGAAGTCCTCTACCAGCCCGCACCACAGGAAGAACACCATCATCCCCACGCCAGCATAGGCACATCTGTGCTTAAGTCTGCTCAGCCTGAGGAAAACTGAAGTCCTCTACCAGCCCGCACCACAGGAAGAACACCATCATCCCCACACCAGCATAGGCACATCTGTGCTTAAGTCTGCTCAGCCTGAGGAAAACTGAAGTCCTCTACCAGCCCGCACCACAGGAAGAACACCATCATCCCCACGCCAGCATTGGCCCATCTGTGCTTAAGACTGCTCAGCCTGAGGGAAAACTGAAGTCCTCTACCAGCCCGCACCACAGGAAGAACACCATCATCCCCGCCAGCATAGGCACATCGGTGCTTAAGTCTGCTCAGCCTGAGGAAAACTGAAGTCCTCTACCAGCCCGCACCACAGGAAGAACACCATCATCCCTACGCCAGCATGGGCACATCTGTGCTTAAGCCTGCTCAGCCTGAGGAAAACTGAAGTCCTCTACCAGCCCGCACCACAGGAAGAACACCATCATCCCCACGCCAGCATAGGCACATCTGTGCTTAAGTCTGCTCAGCCTGAGGAAAACTGAAGTCCTCTACCAGCCCGCACCACAGGAAGAACACCATCATCCTCACGTCAGCATAGGCACATCTGTGCTTAAGTCCGTTCAGCAGTTCACCTTCCTGGGAAGCATCATCTCTTCAGGCGCCAAGATCGATAAAGAGATATATGACAGATTAGCAAAGGCATAGAATGCATTCGGAAGGCTTCACAAAAGAGTCTGGAGCAACAAGCACCTGAGGCAAAGCACCAAAATCAGTGCGTACAGAGCGATCGTCCTGTCTGTTCTCCGCTATGGGTCTGAAACATGGGTCACCTATCGCCAACACCTACGACTCCTCAGCGCTCTCTTCGCATAATCCTAAATATACACTGGACTGACTACGTGACGAATGTTGCTGTCCTTGAGCAAGCAGGGACCGCCAGAATTGAGGCCATGCTATTGAGAACACAGCTGCGCTGGGCAGGGCACGTCTCTAGGATGGAGGACCACCTGAGATACTACTCTATGGTGAACTGCAAGAGAGGCACCCCCAAAAAGAGATATAAGGACTCCTGAAACAACATCTCAGGCTCGGCCAGATTGATCACCAACAATGGTCCACCCTGGCCTCACATCGGGAGGCATGGAGACGCACTCTCCACGATGCTGCGGCCTCTTTCGAGAAGACATGCCGAACGGTCTCGACAACGCAGAAAGAACCGCAACTTGGAAACATCACCCAAGGAGACTTTCTGCTGTGCTTTCTGCAACCGGGCATGCCTATCTCAGATTGGCCTTTTTAGTCATCAACGCGCTTGTAAAAAGCGCGGGATGAGTCCTTCCTAAAGAATCTTTGTTCAGGAAGTAATGCCGAGAGGCAAAACCGGACATTTCAGCCTTCTCGCCTTCCGCGTTCATCCACTAGAGGGCACCATTGACCCAATGAATGTATACATTTTTTTTCCCTCTGCCACCCAAAGATTTGCTCTTGAAACTTTTTAATCTGTCAGGAATTTCGGGTTTTAGTATTCGTTTAAGTTGGAATCACAAAATTCCTCGCCTTTTTTGTCGTGCGGCAAATGCAATTTACGGAATCGCCCGGAAACAACGCCGCTCCCAAGTCAATGCGAAAATAAAACCATAGCTACTGAAATCACATGCCAGGGACATTCAATATATTATGCCTATATGTGTGCATGTCTATGTATATGTAGGTGTGTATATTATATATATATAATATATATTATATATAGTATGTATATATATATATATATATATATATATATATATATATATATAGTATACTAGCTGTACACGCACGCGTTGCTGTGCCCTATTTAGGAGATGCAAGAAAGTCTTGAGTATGTAAGGGTTGGAAGTGATGTTACTTATGGTCTTGGTGGGGTCATGGCTGTGTCGTTGCGGGTTGTTCTGGTGGGTGGGATGTTGAAGTCCTGGAGAGTTGTCGGTGTGTGGTGTTGCTGGTGTTCTGCAGAGCTTGTGGATATACAGTGTTTTTTGTCTTTCCGTCTGCTTTGTTGATGTAGAGGTTGATGCTTGTGTGGGTGGGGTATTTTGGGTGTCTGTGTGTGTTTGTAGCGTAACAGTGCAGTGTTGTGTTGTGGTTGGAGTATAGGAGGAGTTGGTTTTTGTTTGTGGTGGTGGTAGGTGTTGTGAGTGCGGGGTCCCGTAAGGTCGGGGGGATGGGTTGTGATAGGAAGTTGTGTTGTGTTGTGTGGGTTGGAATTGCTGGAGTATTGTGCCTGGGACGTGTGTGTTTTTGGAGGTGTGTAGTGAGTGCAGTCCTGGGTTTTGTGTTGGGGAAGTTGTCAGGTATTTGTGGGGTGTCTTTTGTGTGTGTTGTGGTGACATAGTTGTCTTAGTCTGGCTGTGTGCTGGTTGTGATATGGAGGGGGTGTTGCCTTTGCCAGTGGTGTTTGTTGTGTATTTTGTTTGGGGTGGGTTTTTGTGTTGCAGGATTTCTTTTTTGTGGGTTTTGCAAGTTTGTGTTATTCTGGGGGTATGTGTTTGTCAGTGGTGCCTGTGTCCTTGGTGCCCCATTTGTCTCTCTCCTAGAGCGTGGCCTTGACAGTTTAACCCTCAAACACCAACTGACTAAACTCAAATCACTCAGCATTCTAACCTAGCCTTGGCTGGCTTCGGCCACCGTTACTATGGTAACTCAACCTCCCTGCATTTTGTGTGGGCCGATGTTGGCCAATGGGTTTCGCTGGTGACCGCAGAGGATGCTGGGAAATGTAGGTTTTTTTATCGTTGTTTTGGGGGCCTTCTAGGTTTTGGGGGGAAAGTTTCTTTGCTAAAAACCTTCCTTGCCTGAGGCCTATTTTTGTTGCCAAGTTTGGTGTCTCTGCCTTGGAAGGTTTCTCTGCCTCTGGCAGTCGTTCCATGACGGGTCTTCCTTTATATATATAGATATAGGAACAATATTTTAGATCCATCAAGTTTAAAAATGTGATTTCACATCTAAAAATGCCTATAAAGTTATGATAGAGACATAGATAGATGGTAGTTAGGAATCTACCTTCTGCTCTCTTTCGTTCCTCCTTTCCTTCTTCTTTCTCCTTCCCTCCCTTTTGTCCTTCCTTTCCTCCTCCCTCTCCTCCCTTCCCCTCTACCCTTTCATCCCTTCCTCCTTCCCTCGCTTTTGTCGTTCCTTCCTTCTCTCTTTCCTTCCTCCTTACCTCCCTTCATTCCTTCCCTCTTTCTCCTTTGTTCCTTCCCTTTCACCCTTTCATCCTTCCTTACCTTTTGTCTTTCCTTCCCTCTCTCCCTCTTTCTACCTCCCTCGATTCCCTTCCACCCTTTCGTCCTCTTTCCTTCCTCCTTTCCTTCTATCCTTCCATCCCTTCCACCATTTCGTCCTTCTCTCCTTCCCTCCCTTTTGTCTTTTCTTCCCCCTTCCCTCCCTCTTTCTCCTTCCATCCTTCCCTTTCACCCCTTCGTCCTTCCTTCCTTCCTTCCCTCTGTCTCTCCCCCTTTCTCCTTCCTTCCTTCCTTTCCCTTTGTATTTCCTGCCTTTCTCTTCCATTCTCCCCTTCCATCCATCCTTCCTTCCCTTTTCTCTTCCCTGCCTTCCCTCTCTCCCTCTTTCTCGCTCCCTCAATTCCATCCTTTCATCCTACTTCCTTCCTCCTTCACTTCCTCCTTCCCTCCATTCATCCTTCCCTTCCACTCTTTTGTCCTTCCCTTCTTTTGTCTTTCCTTCCTTCTCTCTTTCCTTACCTTCCTCCCGCCCCTTCCTCTTTCTCCTTTCAACCTTCCCTTTCACCCTTACATCCTTCCTCCCTTCCCTCTTTCCTCTGTCTATCCCTCTTTCTCCTTCCTTCCTTTCCTTTTGTCTTTCCTTCCCTGTCGCCTTTATTTTCCTATCTTTCCCTTCCACCCTTTCAGCCTTTCTTTCCTTTCCCTTTTTGTCTTTCCTTCTTTCCCTCTTTCCTCCCTCCTTCCCTCTCTCCCTCTTCCACCCTCCCTCCATTCCTTTCTACCCTTTCATCCTTCCTTTCCTTTTTTCCCTTCTTTCTCCCATTCCTTCCCTCCACCTTCCCTTCCACCCTTTCATCCTTCTCTACTTTCCTTCCTTTTGTCTTTCCTTCCCCTTTACCTCCCTCCCTTCCCTTCCTTTCTCCTTCCATCCTTCCCTTTCACGCTTACCTCCTTCCTTCCTTCCCTCTTCCCTCTGTCTCTCCCTCTTTCTCCTTCCTTCCCTTTTGTCTTTCCTTCCCGCTTAGCTTTATTTTTCCATCCTTCCCTTCCACCCTTTCTTCCTTTTTGACTTTTCTTCATTCCCTCTTTCATCCCTCCTTCCCTCTCTCCATTTGTCCTTCCTTCCTTCTCTCTTTCCTTCTTTCCACCCCTTCTTCCTTTTTGTCTTTCCTTCATTCCCTCTTTCATCCCTCCTTCCCGCTCTCCCTTTTTCCTTCCATCCTCCCCTTCCTCCCCTTTGTCCTTCCTTCCTTCCTTCCTTCCTTCCTTCCTCCTTCCCTTCTTTCCTCCTAGCAGGGAAGGCTAGCACGTGGCCCCTAATGCCTGTTGTAGACTCATCTAGTCCCTACGCCAGGGGTCGGGAACCTACGGCTCGGGAGCCAGATGTGGATCTTTTCATGATTGCATCTGGCTCTCCCTCTTCCTTCCTTTCTCCCCTTCACCCTTTCCTTCTATTTCTCTCCTTCCTTTCCCCCCTCTCTCCCCTTCCTTCTTTCCTCCATTCTCCCTCTTCCTTCCTTCCTTCCTTCCTTCCTTCCTTCCTTCCTTCCTTCCTTCCTTCCTCTTCCTTCCTTACTTTCTCCCTCTTCACCCTTTCCTTCTCATTCTCTCCTTCCTTTTTCTTCCCTCTCTCCCCTTCCTTCTTCCCTCCATTCTCCCTCTTCCTTCCTTCCTCTTCCTTCCTTTCTCCCCTTTCACCCTTTCCTTCTCTCCTTCCTTTTCCCTCCATTCTCCCTATCTCTCTCCCTCCCTCTTCCTTCCTCTTCTATTCTTTTTCCCCAAGTCTTCTTTTCCTTCTCCTCCCTTTCTTTTCACTTCCCTCTTTCTCCCCTTCCTTCTTTCCTCAATTTTCCCTCTTCCTTCCTTCCTTTCTCCCCTTCACCCTTTCCTTCTCCTTCTCTCCTTCCTTTTCCCTCCCTCTCTCCCCTTCCTTCATCCCTCCATTCTCCCTCTTCCTTCCTTCCTCTTCCTTCTTTCCTTTCTCCCCCTTCACCCTTTCCTTCTCTCCTTCCTTTTCCCTCCATTCTCCCTATCTATCTCCCTCCCTCTTCCTTCCTCTTCTATTCTTTTTCCCCAAGTCTTCTTTTCCTTCTCCTCCCTTTTTTCACTTCCATCTTTCTCCCCTCCCTTTTTTCCTCAATTTTCCCTCTTCCTTCCTTCCTTTCTCCCCTTCACCCTTTTCTTCTCTTTCTCTCCTTCCTTTTCCCTCCCTCTCTCCACTTCCTTCTTTCCTCCATTCTCTTCCTTCCTACCTACCTTCCTCTTCCTTCCTTCCTTTCTCCCCTTCACCCTTTCCTTCTCCTTCCTTTCTTTTCACTTCCCTCTCTCCTCCCTTCTTTTCTTCTTTCCCCGTCATTATTTTACTTTTCCCCCCCTCCCTTTCCTTTCCTTTCCCCACCCATTCCTTTCCTCCCTTCCCATTTCCTTCTTTCTTTTCCCCTCCTTGTCTCTCTCCTGCTTTTCCTTTCTTCCTTTTCCATAGTTCGTTCTTCTTTTCTTTCTTCCTCTCCCCCTCTCCTTTATTTCCTCTGTCTTTCTTTCTCACTTTCCTCCTTCCTTCCTTCCTTCCTTCCTTCCTTCCTTCCTTCCTTCCTTCTGCCTTCTCTTCCTTCCCAGAGTCCTGCGCGTGCCTTTTGCAGAGCCAGGTCTGAAGTGTCCCCTCATTCTGCAAAAGGGGGGATCTTTTCCTCATCGTATGGACGTAGAGACTCACATTGAGTTGAAGTCAGTCTTAAAATATATTATATACATTATCTGGCTCTCACTTAAATACATTTCCAAATATTTTGCTTTCATGGCTCTCTGAGTCACAAATGGCTCTCTAAGTCAAAAAAATTATAACGCACATTGAACTGGATTATGTGACAGTGTAGACCAGGGTCTACACTGTCACATAATCCAGTTCAATGTGCGTTATAATTTGGTCTGTATTCAATTTGCAGTTGCTTCCTCTGGAAGAACACGGCGTCCAACCTTGCAATAGAATCAGAAATACCTTGCAATAGAGTAAACCCCTTGCAACGGAAGGAGAAATGCAATAGTAGCAACACAGGGTGTGTCCGCACTACGGAATTAATGCAGTTTGAGACCCCTCCAAGGCTGGTCCGACACCGATCATACCATGCATTTTGAACAACATAGAGGTGCATGATACAGTCAGCATGGCAGCGTATGCTGCATTATACGATCAGTGTAGAACCAAAGTGCTGCGGCTCCACGCTTTGGGAGTTGCAGTTTTGCAAGTAACCCCTAGCCCTAACCCCAACCCCAACCCCAACCCCAACCCTAGCCCTATCCCCAACCCCAACCCCAACCCTAGCCCTAACCCTAACCCCAACCCTAACCCTAACCATCCCCATTAAGCAAAGGCGACTTACCCAAGACGGGCCTTCCCTACCGACGAGCCTTCCCGACAGATGGGGCGACTGCTGTGCTTTGGGGAGAGGAGCTCCCTCCGCCTTTGCAGGCAGGTCTTGAGCAGCGTGAGAGCCTCTCAAAGGGCTTTTTTGGGGCCCTTTGTTGTTTCTCACCAAGCCCATGTCACCTCTCACGGCAGGAAGGACCCATTGGGCGCAGGTGTTAATCCTTTTGGGCTTTGATAGTACATTAATTTCAAACTTTTTTTGTTTTGTTCTCAAAGTAAGACGACACCGAGAAGAAGTAGGATGTGTGCGAGAAAAAAAACCCTGATACATGGAAGGTGAATCTACATTGTAAGCTTAATGCAGTTTCACATCACTTGTCACTACTAATAATGCTAATGCATTAGATGGGGAAACCATCTTAACTGTGTAACTTTTTTACACGATGTCCAAGTTCATGTAACTTTGCACGTGCTTTGCGTTTCTCTTCCTTCCCTTTTCTTCTTTCCTTCTCTCCTTCCTTCCTTCTCTACCTTTCCTTCCTTCCTTCTCTTTTTGCTTCCATCCTTCTCTCTTTTCCTCCCTCTTTCTCTCCTTCCCTCCCTCTTTTCCTTCCCTTTTTTCTTTCTTTCCTTCTCTACATTTTTCCTTCCTTCCTTCCTTCACTCTTTGCTTCCACTTTTCTTTCCCTCACTCTTTCTCTCCTTTCTTTCTTCTCTACCTTCCCTTCCTTCCTTCTCTTTTTGCTTCCATCCTTTTCTCTTTTCCTCCCTCTTTCTCTCCTTCACTCCCTCTTTCCTTCCTTCCCTTTTCTTTCCTTCTCTACATTTTTTCCTTCCTTCCTTCCTTCACTCTTTGCTTCCACTTTTCTTTCCCTCACTCTTTCTCTCCTTTCTTTCTTCTCTACCTTCCCTTCCTTCCTTCTCTTTTTGCTTCCATCCTTTTCTCTTTTCCTCCCTCTTTCTCTCCTTCACTCCCTCTTTCCTTCCTTCCCTTTTTTCTTTCCTTCTCTACATTTTTCCTTCCTTCCTTCCTTCACTCTTTGCTTCCACTTTTCTTTCCCTCACTCTTTCTCTCCTTTCTTTCTTCTCTACCTTCCCTTCCTTCCTTCCTTAGCTTTTTGTTCCCATCCTTCCTTCCACCTCATGGCAGGAAATAGTGAAAGAAGGAAGGAAGAAAAGAAAAGATAAAGATAAAAGAGGGACAATAGAGAGGGAAGAAAAAAAAGAAAGGAATAGAAGGAAGGAAATAGTGAAAGAAGGAAGAGAAGAAAAAGATAAGAGGAAAAATAGGGAAGAAAAAAGAAAGGAATAGAAGGAGAGAAGGAAATAGTGAAAGAAGGAAGGAAGAAAAGAAAAGAAAAAGATAAAAGAGGGTAAATAGATAGGGAAGAAAACAGAAAGGAATAGAAGGAAGGAAGGAAATAGTGAAATAAGGAAAGAGGAAAAGAAAAAGATAAAAGAGGGACAATAGATAGGGAAGAAAAAAAGAAGGAAGGAATAGAAGGAAGGAAGGAAATAGTGAAAGAAGGAAGGAAGAAAAGAAACAAAAAAGATAAATAGGGACAATACATAGGGAAGAAAAAAAGAAGAAAGGAATAGAAGGAAGGAAGGAAATAGTGAAAGAAGGAAGGAAGAAAAGAAATGAAAAAGATAAAAGAGGGTAAATAGATAGGGAAGAAAAAAGAAAGGAATAGAAGGAAGGAAGGAAATAGTGAAAGAAGGAAAGAGGAAAAGAAAAAGATAAAAGATGGGAAATAGGGAAGAAAAAGAAAGGAATAGAAGGAAGGAAATAGTGAAAGAAGGAAGGAAGAAAAGAAAGGAAAAAGATAAAAGAGGAAAATAGGTAGGGAAGAAAAAAAGAAAGGAATAGAAGGAAGGAAGGAAATAGTGAAAGAAGGAAGAAAAGAAAAAGATAAAAAAGGGAAAATAGGGAAGAAAAAAGAAAGGAATAGAAGGAAGGAAATAGTGAAAGAAGGAAAGAAGAAAAGAAAAAGATAAAAGAGGGGAAATAGGGAAGAAAAAAGAAAGGAATAGAAGGAAGGAAGGAAATAGTGAAAGAAGGAAAGAAGAAAAGAAAAAGATAAAAGAGGGAAAATAGGGAAGAAAAAAGAAAGGAATAGAAGGAAGGAAGGAAGGAAATAGTGAAAGAAGGAAAGAAGAAAAGAAAAAGATAAAAAAGAGGGGGAAATAGGTAGGAAGAAAAAAAGAAAGGAATAGAAGGAAGGAAGGAAATAGTGAAAGAAGGAAGGAAGAAAAGAAAAGATAAAAGAGGGAAAATAGATAGGGAAGAAAAAAAGAAAGGAATAGAAGGAAGGAAGGAAATAGTGAAAGACGGAAGAAAGAAAAGAAAAATATAAAAGAGGAAAATAGATAAGGAAGAAAAAGAAAGGAATTAAGGTACACAGAGCTTAGTTGGTTACAGTATCTTCTTAGAGTCACAGATCTTAAGGTTACTAAGTTTCTAAATGAGGTACAATGTTTGACGGTATTTCTCCAAACACTGACTCAACAATATTATAGATACTTTGCCCATGTATAGGTCTTTTATCTATTTTCTAGGTTAGCTTTTCAGCCTAACCTACAAACAGCGGTCTTTACAGGCTTCCTAACTGCCTTTCTGCAGTATCAAACACAGCCTTAGTTTATCCTGTTCTTCTCCGAACAGATAACAGCAGCCTCCCAAAACTGCCACCAGCCAGTCTAACCGCTACTAACCAACTGATGAATTTCAAATCTGGAAATTCTAAGGCTAGTTGTAGGCTCCGCCTCCTGTTGCTATGGCAACGCGGAACTTCTCAGAGGCCTTGTGGGCACTCTAATGGAACTCTAACAATCGTTAACCTTTGTGGTTTGTCAAACATTTAATCATCTAAGTCACAATACAAATGGAATAATACAAACCATACACTTAACAATCAGATAAAGATAAAAACCCGCGATACACATATGCCCTCGGCGTTTTGTATAAAGCCTTGTTATCTAACCTTGCAGAGTGCTCTCTGAGAGATTGTGCTGAGGAGTGAGGTGGATTTGTTTTTGTAAGTAAAGAATTGTTTTATTTTGAACTCCCGACTCAGCGTTCTGGTTTATCTAAGAAGCTTCACAACATCAAACATACGCTGCAGAGAATTAAAATCCGAACAGTGGTTATGGGCCCTCTGCCAAGGAGAAAGTTAGATAAAGTTTGTTTTTGAAGCTTAAGGTTTTGGAAAGGACGCAAGGCTGAATCGGAGCTGCTGCAGAAGAGGTTTTTACTGCTAGAGGGAGACGGTGTGTTTCCACAGAAGAAGCAGAGATATCTGCACAGCGGGCGTGCTGGGACCCTGAAGATTTATGGTACTGGGGTGTGAAGCCATAAAGCCACTGAGTCTTGTGAGTAGCCAGATCAGAGGAGATTGCCGGAGGCTATAGGAAAATAGCTGGGCTGAATTTCGGTGCAACCGAAGATCTTCCAAAGGAGAAACTGACTGGGTACAATCCACTCACTAAAATAGAGAACAGCCATAAATCCATGATGTGCCTTGATGTGAAGAAGATCGCCAGGTGCCTGCTGTGAGTAAATAGTGTTGAACTACAGAGGCTGGGCTGTGAATCCGAGAAAAGGAGATCTTCTGAGTGAAAGTGGAAATGTCTACACGCAATCCACTTACAGAGATGGCAAATGGAATTGACCATATCTTTAAAGAATGGTCTGAGAGCATGGAAAACCTACAAGCCAGAGGTGAGCTGCAAATTGATGACTTTGTCCAGTGTGTGAAGTGCCTACTGACAAAGGAGAAATTGCACAATGCCATTGCAATATGCAGGAGCATTTTGGATGTAATGGAAAGAGTGTTTGTGCAGAAAGATGTGGACAATGGTTGCCAGCCTGAGGGGAAAGCAGAATGTTGCCAGATTTGCCAGGCTGATGTGGAGCCATTGAAGAAGCAGCAAGGGGCATGCAGGCTTGAGGAGGAGATGCCAAGGCTAGAAGGAGCAGTACATGTCCTTAGGCCTGAGGAGAAGCAGACTAAGAATATGAAGATTGGCTGCCAACTTGTGGAGCATGCAGAGGAAAGGCATTGCCAGATAGAGCCGTTGAGGGAGACAGACAGATGCAAGGAGCAGCTGAGAGAAATGGAGCCTGAGGATCATACAGAAAGATGCCAGAATTACCAGGCCGAGGGGAAGCAGAACCTGTCCTTGGAGGAGCAGCAAGGAGCATGCCAGCTTGAGGAGGAGTCGCCCAAGCCGAGGCTGAGAGACATGGAGCCAGTATTTGCCAATGTGTGTCTGCGGCAAGGAGGTGTTTTATCTGCAATTCAAGGGAACACCTGGCTCGAGATTGCAAGGTTAAGAGAAGCACAGCAAGAAGGTGCCATATTTGTATAAACATTGGACACCTGGCCGGGAATGCAAGGCCAAGATGGAGGTGTCTGGAGGAAGAAGGAGAAGAGAACGTGATGATGGATCATCAAGTCAACCTGGAGCAAGAGTTGCTGCAGTGGGAAGTAATTCCAGTAGAAGTAGTAAATGGATTTTAGACTCTGGAGCAACTCATCATATCACTAATGATTTGGCGAATTTGAGAAATGTGAAGACTTTATATGGATCATCATTATCTCTTGCAAATAGCATAGTACAACTTTTTAATAAATTTGGAACTTGTTACATTTCTTGTTTAAAAATGTACTGGCAAAAGGTTTTGTTTGTTCAGAAATGAAGTCTAATTTGTTGAGTGTAGCTGAGTTAACAGAACAACAGTACAGAGTGTCATTCAAGGGAATATACTGTTACATTTACAACAGAGAAGGGAAACTAGTTGGCAAGGGAGTAAAACGTAATAAAATGTATGAAATGTTTGAGAAAGTCAACGGTTTTTGTGTAGAAGACAATGTGGAAGTTATGTGTGTTGGTAGTACAATTCAGCATGACAGATGCTTACATGTGTTCCACAGAGTAATGGGGCATGCTAGCATGGAAGTTTTGTAGAAGACATTAGAGTTATGCCCTGAATATAAAATGGAACAATGCTTTTGTGATTTGCAATGCGCAATTTGTGATAAAGTGAAAACTGTGCCTCTAAATTACAGCAAGAGATCAAAGATAAAAGTAACCAATTTGTTTGAGGCAGCACATGTGTGTATAGAAGGTCCTTTTGAGAAAAGTGTTGGTGGTTCACAATACGCAATGCTCTTTGTAGAACGTTTGAGCCGATTTTCGTATGTGTTTTTTTGATGACCTGTCTGAAGCAAAAGAAAAATTAACAAGCTGGTTGAACTTGATTGAAAATGGATATGGAGTGACATTGGGTAAATTGTTTTTGATAAAGGAATGGAAATCTGTGGTGCAGAGCTAAAACAAGTGCTAAGAAATAGAAATGTAGAATGTGTTAACATTGAAGAGTTAAAGGGAGAAGAGAGTGTAGCATTGAAGAAAATGCAAGCATTGAGGGAAATGGAGAAATGCATTCTAAAAGACAGCAAGTTCTCACAAGTGTATTGACGGAAATCCTAAATACTAGCAATTACCTTATGAATAGGTTGTGGGATCAATGCATACAAGACATTCCTTTTAGAAAAATGTATGACCGCATTCTTTGTTACAAATATCTCAAAGTGTTTGGTCAAAAGGCAAGGATGGTTTTGTCAGCAAAAGAAAGAACCAACAAGAAAATAAAACATAAAGAGGTGAAGTTCATAGGATATGCAAGAAATGGTTGTTATAGGTTATTGGATAGCCCAAACACAGTGAAGTTCTCAAAACTAGCATATTTCAGCAAAATAGAAGATTGGAATGAAATTCATTCAAATACTGAAAACCTACATGGGATTCCAGAAGAAAAATGTAGCGGGACACTCAAAGGAGGGGAGAGTCCATCTAGTGTTGAGAGTCAGAAACAACAGATAGTGAGGTCTAAGATTGTATCATCCTCACAGAGTGAAGGAAAGAAAGAGAGTTGCAGTACACCTGAAAGAAGACAGGCAGGTACACAAAAGATAAAGACACCTACATCCCAAGAAAAAGTTACATCTAGTGCAGTTAAGCAGGAGGTGAAAGAAGAAGTTAAAACAGTCAGTGTAAATCAAAACGCAAAGAAGAATAATTTGCAAAAATATATGTTAGAGCCTTTTTTATCACAACCAGGAAAATTCCATAAAGTTCCTTGTGAAGGTGATTTCATTGACACTGATGATTGTGTCACAGTCTATGAGTAAAAAAAAAGTGTATTGTGTTTAAAAATGTACAGTATGAGATGTGTGGTGCGTCTATATTGTGTACAGAGGAATGCAGTAATATCTTAAAGTTAAAAGATTCTGCAGGAAGTGATTGTGTTTGTGATGAAGTAATCCAGAAAAATATGAGACCTCTATATATGTATAACAGCCTCTGTATATGTGACATATGAGAATACTGTATGTAAAAGTAAAAGAATACATTAACAGTGTGGAATGAGAAATTAACATTTAAGAGGGGAATTGTTGGAATTGATAGAGTGTACCATAGTAATGAAATGTTAATTTGTGTATGTATATCTTTAAGTGCTATCTCAGAGTAAAGATGCAATGCACACTGCTGGAGCAGAAAGGGTTAACCAGCAGTGTTATGTAGAGTGGGAAGTGACGAAGGACACCTGGCCTAACTTCCCTCGGCGTTTTGTATAAAGCCTTGTTATCTAACCTTGCAGAGTGCTCTCTGAGAGATTGTGCTGAGGAGTGAGGTGGATTTGTTTTTGTAAGTAAAGAATTGTTTTATTTTGAACTCCCGACTCAGCGTCCTGGTTTATCTAAGAAGCTTCACAACATCAAACATACGCTGCAGAGAATTAAAAATCCTAACACTGCCTGCCTATTATGCTAAAATGTTGTGCTTGTGCAATGCAGAAATCCATAGATGCAGTGAAAGGTGTGCATGCTGTCAAGACTGAAGAAACTGTGATCAAGAGGGATTGGAGAGTGAATTGGTCCTTTTGAGGGGTTCCAGACGTGTGTGTAGGTAACTCCTTGTGATGAGTTACCCACAAAAAAGAAAAATTCTGGAATAAAGCGGTTTTTGGTACTTTCTGTGGAGGAGAAAGGTCAGAGAGCGATGCTGCACACGTGTAGAGCTTTGAAAAGTGGGTTTCTGTGCCAAGAATCAGGCAGGCACTTGTTCCGTGAAAGTAACACTGTGATTGGCGCTTCTAATCTATGCTGTGACTTGCTGATGTACACCCCGTGCCTAACGTGAGATAACGTAGGCTTAGATTGGTCTAACAGTGCAGAATGTGCTATTGGGAGACGTTAGTGCCAAAAAGGGAAAAGAACTGCGCATGTATGGAGGGATTCAGCCCCATCCGTTGCTGGCAGGGAGAGGCAGAATGTGAAATGTTGCTAATCGGGTACATGAACGTCCCAGGCCACTGATATGTACTGTGAGAAAGAACTAACTTAGTAAAGTCCATTGTTCTAACACATAGGTGGGACTTTTAGATGTGATGCTAATGGAAATGTTATGTTTTATTGGATTAATGAAATGCCATGTAACACCAGCCAATTATGATTGTGTAAAACCATGAAGGAGGGCGGGCTTTTCCGAGATGCCGCCATTGGGGGTATAAATGTTTTGTACTGAGAGTGACCGGGGCCTTTGCCCCTGATCAACAGCGAGTTCTGTTTGGCAATCCCCACCAGCTGGTGTTAACAATAAATCTCTTTGATTTCACACGAGCAGTGAAGTTGTTGCGTCCTTTCCTCACCCCTGCCGCCCGCACGTTCGCGCACCTGTTGGTAAGAGATCCTTTTGCCAATCTGGAGTTCCATAACTCCCTAATTTGCTGCTTCAGTGTGAATAATCTATTATATAAATGGGTTCACGTCATGTGATGTATACCTCAAACAAAGAAACCATACAACGCAGAAACACAATACTTGCCAACAGAAATAGGCCTCAAGCAAGGTACGTTTGTAGCAAAGAAACTTTCCCCCCAAAACCTAAAAGGCCCCCAAAACAACGAATAAAAATAAAACTACATTTCCCAGCATCCTCCGGGGCAGCCAAAGACTCACCCAGCCTCTACATTCTGAACAACATGATTGGCTGCCAATAAGGGCGGATTTGCATAACTGCTGCACTGGCCAGCCAACCTGAAAATTCCGATCCATAATAAACTGCCAATCCCCAACACAAACACCCAAATCACTTCCAACCGAAAAATCACAGACCACGCCCAAAATTGACAGTAAGACTTCATTAACTTGATTTCCCTAACTAGCCCTCACTTACTGGGAAGCTGTTTACGCTCTGAATTGACAGTAAGGCTTCATTAACTTGATTCTCCCGACTAGCCCTCAGCTCATTGGACATTGTGTATGGCCTGAATTGACAGTAAGGCTTCATTAACTTGATTCTCCCGACTAGGCCTCAGCTCATTGGACATTGTGTATGGCTTGAATTGACAGTAAGGCTTCATTAACTTGCTGTTCCTGACTAGGCCTCAGCTCATGGGACATTGTGTATGGCCTGAATTTACAGTAACCTACCTTGGCACACAGAGCCCCGACCATGCATGATGGGACTTGAAGTACCACCATGGAAAATGGGATTTGTAGTACTTCAAAACCCATCATTCCCCACAGACCACTGTGGCCCAGAACCAAGACCAATAAAGACCCAACTTGGCACACCATGCCCCCATGACCCACACTCCATCCAACTGCAGTTTAGAGGAGGGCACACCGTGGATGATTGGACTTTCTCGCATCTCCTAAAAAGGGCACAGCAACGCGTGATGGGTACAGCTAGTAAATAAATAAATAAATAAAATGTATAGTTTACTTGTTAGACCCTACCGTTGTTTTCAGTTGTGCTTAGCAACTTTCCCCGTTTGTTTGTTGGTGTACTTTGACAAGGTCCCCCATGACCTTCTGGCAAACAAACTAGTCAAATGTAGGCTAGACAAAACTATGGTTATGTGAATCTGTTATTGGTTAAGCGGAAGAACCCAGAGGGTGATTCTCCCCAAGGCTTCCTCCTCATCCTGGAAAGAAGTGACAAGCAGAGTGTCATCAGCAGGGTTCCCTCCTGGGCATCCCGGTCCTGTTCAACATTTTTTATTAATGACTTAGGTGAAGGGTGAGAAGGCATGATCATCAAGTTTGCAGACGGCTCCAAATTGGGAGGGAGAGCCGATACTCCAGAAGAATTCAAAACGATCTTAACAGATTAGAGCAGTGGTTCTCAATCTTCCTAATGACGTGACCCCTTAATACAGCTCCTCATCTTGTGGTGACCCCTATCATAAAATTATTTTCAATGCTACTTCTCAACTGTAATTTTGCTACTGTTATGAATCACAATGTAAATATCCGATATGCAGAATGTATTTTCATTCACTGGACCATATTTGGCACAATTAACACCCAAATTTGAATAATGGTGGGGTTGGGGGAAGGGGTTGATTTTCTCATTTGGGAGTTGTAGTTACTGGGATTTGAAGTTCATCCACAATCAAAGAGCACTCTGAACTCCACCAATGATGAAATTGAACCAAACTTGGCACACAGGACTCTCATGAACAACAGAAAATACTGGAAGGGTTTAGCGGGCATTGACCTTGAGTTTTGGAGTTGTAGTTCACCTACATCCCAAGAGCACTGTGGCCTCAAAACAATGATGGATCTGCACTAACTTGGCATGGAAATCAACATGCCCAAATGTGAACAATGGTGGAGTTTAGGGAAAATAGACCTTGACATTTGGAAGTTATAGTTGCTGGGATTTATAGTTCACCTACAATCAAAAAAACATTGTGAACCCCACCAATGATAGAATTGGGCCAAAATTCCCACACAAACCCCCCACGACCAACAGAAAATGCTGTTTTCTGATGGTCTTTGGCGACCCCTCTGACACCCCTTCGCGACCCTTCCAGGGGTCCCGACCCCCAGGTTGAGATACACTGGATTAGAGAGATGGGCCAAAACTAACAAGACGGAGTTCAACAGTGACAAATGCAAGGTACTCCACTTAGACAAATGCAAAGATACAGAATGGGGACGCCTGGCTCGAGAACAGTACGTGTGAAAAAGATCTTGGTGTCCTCGTGGACAACAAGTTAAACATGAGCCAACAATGTAATGCAGTGGCAAAAAAAGACAACGGGATTTTGGCCTGCATCAATAGGAGTATAATGTCTAGATCCAGGGATGTCATGCTACCCGTGCTCTATTCTGCCTTGGTTAGACCACATCTGGAATACTGTGTCCAATTCTGGGCACCACAATTGAAGGGAGATGTTGACAAGCTGGAATGTATCCACAGGAGGGCTACTAAAATGCTCAAGGGTCTGGAGAACAAGCCCTATGAAGAGCAGCTTAAAGAGCTGGCATGTTTAGCCTGAAGAAGAGAAGGCTGAGAGGAGACATGATGATGGCCATGTATAAATATGTGAGAGGAAGTCATAGGGAGGAGGGAGCAAGCTTGTTTTCTGCTGCCCTGGAGACTGTGAGAGCCATTCAGCAGTGGAACTCTCTGCCCCAGAGTGTGGTGCAGGCCACTTCTTTAGAGGCTTTTAAACAGAGGCTGGATGGCCATCTGTTGGGGGTGCTTTGAATGCAATTTTCCTTCTTTATTTATTTATTTATTTACATCATTTATATTCCGCCCTTCTCACTCCGCAGGGGACTCAGGGCGGATCACAATGCACATATACTGGCAAACATTCAATGCCATAGACATACAACATATATAGACAGACAACGAGCTATACAATTGGTTGAGAGATCACCCCGATCCGGGGAGGCCTCGAACTCATGACCTTCCAATCATTAGAGATCTTATGCAGCTGACTATCTTCCGACCTTGTAGGCTCCGCGACCCTAAACCCGTGTTTCCTTACAGTATGGCATCAACTTCTGCCAACTCTGTAAGCTGCCTTGAGTCGCCATAAGGTTGAGAAAGGTGGGCTACAAATGCCATAAATAAATCTATATAGATAAAACCATAATGTTATTTCTTGGGATTTACATAACTCAAAATCCACTGGAAGAATTGACACCAAATTTTGACACAATACACCTATCAGACCAACGAGTGACCATCACTCATAAAAACACTGAAACACACAGTGAAAGAGACTTATAAAGCAAAAAAACCACCCAAAATTACATTACAACATATGCGCAAAACCACATATATACACAAACACACACATATACACATATACACAAATATACACACACACACATATAGACATATATACACACAATACAAATGTACACAGAGTGAGCCGCAGCAATGTGTGGCAGGAGGACGGCTAGTATCTTCTATATAAATAAAATGTAATGTACTGAAGGTCCCGGGTTCAAATCCCGGACGAGCCCCCATTTGGTGACCCCGACGTGATGGTAAAACGTACCTAGACGGGTCTGTGTTGAGGGAAAACTAACACGGTCACCATTGTGGACAGCGCTCGCTCCCAGGCTAGTAAGGTGAGACTACCCAGGAGGGCTGGAAGGGGCGCCCCGCCTGTTTTTGACCACTTTTTGCACTGAGCCGGCCGCCTGGCTGGTCCCAAACGAACGCCTGTGGACACGGGAGAGACTGCAACTAACGTTGTGGGTGAACTCAAGCCCGAAGGAAGAGGCTGGCTGGGAAGCAGCCTCTTGAGAGCCGGCTAGTATAAAGTCCGGGACATCCTAACATGGTGCCCAGCCGCAGGGGCTAGCAAACCGGCACAAGCGCACAGAGAGTCGGAGGCGACGTCAGGTCCGATCGCCAAGAGCCGACGCACCTCGATTGGTGACGTGGGAAGGCGAGACGCGAATCCCAGGGTCTGCAGGACATCGGCAAGTATAGTTTACTTCGTGCACTTTAACACTGAGAGAACACACATTGGGGAGGGGGGAAAGCACTGAAGTGGGTTTTGATCTCAGGCAAGAGAGATGGGGAGTGCAGGCTCAAAGCAGAAGAAAGAGACCCCTTTGCAATGTGTGTTAGATAACTGGGACAGGTTTTGTTTGTTGGCAATAGAAGGAAACACCCAGGAGATGAAATCTTTTGAACTTAGCAATCTGTGCACAGAGGTTTGGCCATCTGTCCAAGAGATCGGGTGGCCAAGCGAGGGAACCTGGGATTGGGATAAGTGTCAAAGACTTACAGATTATTGTCATGCAGTACATCCAAATGATCAATGGATTTACTCCGCGACATGGGAACGAATGGTTGCGGAGGGGGTGTGGTGGGCTGGCCCAAAGATCCGTGAGCAGAAAGGGTGCTTTGTGAACAAGAAGGTAGGGAGGAAGCCTTCTGTGTTGCCGGTGGAACAAGAAGACCTCCCTCCCTTAAGGAGAAGGCAGAGAGAGAGATTCATTGCCCCAACCGGAGCATGGGGAGCAGCCCCAGCGTCTCCGCTTCACGCCAGCCCGAGAGCCCCCGTCCAAGCTCCAGCCATGTTCCCCACCCTTGGGACAGGCTCGGCCGTCCAGATGACGTCAACGGCCGTGACGCAATCTGGGGCGGTCCCGGTTGTTCCAACTGCGCCAATCCCGTTCGTCCCCGCCCTGCCGCTCCCGGCAAGCACAGAGCTTTTTCCTGTTCCTGCAGCGCCAATTTCAACCCCAGTAAATTCTCCACTGACTTTGCAATTCGAATTAGGGGGCCTGGCAAATGCGGGTTCCAGCGGGGCGTTTCCGTCTGCCAGAGCAGCGTCCCAGCCTGCGCCGGCCCCTCCATTCCAGTCATCCGCAATAGTGACATACCGGTTTCCCTCCAGAAAGGGACCTGCTTCATGAAGAGCCGCCTGCCTACCAGGCCCCTCTCTCCATGAAGATCAATTACCCCCTTGAAGAGGCAAGAGAGATAGAGAGAGAAGCAAGATGCCCAATCCCTAATGCTGGCAGGACGATGGCACGTCCCCAGGCCAGAGAGGGAGAAGAATATGAATGCCCAGAGGCTTCAGGGAGGCTGATAGCGCAGCCCC
>JARBWK010000017.1:24657729-24709582 GCA_030556195.1 Anolis apletophallus | reverse complement strand
TCTCCCTTTCTCCTTCCTTCCTTCCTTTCCCTTTGTATTTCCTGCCTTTCTCTTCCATTCTCCCCTTCCATCCATCCTTCCTTCCTTTTCTTCTTCCCTGCCTTCCCTCTCTCCCTCTTTCTCGCTCCCTCAATTCCATCCATTCATCCTACTTCCTTCCTCCTTCCCTTCCTTCCTTCTCCCATTCATCCTTCCCTTCCACTCTTTTGTCCTTCCCTTCTTTTGTCTTTCCTTCCTTCTCTCTTTCCTTACCTTCCTCCCGCCCCTTCCTCTTTCTCCTTTCAACCTTCCCTTTCACCCTTACATCCTTCCTCCCTTCCCTCTTTCCTCTGTCTATCCCTCTTTCTCCTTCCTTCCTTTCCTTTTGTCTTTCCTTCCCTGTCGCCTTTATTTTCCTATCTTTCCGTTCCACCCTTTCAGCCTTTCTTTCCTTTCCTTTTGTCTTTCCTTCTTTCCCTCTTTCCTCCCTCTCTTCCTCTCTCCCTCTTCCACTTCCTTTCCATTCCTTTCTACCCTTTTTCCTTCCTTCTCCTTCCTTTTTCCTTCTTTCTCCATTCCTTCCCTCCACCTTCCCTTCCACCCTTTCATCCTTCTCTACTTTCCTTCCTTTTGTCTTTCCTTCCCCTTACCTCCCTCCCTTCCCTTCCTTTCTCCTTCCATCCTTCCCTTTCACGCTTACCTCCTTCCTTCCTTCCCTCTTCCCTCTGTCTCTCCCTCTTTCTCCTTCCTTCCCTTTTGTCTTTCCTTCCCTCTTAGCTTTATTTTTCCATCCTTCCCTTCCACCCGTTCTTCCTTTTTGTCTTTTCTTCATTCCCTCTTTCATCCCTCCTTCCCTCTCTCGCTTCTTCCTTCCATCCTTCCCTTCCTCCCCTTTGTCCTTCCTTCCTTCCCTCTTTCCTTCCTTCCACCCTTTCTTCCTTTTTGTCTTTTCTTCATTCCCTTTCATCCCTCCTTCACTCTCTCCGTTTGTCCTTCCTTCTCTCTTTCCTTCTTTCCACCCCTTCTTCCTTTTTGTCTTTCCTTCATTCCCTCTTTCATCCCTCCTTCCCGCTCTCCCTTTTTCCTTCCATCCTCCCCTTCCTCCCCTTTGTCCTTCCTTCCTTCCTTCCTTCCTTCCTTCCTTCTCTCTTCCCTTCCTTCCTTCCTTCCTCCTTCCCTTCTTTCCTCCTAGCAGGGAAGGCTAGCACGTGGCCCCTAATGCCTGTTGTAGACTCATCTAGTCCCTCTCCCCTGCAGCTCAGGAGGAGCCAGATGTGGATCTTTTCCTGCATCTGGCTCTCCTCTTTCCTCCTTTCTCCCTTCACCCTTTCCTTCTACTTCTCTTCCTTCCTTTCCCCCCTCTCTCCTTCCTTCTTTCCTCCATTCTCCCTCTTCCTTCCTTCCTTCCTTCCTTCCTTCCTTCCTTCTTCCTTCCTTCCTTCCTTCCTCTTCCTTCCTTACTTTCTCCCCTTCACCCTTTCCTTCTCATTCTCTCCTTCCTTTTTCTTCCCTCTCTCCCTCTCTCCCCTTCCTTCTTCCCTCCATCTCCCTCTCCTCTTCCTTCCTTCCTCTTCCTTCCTTTCTCCCCTTTCACCCTTTCCTTCTCCTTCCTTCTTCCCTCCATTCTCCCTCTCTCTCCCCTCCCACTACCTACCGCTTATATACTATTTCCCCAAGTCTTCTTTTCCTTCTCCTCCCTTTCTTTTCACTTCCCTCTTTCTCCCCTTCCTTCTTTCCTCAATTTTCCCTCTTCCTTCCTTCCTTCCTCCCCTTCACCCTTTCCTTCTCCTTCTCTCCTTCCTTTCCCTCCCTCTCTCCCCTTCCTTCTTTCCTCCATTCTCCCTCCTTTTCCCTCCCTCTCTCCCCTTCCTTCTTTCCTCCATTCTCCCTCTTCCTTCCTTCCTTTCTCCCCTTCATTCTTTCCTTCTCTCCTTCCTTTCCCTCTCTCTCTCCCCTTCCTTCTTTCCTCCATTCTCCCTCTTCCTTCCTTACTTTCTCCCCTTCACCCTTTCCTTCTCTTTCTCTCCTTCCTTTTCCCTCCCTCTCTCCCCTTCCTTCTTTCCTCCATTCTCCCTCTTCCTTCCTTCCTTTTTCCCCCTTCATCCTTTCCTTCTCTCCTTCCTTTTCCCTCCCTCTCTCCCCTTCCTTCTTTCCTCAATTTTCCCTCTCCTTCCTTCCTTTCTCCCCTTCACCCTTTCCTTCTCTTTCTCTCCTTCCTTTTCCCTCCCTCTCTCCCTTCCTTCTTTCCTCCATTCTCTTCCTTCCTACCTACCTTCCTCTTCCTTCCTTCCTTTCTCCCCTTCACCCTTTCCTTCTCCTTCCTTTCTTTTCACTTCCCTCTCTCCTCCCTTCTTTTCTTCTTTCCCCTTCATTATTTTACTTTTTCCTCACTCCCTTTCCTTTCCCCACCCATTCCTTTCCTCCCTTCCCATTTCCTTCTTCCTTTTCCCCTCCTTGTCTCTCTCCTGCTTTTCCTTTTTTTCCTTTTCCATAGTTCGTTCTTCTTTTCTTTCTTCCTCTCCCCCTCTCCTTTATTTCCTCTGTCTTTCTTTCTCACTTTCCCCCTTCCTTCCTTCCTTCCTTCCTTCCTTCCTTCCTTCCTTCCTTCTGCCTTCTCTTCCTTCCCAGAGTCCTGCGCGTGCCTTTTGTAGAGCCAGGTCTGAAGTGTCCCCTCATTCTGCCAAAGGGGGGATCTTTTCCTCATCGTATGGACGTAGAGACTCACATTGAGTTGAAGTCAGTCTTAAAATATATTATATACATTATCTGGCTCTCACTTAAATACATTTCCAAATATTTTGCTTTCATGGCTCTCTGAGTCACAAATGGCTCTCTAAGTCAAAAAATTACGCACATTGAACTGGATTATGTGAGCAGTGTAGACCAGGGTCTGCACTTTGTCACATAATCCAGTTCAATGTGCGTTATGATTTGGTCTGTATTCAATTTGCAGTTGCTTCCTCTGGAAGAACACGACGTCCAACTCTGCAATAGAATCAGAAATACCTTGCAATAGAGTAAACCCCTTGCAACGGAAGGAGAAATGCAATAGTAGCAACACAGGGTGTGTCTGCACTACGGAATTAATGCAGTTTGAGACCCCTCCAAGGCTGGTTCGACACATATCATGCCATGCATTTTGAACAACATAGAGGTGCATGATACAGTCAGCATGGCAGTGTATGCTGCATTATATGGTCAGTGTAGAACCAAAGTGCTGCGGCTCCACGCTTTGGGAGTTGCAGTTTTGCAACTAACCCCTAGCCCTAACCCCAACCCCAACCCCAACCCCAACCCCAACCCTAGCCCTATCCCCAACCCCAACCCCAACCCTAGCCCTAACCCTAACCCCAACCCTAACCCTAACCATCCCCATTAAGTAAAGGCGACTTACCCAAGACGGGCCTTCCTTACCGACGAGCCTTCCGACAGATGGGCGACTTCTGCTGTGCTTTTGGGGAGAGGAGCTCCCTCCGCCTTTGCAGGCAGGTCTTGAGCAGCGTGAGAGCCTCTCAAAGGGCTTTGGGGCCCTTGTTGTTTCTCACCAAGCCCATGTCACCTCTCACGGCAGGAAGGATCCATTGGGCGCAGGTGTTAATCCTTTTGGGCTTTGATAATATTAATTTCAAACTTTTTTGTTTTGTTCTCAAAGTAAGACGACACCGAGAAGAAGTAGGATGTGTGCGAAAAAAACCCTGATACATGGAAGGTGAATCTACATTGTAAGCTTAATGCAGTTTCACATCACTTGTCACTACTAATAATGCTAATGCATTAGATGGGGAAACCATCTTAACTGTGTAACTTTTTTACACGATGTCCAAGTTCATGTAACTTTGCACGTGCTTTGCGTTTCTCTTCCTTCCCTTTTCTTCTTTCCTTCTCTCCTTCCTTCCTTCTCTACCTTCCCTTCCTTCCTTCTCTTTTTGCTTCCATCCTTCTCTCTTTTCCTCCCTCTTTCTCTCCTTCACTCCCTCTTTCCTTCCTTCCCTTTTTTCTTTCCTTCTCTACATTTTTCCTTCCTTCGTTCCTTCACTCTTTGCTTCCATCTTTCTTTCCCTCCCTCTTTCTCTCTTCTTCACCTTTCCTTCCTTAGCTTTTTGTTCCCATCCTTCCTTCCACCTCACGGCAGGAAATAGTGAAAGAAGGAAGGAAGAAAAGAAAAGATAAAGATAAAAGAGGGAAAATAGGAAGGGAAGAAAAAAAGAAAGGAATAGAAGGAAGAAAGGAAATAGTGAAAGAAGGAAAGAGGAAAAGAAAAAGATAAAAGAGGGGAAATAGATAGGGAACTTACATGCGCCCCCTGGCCCAGCTGGCCCGCGACTTTGGTCTGGAGTGTTATCAGTACGCTGACGACACCCAGCTTCTGCTGAGAATGGACGGCAGGCCGGACTCTGTACCGATTGTTTCCATCTAGGCCTCGAAGCCGTGACTGGTTGGCTGCGTGCCAGCCGGCTGAAGGTGAATCCATCGAAGACGGAGATCCTGTGGCCCGGTCGGCCTGGGCTGGGGGTGCGGTTGCCTACCCTGGATCGCGAGCAGCTTAATCCATTGCCATCGGTTAAGAGCTTGGGGGTTCTGTTGGACTCCTCGCTGACCATGGAGGCTCAGGTCTCCGTGGTCAGCAGGACGTCATTCTACCACCTCCGACAGGCTAGGCGACTGGCACCCTACCTGTCCAGGAACGACCTGGCCACGGTAATCCAGCGACGGTCATCTCAAGACTAGACTACTGTAATGCCCTACGTCGGCCTCCCCCTGTCGACAATCCGGAAACTCAAGCTAGTGCAGAATGCCGCCCGCTTGCTGGCAGGAGTGCCGGTGTGGGAGCACATTACACCCATTCTCCGGCAACTGCACTGGCTTCCTATCGAGTACCAAATTGCCTTCAAGGTGTTGGTTTTGGCCTTTAAGGCCTTGCACAGCCTAGGGCCTGCGTACCTGAGGGACCGCCTTACCCCGTACTCTCCCCCGAGATCACTGTGCTCGGATGAACAGAATCTGTTGTTAGTTCCATCAGTCCGCTCCTGCCACCTATCGACGACCAGACAAAGGACCTTTTCCGTAGCGGCACTGGTACTCTGGAATGCCCTCCCGGATAGCACTCGAGCTATCTCGGAACTGGCCCGTTCGGAGGGCCTGCAAGACGGCCCTTTTCGGCTTAGCCTTTAATTAGGCACACCGGACCAAGAACTGTGCCGTATGTCCTCTCATTTAGTACTTGACGATGCTATATGTTTAAAATGTGGTTTTTATGTTTTATGTTTTATAAAGTGTAAGGCAACATGTTGTGACATGCTGCCTGTGTATTTTCTGTTATCCGCCCCGAGCCTGCTGGGAGGAGCGGAATACAAAAGTGAACAATAAATAAATAAATAAAGAAGGAAGGAAGAAAAAAAAGGAAAAAGATAAATAGGGACAATACATAGGGAAGAAAAAAAGGAAGGAATAGAAGGAAGGAAGAAAATAGTGAAAGAAGGAAGGAAGAAAAGAAAAAGATAAAAGAGGGAAAATAGGGGAGAAAAAAGAAAAGAATAGAAGGAAGGAAGGAAATAGTGAAAGAAGGAAAGAAGAAAAGATAAAGATAAAAGAGGGGAAATAGGTAGGGAAGAAAAAAGAAAGGAATAGAAGGAAGGAAGGAAATAGTGAAAGAAGGAAGGAAGAAAAGAAAAAGATAAAAGAGGGAAAATAGATAGGGAAGAAAAAAGAAAGGAATAGAAGGAAGGAAATAGTGAAAGAAGGAAGGAAGAAAAGAAAAAGATAAATAGGGACAATACATAGGGAAGAAAAAAGAAGAAAGGAATAGAAGGAAGGAAGGAAATAGTGAAAGAAGGAAGGAAGAAAAGAAACGAAAAAGATAAAAGAGGGGAAATAGATAGGGAAGAAAAAAGAAAGGAATAGAAGGAAGGAAGGAAATAGTGAAAGAAGGAAAGAGGAAAAGAAAAAGATAAAAGAGGGGAAATAGGGAAGAAAAAGAAAGGAATAGAAGGAAGGAAATAGTGAAAGAAGGAAGGAAGAAAAGAAAGGAAAAAGATAAAAGAGGGAAAATAGGTAGGGAAGAAAAAAAGAAAGGAATAGAAGGAAGGAAGGAAATAGTGAAAGAAGGAAGGAAGAAAAGAAAAAGATCAAAGAGGGAAAATAGGGGAGAAAAAAGAAAGGAATAGAAGGAAGGAAGGAAATAGTGAAAGAAGGAAAGAAGAAAAGAAAAAGATAAAAGAGGGGAAATAGGCAGGGAAGAAAAAAAAGAAAGGAATAGAAGGAAGGAAGGAAATAGTGAAAGAAGGAAGGAAGAAAAGAAAAAGATAAAAGAGGGAAAATAGATAGGGAAGAAAAAAGAAAGGAATAGAAGGAAGGAAGGAAATAGTGAAAGACGGAAGAAAGAAAAGAAAAATATAAAAGAGGGAAAATAGATAAGGAAGAAAAAAGAAAGGAATTAAGGTACACAGAGCTTAGTTGGTTACAGTATCTTCTTAGAGGCACAGATCTTAAGGTTACTAAGTTTCTAAATGAGGTACAATGTTTGACGGTATTTCTCCAAACACTGACTCAACAATATTATAGATACTTTGCCCATGTATAGGTCTTTTATCTATTTTCTAGGTTAGCTTTTCAGCCTAACCTACAAACAGCGGTCTTTAAAGGCTTCCTAAATCCTAACTGCCTTTCTGCCGTATCAAAACACAGCCTTAGTTTATCCTGTTCTTCTCCGAACAGATAACAGCAGCCTCCCAAAACTGCCACCAGCCAGTCTAACTGCTACTAACCAACTGATGAATTTCAAATCTGGAAATTCTAAGGCTAGTTGTAGGCTCCGCCTCCTGTTGCTATGGCAACAGAACTTCTCAGAGGCCGGGCACTCTAATACTCTCCGTTAACCCTTTGTGGTTTGTCTAACATTTAATCATCTAACACAATACAAATGGAATAATACAAACCATACACTTAACAATCAGATAAAGATAAAAACCCGCGATACACATATCGACTTCATTACACCTGACCATTCCACAGAACCTAGCAAGATGGTGCCGGGACAAGAGCAACTTGTAAGTCCGCTCTGTCCGAGGCTGCCTGTTCTTGCCCCCGGGACCCTGCCTGAGACCAAAGTCAGCCAGAAGGATGCAGGGTGTGATCTCCAACCGCGGGAGGTGGTTGATGTTGATCCCCGGCAACCCGGTCGACTACAATCTGAGATGACACTGCAGCTAAACCCATGTCTCCAAGAGACGCCAAGGTTACAGCCTGAGCCCAACTTAAGAGCGACTACGGAACCGATGAGAAATACACCAAGCGGCCGCTGGGTCTTACGGCCCGTGTCCGCCTCAATGGCCAGGATCCTAAGGTCCAAGATGAGAGAGACGAATCAGATTACAGTTAGCCAGGTGAATTCGACGAGATCGTCCACATCTGGAGCTCGAGACCAACCGAGACTGAGACTACAGCCTGAGATACCCCAGCCTGAGATACTCAGGAAAGGGATCGATCAGCAACCTTTGGGCATACTCCGTAGAGAATAAGAGCACCTGGTGAGATGCGAGAATTTTGACAAATTGCTGAGGGAACTGTGTCAGATTATTGCATTTTGAATAGCAATTCATGAGTCAGCACAAGATATATTTTCGCAGTTTGAGATGACCTGCAGTGTGACATGTTTGACACCAGATGGCGCTGTCTCAAGACGGCTAAATGGAACCTTGAGGAATGTCAGTTACAAAGTGACAGTTGGGATTTGTCAGTTGGGATTTAATATCTGTGAGGAAAGGATGTTTAGAAAGGTAGCTGTGATGGCTGTTGTTTTTCGATGTTTTGCCAGTTATTGTTAAATACAATTAAATACAAAGTTATATATTTACCTTGTGAATTGAATGAGAGTTTCATTATTCACTCGAACAGAGACTGGAGTTTTTGGGCCGATGGGGAATTAAACTTCTATATTTCTGTTGCCTATCCGCTGTGACATAAATACTCAACGCCGAAGAAACTGATCCCTCGTCGAAACCACCCCCAGCGCCACCAGCCCGAACAGGGCCCGGAGAACCATATCCCGCCCCTGACGGAGAGGCCCACGGTGATGGAGCCGGATGGTGCGGAGGAGACCCCTGTGGAGACTGTGGAGAGAGTTGCCGAGGGTCCAGGGATGGGAGCTGCTGCAGAGCGGGGGACGAACATGGAGACCGCGAAGGTCAGCTTGTTGACAGTTGGCCCTCGCCCTCCACTCCCGATGGCTCGCTTTCCCGAGGGTGGTTATCTTTTCGATGCACCTGCCTGCTACCGATTGGAGGGAGGAGCACGGTCGATGGGGAGAGACTCTGGCGATCTTCCCCAGCCCCCGCTGGAGGGTGAGTGATCCTGGCTGGAACGGGATTTGCTGGAGATCTCCCGAGTCCTGGCCCACCCTGGAGAGCGGCAGCCACGGCGCCGCGGCCCCTCATTGGGGGGGAGGGCACTTGGTGTGGCGACCAAGATGGGAATGCCGAAGAAGGCCGGATGTCTTCATCTCTCTTGGAGGCCAAGCGGAAAGAATGGACACGTGGAAGCAAGAGCCGCAGGAGGCGGAAGTGGAACAGGAAGTCGGGCCAAGTTCCATGCTCGACCCCCCACCCCCTGCGAGAGCACCCGGAAGTCCCCGGAGCTCCTCCTCGGAACAGAGAGACAGATGACCCACAAAGCCATAAAACCGCCCCTACTGTTGACAACACGCGTGATCTCTACGGAAGAAACAGCGATCCCTGCCACAGGAAGCGGAAGCACAGGAGATTTCACACGCGAACTTTCTGGGGTGTAAGCTTCGGGATGTGGGCTAGATCTGTCTTGTCTAGTCTTATTTATTTATTTGTTTATTTATTATTTCGCATTTGTCTGTCGCCCCCAACGGCTCGGGGCGACTTACAACAGTTCGTAAAATACAGTTGTCAGATAACTCATAAACCACAGTAATACCATTAAGATGGAATTACAATTAGAACAGTTGAAGCAACAAATGGAGTCGCAGTGGGCTGACAGCCAGGCGGTGTGAGCTACAGTCTAGCTAACTCCGAAGGCTTGTTGGAACAGCAATGTCTTGACTGCTCTCCTGAACGGGAGGAGGCCCTGGGTGGCACGGATGCCGGCGGGCAGTGCGTTCCACAGGGTTGGGGCTGCAACAGAGAAAGCCCGGCGGCGGGTTGCGGACAGATGGTAGGTCCTCACATTTGGGATGACCAGGAGGTTTAGCTCTTCGGAGCGCAGTGATCTGGTGGGATGGTATGGGACAAGGCGGTCCCGCAGGTACACTGGCCCCAGACCATGTAAGGCCTTAAAAGTCAGGACTAACACTTTGAAGGCAATCCGGCATTCAATTGGGAGCCAGTGCAGTTCGCGCAGGATTGGCGTGATGTGGTGGCCAATCGGGACCCCCGCCAGGAGTCGCGCTGCAGCGTTCTGCACCAGCTTGAGTCTCCGGATTACCGACAGAGGAAGGCCAATGTAAAGAGCGTTACAGTAGTCCAGCCTCGAGATGACCGTGGCTTGGATCACTGTGGCTAAGTCGCGCCGGGACAAATAGGGGCCAGCTTCCTCGCCTGGCGAAGATGGAAAAATGCTACCCTGCTGACGCTGGAGACGTGGGCCTCCATCGACAACAGGGGGTCCAGGGTTACTCCTAAGCTCTTAACAGAGGGCGACGGACATAATGTCACGCCGTCCAGGGTTGGAAGCTGAACATCCCTACAGCCCGGAGGACCCAGCCACAGGATCTCCTCCGTCTTTGCCGGATTCACCTTCAACCTACTGGCTCGCAGCCATCCAGTGACGGCCTCAAGGCAACGATGGAAATTATCGGGTACGGATTTGAGGCTGCCCTCCATCTTCAAGATAAGCTGGGTGTCATCAGCGTACTGATGGCACACCAGCCCAAAACTACGCACCAGCTGGGCAAGTGGACGCATATAGATGCTAAATAAGGGGGGAGAGAATAGCCCCTGAGGAACCCCAAAGAAGCGGGGAACCCCGGAGACATCCTTGCCCCTCCTCACTCGTTGTAGCCGGTTCCGGAGGAAGGAGGTCACCCAATTAAGGGCTGTCCCCTCGGGCGCCTCCTCCGCTGCCTCCTCCACCGCCTCGCAGCTGTTTCTGGACCCGGGGCGCGCGGTCTCTTTCCCTCTCTCTCTATTTCTTGATCTGCATGTGTCTGGCACTCTCGCGAGACACACACAGGAAGAGAGACCGCATGAACCCGTCTGAGGCGGGAGGGATGTTGCCCTTTTCCCGGCACCTCTCTCCTCCTCACCCCACCACCCTCCTCCTTTGAATGTAGGAAGGAGGGCATGGGAAGGAGGAGAAAGAGATGCCCGGAAAAGGCAGAATCCCTTGCCTGTGGTGGGTTCGCGTGGTCTCTCTTCCTGTTTTTCTCTAGGTCTGTGTGTGTTTCGGGAGAGTGCGAGACACATGCAGATCAAGAGAGGGGGGGGGAGAGAGACCGCGCGGCCCGGGACAGGAAACAGCTGTTGCGGAGGCTGTGGCGGAGGCCGAGGAGGTAGCGGAGGAGGTGCCGCCGTCGAGGTGGTGAAGGTCTCCTTTGCCCCCCCTTCCGGGAGCGGCATGGAGGTGGTGAAGTAGGTCGAGGAGGCGGCGGAGGAGGCGGGCACGGCGCCGGCGGTGCCGTAGCGATGATCCGCCGTTTGTTACCATGGCGGCATGGAGAAGGAGGACGATGTGGTGAGCGTGGGTTTAGGGGAGGGGCTGGGTTTGGGGTGGGGTGGGATGTGGAGTGCGCTGCCAGCATTGGAAAGCAGTGCTTTTCCCCTCCCCTCCCCTTCCCTCGCGTTGGAAGGAGACCATTGTAATTCTCCATGCGCTGCTATTTCCAATGGGCGGTTTTTGGGGGCCGTGTTTGGGGGGGTAGCGTGGTATGTAGGGCGGGTTTTTTGTGCCCTAGACATACCCCGTGGTATGCTTGAATGTGTTTGGGGTGTTTGGTGGTTATGGGGGTTATAGTTTTGCTGCCTATATACCGAGTTGCACGACCTTTCGATTTTTATATATATAGATTAATGTATTGTTTTTCTTTCTATTGTGTATTGTTGTTGTTGTATCGTTCCTACTGGTCTGCCCAGTGAACGTGAACTCTGTAAGTCACCCCGAGACGTATGGGAGTGGCGACTAACAAGTTTAAATAATAAATAAATAAAATAAATAAACATTTTCTTAGTTTCCAACAGACCTCACAACTTCTGAAGATGCAGGTGAAAGGTCAGGAGAGAATGGTCATACAGCCCGGAAAACTCATAACAACCCGGTGATTCTGGACACGAATGACTTCCACAATACATTAATCACCTGGATGTTGGATAATAGCCATATCTGTCAAGTATCCCGACAGATATGGCTATTGTGTACACTATGTACACAATTTGGAAAAATAAATATATGTTTCCTGGTTTGAAAGTGTTATTTCCTGTTTAATTGTGTGATACTTACTTTGCAAGTCATTGTTACAAAGGGTAGGCGCTACTACAGAGAAAGTACGCTGCCGCGTCGAGGACAGGCGGCAGATCTTAAGTGATGGAACCTCCAATAGGTTTCGGTCCATGGACCGTAGTGGTCTCTGGGGAACGTGCAGGGAGAGGCGGTCCTTCAGGTACGCTGGCCCCAGGCCATGCAAGGCCTTAAAGGTTAACACCAGCTCTTTGAAGGCAATCCGGTACTCGATGGGGAGCCAGTGCAATCGCTGTGGGACTGGAGTGATGTGGCACAAAATGCCGCACCAACCAGCAGTCGAGCCACAGCGTTTTGCACCAGCTTAAGTTTCCAGATTACCGACAGAGGAAGGCCAATATAAAGGGCGTTATAGTAGTCCATCTCGAGATGACCATAGCCAGGATTACCGTGGCCAGGTCGCCACCGGAAAGGTAGGGCGCCAGCCGCCTTGCTTGGCGCAGATGGAAAAACGTCACTCTGCTCACGATGGAGACCTGAGCCTACATCGTCAGCAGAGGGTCCAGTTGGACCCCCAGGCTTTTAACCAGGGCCGACGGGCTGACCACCTCGCCGTCCATTATTGGCAGCTCTCCCCCCGGGCGACCCAGCCACAGGACCTCCGTTTTCGACGGGTTCACCTTAAACCTGCTGGCCCGTAGCCCCCCAGTCACGGCTTCAAGGCACCGATGGAAATAATTGGGTACAGAGTCCGGCCGGCCTTCCATCCTCAGCACCAGCTGGGTGTCGTCAGCGTACTGGTGGCACTCCAGACCAAAGCTACGCACCACTTGGGCCAGTGGACGCATATAGATGTCAAATAACAGAGGGGAGAGGATAGCCCCTTGGGGGACCCCACACTCAAGACCATCCCTTTCCGAGACCATCCCTCCCCTCTCCACCTGTTGTCCCCGATCTTGGAGAAAGGAGGCCACCCATTTAAGGGCGGACCCCCTGTGATGAGGTGGGTTATTTGTGTGTTGATGCATATGTTGTATGTTGTTCACATGTCTGCCTATGTGTTTGGGAGGGGCAGTCTTTAAAAGCCAGAGAGTGGGCAGAGGAATGTTCATGGCAGCAAGTTTCAAACAGAAGCTGTTGCCATGACAACAAAAGCCAGTCTAGCTTCAGAATGTTCGCATTTTGAATTCTGACAGTTGAAGAAAGTCAGTTGGCCAGCAGCTGTGACCAGAGTTAGTTGGTATTTGGCGGTTGGTGGGATAGCCAGCTGTCTGTTAGAGCTGCCAGTGTGCAGTTCAGTTCTGTGTGTGGGGTTTAGGGAAACCCAAGTGTGGGGCAAGTTTAGTCCTAGTTAGGGTTGAGAGTAAACCAGTAGTAAGCAGTTAAGTAGTAGAACTGCTGGTAACTGTGTAACAGTGTCAGGGGAAGTTGTACCCCAGTGTTAAGTTTATTTGGAACTTCAAGTCTGTACCTCTTCGTAGTCTGAAACCACCTAAGCATTGTACCCGTTTGTGAAATAAACTGTTAAACACTTTCAACACAACATCTGTGGAAGTCGTTTGTTCATAAAGACCCTCACATCTAGTGGTCAAGCCTTGACAAATGGTGGCAGCAAGTTAAAGGGAAGGAAAGCCTTGATAATCAGTGGTCAGTCGTCAGTAGTCCACAGTGATTCCAGAAGAAGGCTTTGAATGTGTTCACATTTGGTGGCAGAGGTGGGATTAAAGGATAGCCTGTCCTGCCACGTTTCAAAAAGTTGAACGGTGAATAGCTTCTTTACACCCCCCTCATTCCCGTCATGGGTAAACGGTGGATCAATAGAGAATGGTCGACTGTGTCAAATGCTACCGTGAGTTCCAATAACACGAGCAGAACTGACCCACCTTGGTTCAATTGGCAGCGAAGCTGGTCTGTGATAGAGACCAGCACGGTCTCTGTCCCGTGCCCAAAGCGGAAGCCGGACTGGAAGGGATCTGATCCCGCTGGGTCGTCCAAGAACCGCTGCAGCTGTCTCGCTGCCGCCCTCTCAATCACCTTGCCCAGAAACGGTAGGTTCGAAACTGGGCGGTAATTGGAGGGAACCGAGCCATCTAGACCCGGTTTCTTCAGCAGTGGACTTACCATCGCCTCTTTTAAACTCTCTGGAAAGACTCCTTGCTCAAGGGAGCCGTTTACTATATTCAACAGAGGTCCACGTAACCCCTCCCAGCAAGATCTAACAAGCCAGGAGGGGGACGGGTCGATGGACCACGTTGTTGGTCTAGCTGCAGCTATGATCTTGTCGATCGCCCCTACGTCCAGCAGCTGGAACTGGTCGAAGGTAGGCCCGCCGAGTGGCCACGGAGTCTCGAGTTCGCTCAATGTATTAATCATGACAGGGAGACCATGGCGGAGTAGTGAGATCTTGTCTGCAAAGAAGCTCTGAAAAACCTCAGCATTACTATTTGGGACAGTGCAGGCCCGGATTACCCATAAGGCCGCCCGAGGCCATGGCCTCGGGCGGCAGATTTTGTGGGGCGGCATTTCTGGAACTGAAGGAAGGGATGAGGGGGATCCCGCCGCCCCTAGGGCGATTAACGCGGCTTCCCCCGCCCCGCTCGCCCCCTGCACCAAACACAAGCAGGGCGGCGGCGGGGGAAGCCGCGTTAATCGCCCTAGGGGGGCAGGACTTCCGGCGGCGCCTTCTCTTTCTCGCCGGCAGCGGCTCCGCCCCTCCTCCCTTCAGTGAAGGGAGGGGGCGGAACCGGCGAGAGGGAGAAGGCACTGCTGGAAGTCCCGCCCCTCGGGGGAAGCCGTGTGAGTCGCCCTAGGGGCGGGACTTCCAGCGGCGCCTTCTCCCCTCACGCCGGTTCCGCCCCCTCCCTTCACTGAAGGGAGGAGGGGCGGAGCCGCTGCCGGCGAGAAGGAGAAGGTGCCGCCGGAAGTCCCGCCCCTAGGGCGACTCACGCAGCTTCCCCCGCCGCCACGCTCGCACCGCGCCCTCCTCCCTTCACTGAAGGGGCGCGGTGCGAGCGCCGCGGTGGCGGGGAAGCTGCGTGAGTCACCCTAGGGCGGGACTTCCGGCGGCGCCTTCTCCTTCTCGCCGGCCCCGCCCCCTGCAAGAGGCCCCACCCCCCGGGGGGCAGCATTTAGACAGGCGGCCTTGGGTGGCACAGTCTGCTAATCCGGGCCTGGGACAGTGGGGATCGAAGTCAAAGACCGAACGATACCGAACAATTTTGCCTGGCGTGAGCTAGCAGACTCTATCAAGGAGGCATGATACAAATAGAGCCAATTAGAAAATGACATTTATAACCCAGGAACAAAAATCATGTGACATAGTGTAATCATATTGTGTCGTCATAGAAGAGCCCCGAATACGGAGTGAGAGGAGAGGGGCGCGTACCTGGTCATTCGTGGGGCACACGACCACGTTTTGTTCCTCGCTGGAGCAGGCCGTCCGGATGTACTTTAGCCAATTCCCGTTTCCGGACTGGTTGGCATCGACGCAGAATTTCTCCGAGCCCAGGTCATCACTGGCCTGGAAGAGAAGAAGGCGGGAGCAGAGGTCTCAGCAGAAAGAAGAAGGAGAACCGCAAGCATTCAAAGGCAGGGAAGGGCGGAAAGCAACCTCAGGTGGATGGAGGGCCTGTACCACGAAATTGGTTACTTGGTACCATAGAAGGGACCCGAACAGCCATTAAGTCAAACCATTAGCCATATAGAAACATATACATAAAACAGCCCAGAAAAGCCCCATCTACACTGCCATTATAATACAGATTAAACTGCATTATATTCGCATTGTAGATGGGACCAGTGCAGACCAATATAATCCAGTTTAGTCTGCATTGTATGAGCCTACACCAGGGGTAGGGAACCCACGGCTCGCGAGCCACATGTGGCTCTTTTCATGATAGTATCTGGCTCTCCAGGCCTCGGTTTCCCAGCATGCAGCGGGGAGCAGTGACACAAATGTGCCGCGACTGCCATTTCCGTGCCACCATCGCCGCCTCTTCCTCATCCCCCGCTGCTCTTGGGGCCCCCTTCCTTCCTTCCTTCCTTCCTTCCTTCCTTCCTTCCTTCCTTCCTTCCTTCCTTCCTTTCTCCCCTTCACCCTTTCCTTCTTCTTCTCTCCTTCCTTTTCACCCCTGTCTCCTCTTCTTTCTTTCCTTTCTTTCTCCCCTTCACCCTTTCCTTCCCTCCTGCCTTTTCTCTCCCTCTCCCACCTTCCTTCTTTCCTCCATTCTCCCTCTTCCTTCCTTCCTTTCTTTCTCCCCTTCACCCTTTCCTTCTCCTTCTCTCCTTCCTTTTCCCTCCCTCTCCCCTTCCTTTTTTCCTTCATTCTCCCTCTTCCTTCCTTCCTTCCTTTCTCCCCTTCACCCTTTCCTTCTCTCCTTCCTTTCCCTACCTCTCTCCGCTCCCTTCTTTCCTCCATTCTCCCTCTTCCTTCTTTCTTTCTCCCCTTCACCCTTTCCTTCCCTCCTGCCTTTTCTCTCCCTCTCTCTCCTCCCTTCTTTCCTCCATTCTCCCTCTTCCTTCCTTTCTTTCTCCCCTTCACACTTTCCTTCTCTCCTTCCTTTTCCCTCCCTTTCTCCCCTTCCTTCTCTTCTCCATTCTCGCTCTTTCTTCCTTCCTTTTCCTTCCTTCCTTTCTCCCACTTCACCCTTTCCTTCTTCTTCTCTCCTTCCTTTTCCCTCCCTCCCTCTTCCTTCCTCTTCTATTCTTTTCCCCAAGTCTTCCTTTCCTTTTCCTTCCTTTCTTTTCACTTCCCTCTCTCCCCCTTCTTTCTTTTCTTCTTTTCCTTTCATTATTTTACTTTTTCCTCTCTCCCTTTCTTTCTTTTCCCCTCCTTGTCTCTCTCCTGCTTTTCCTTTCTTCCTTTTCCATAGTTCGTTCTTCTTTTCTTTCTTCCTCTCCCCCTCCTTCCTTTATTTCCTCTTTCTTTCTCTCTTTCCCCCTTCCTTCCTTCCTTCCTTCCTTCCTTCCTTCCTTCCTTCCTTCTGCCTTCACTTCCTTCCCTGAGTCCTGGGCGTGTCTTTTGCAAAGCCAGGTCTGAAGTGTCCCCTCATTCTCCCTTTTGGGGAATCCTTTCCTCATTGTATCTACGTATAGACTCACATTGAGTTGAATTCAGTTGAATTCAGTTCAGTTGAATTCAGTCTTAAAATATTTTATATATAAAGGGGTTCCCATCATGGAACGACCATCCCAAACAGAGAAACCTTATAACGCAGAAACACCAAACTTGCCAACAGAAATAGACCTCAAGCAAGGTATGTTTGTAGCAAAGAAACTCCCCCCCCAAAACCCAAAAGGCCCCCCAAACAAGGAGTAAGAAAACCCTACATTTCCCAGCATCCTCCGGGGCTGCCAACAACTCTCCCAGCCTCTACATTCTGACAACATGATTGGCTGCCAATAAGGGCGGATTTGCATAACTCCTGTACTGGCCAGCCAACATGAACATTCCGACCCATAATAAACTGTCAGAGGAGGATAAGGCAAAGGGCTGAGGCAAACTTCAGACAGAAAATTTACACCCCTACAAATCACAGACAAAATTGACAGTAAGGCTTCATTAACTTGCTGTTCCTGACTAGGCCTCAGCTCATGGGACACTGCATATGGCCTGAATTTACAGTAACCTACCTTGGCACACAGAGCCCCTATGACCCACGCTACATTCTACTACAGTTTGGAGGAGGGTGGACTATGGATTATGGGACTTGAAGTACTTCCATGGGTAATGGGATTTGTACTACTTCAAAACCCATCATTCCCCACAGACCACTGTGGCCCAGAACCAAGACCGATAAAGACCAAATTTGGCACACAATGCCCCCCATGACCCACACTCCATCCGACTGCAGTTCAGAGGAGGACACACCATGGATAATGGGATTTCAAGTACCTCCACTCACTTCCAAAGTACCCCACCCACACACGCATCAACCTCTACATCAACACAGCAGACGGAAAGACAAAAAACATTGTATATCCACAAGCTATGCAGAACGCCAGCAACACCACACACCCACAACTCCCCAGGACTCCAACATCCCACCCACCAGAACAACCCACAACGACACAGCCATGGCCCCACCAAGACCATAAGTAACATCAGTTCCAACCCTTACATACTCAGACTTTCTTGCATCTCCTAAATAGGGCACAGCAACGTGTGCCGGGTACAGCTAGTACACACACACACACACACACACATATATATATTCTATGGCTCTCACTGAAATACATTTCCAAATATTTTGCTTTCTTGGCTCCCTGAGTCAAAAAGGTTCCCGACCCCTGCCTCTTATGGTCAGTATAGATTACACTGAACTACATTATATGACTCTCCACTGAGCCTATAAAGCCGTTTCAAACAGCAGTAGATGGCAGTGTAGATGGGGCCCAAGTGATGTTTTAAATTATTATAATGCAAGTGATGTGAATGAAATTGTCCTCCTTTATTTTTGTTCCTTCCTTCCCTCCCTCCTTTCTGCATTAATCCTACAGAGGGTGCCTTCGGGGAGAGGACTGGGGTATAAATATTAATATTATTAATAATAATAATCAATGCATTTGGACCACTTGAACTGCCCGGCTCAATGTAATGGAATGTTTGGAGTTGTAGTTTCTAGGGCTGTTAAATCATGCTTCTAAATGTTTCTAAAGTACTTACAAAACTATAATTCTGGTGGTGAACACTAGGTTGCGGTGGTGCTTTGCTTCTACAGTGTTGCTAAAGTTCTGGTGGTGAACACTAGGTGGCGCTGGTGCTTTGCTTCTACAGTGTTGCTAAAGTTCTGGTGGCGAACACTAGGTGGCGCTGGTGCTTTGCTTCTACAGTGTTGCTAAAGTTCTGGTGGTGAACACTAGGTGGCGCTGGTGCTTTGCTTCTACAATGTTGCTAAAGTTCTGGTGGTGAACACTAGGTGGCGCTGGTGCTTTGCTTCTACAGTGTTGCTAAAGTTTTGGTGGTGAACACTAGGTGGCGCTGGTGCTTTGCTTCTACAGTGTTGCTAAAGTTCTGGTGGTGAACACTAGGTGGCGCTGGTGCTTTGCTTCTACAGTGTTGCTAAAGTTCTGGTGGTGAACACTAGGTGGCGCTGGTGCTTTGCTTCTACAGTGTTGCTAAAGTTTTGGTGGTGAACACTAGGTGGCGCTGGTGCTTTGCTTCTACAGTGTTGCTAAAGTTCTGGTGGTGAACACTAGGTGGCGCTGGTGCTTTGCTTCTACAGTGTTGCTAAAGTTCTGGTGGTGAACACTAGGTGGCGCTGGTGCTTTGCTTCTACAGTGTTGCTAAAGTTCTGGTGGTGAACACTAGGTGGCGCTGGTGCTTTGCTTCTACAGTGTTGCTAAAGTTCTGGTGGTGAACACTAGGTGGCGCTGGTGCTTTGCTTCTACAGTGTTGCTAAAGTTCTGGTGGTGAACACGAGGTGGCGGTGGTGCTTTGCTTCTACAGTGTTGCTAAAGTTTTGGTGCACTAGGTGGCGCTGGTGCTTTGCTTCTACAGTGTTGCTAAAGTTCTGGTGGTGAACACTAGGTGGCGCTGCTGCTTTGCTTCTACAGTGTTGCTAAAGTTCTGGTGGTGAACACTAGGTGGCGCTGGTGCTTTGCTTCTACAGTGTTGCTAAAGTTCTGGTGGTGAACACTAGGTGGCGCTGGTGCTTTGCTTCTACAGTGTTGCTAAAGTTCTGGTGGTGAACACGAGGTGGCGCTGGTGCTTTGCTTCTACAGTGTTGCTAAAGTTCTGGTGGTGAACACTAGGTGGCGCTGGTGCTTTGCTTCTACAGTGTTACTGAAGTTCTGGTGGTGAACACGAGGTGGCGCTGGTGCTTTGCTTCTACAGTGTTGCTAAAGTTCTGGTGGTGAACACTAGGTGGCGCTGGTGCTTTGCTTCTACAGTGTTGCTAAAGTTCTGGTGGTGAACACGAGGTGGCGCTGGTGCTTTGCTTCTACAGTGTTACTGAAGTTCTGGTGGTGAACACGAGGTGGCGCTGGTGCTTTGCTTCTACAGTGTTGCTAAAGTTCTGGTGGTGAACACTAGGTGGCGCTGGCGCTTTGCTTCTACAGTGTTGCTAAAGTTCTGGTGGTGAACACTAGGTGGCGCTGGTGCTTTGCTTCTACAGTGTTGCTAAAGCTCTGGTGGTGAACACTAAGTGGCGCTGGCGCTTTGCTTCTACAGTGTTGCTAAAGTTCTGGTGGTGAACACTAGGTGGCACTGGTGCTTTGCTTCTACAGTGTTGCTAAAGTTCTGGTGGTGAACACTAGGTGGCGCTGCTGCTTTGCTTCTACAGTGTTGCTAAAGTTCTGGTGGTGAACACTAGGTGGTGCTGGCGCTTTGCTTCTACAGTGTTGCTAAAGTTCTGGTGGTGAAGACTAGGTGGCGCTGGTGCTTTGCTTCTACAGTGTTGCTAAAGTTCTGGTGGTGAACACTAGGTGGCGCTGGTGCTTTGCTTCTACAGTGTTGCTAAAGTACCAGAACTTTAGCAACACTATAGAAACAAAGTACCAGCGCCACCTAGTGGTCACCCTCAGAATTTTAGTTTAGAAACATTTAGAAGCATGATTTGCACGGGCCTAGTAGTTTTACATAGTCTTGAGCAGGGGTGGGCAATTATTTTTTCCAAGGGGCCACACGAGAGCCAAAAAATATTATGGAGGGTCGCACCTAAAGGCTGAACTACATTCTAATCTACATTATTAATTTATTTATTTACTATATTTACTATATATTACACATCATTAATATTAACATATTAATATATCAAGAAATATTCATATATTATTAGTATTAATATCATAATTATTATATTATAGTATATATATATAAACATTATAAAATATTGAAATTATAATATAATATAACATATTATTTATTATATTATTATCATAAAATTATTATAAAATAATAATACAAACCACTAAAATTAAATTAAGTTCAAGAAGACAAGGGGCGAACCAAGATAGAAATGGCCCAATGGACCAAGCCCAGCGGATGGCAAAGCGGACCCAGCCTCCGCCGCAGCAGAGGAAAGCAGAGCAGAAGGCAATTGGAGGCTGCAAGCCTCCGCCCGCTCTCGCCCCCAGCCGTTCCCCAGCTGATCGCCCTGCTATGGAGTGCCTGCCATCCCTGGAGGCGATCCCGGCCTGCAGCGGCATATCGCCCTGGCGACCCGGAAGACGATCAAGTCTTCCTGGTCGCCCGGGAGATCAGCCCCCGCAGGTCGCCGAGTGCTCCCGCTGCAGGCCTGGATCGCCTCCAGGGATGGCAGGCACTCCAAAGCCACCGCTCCTCTGGCCTGTCTGCCGACACAGGCCCCACAGAGCCCACGATGGGATGGCGGCAGCGGCACCCGTCCTCTTGGCCCCGCTCCCGACACCCTTCTCCCCAGGCCAGGCAGAATCAGTTGCCAGGCCGCATCCGGCCCACGGGCCGTAGGTTGCCCACCCCTGGTCTTGAGCCTTGTCTGCCAAAGGTGCCTGGTGTTTTCACAAACTGCAACTCCCCGAGTTCCTTCGCATTGAGCCGTGGGAGTTCAAGCGATGCCAAACTGCATTAACTCTCCAGTGCAGATGCAGCCAAGCAAAGGCAGGGCCCTTCTCTACTAGGATGATAATCACCTCCCTTCCAAACTGCGCTCTCTACTGAGTAGCAATGTGCTCGATCGAACTGGGGACGCAGCATATGCTTTGTGAGAGTTGCGGGAAGGTTTGGGTGTGAAAGCCTTGGCTCCCTGCCTGTTGACAATATTCTCACGCGGCATGTCGCTTTTCCTGTGTGAAGAACCAATGCCGAAGCTGCCCCTCTTTTTTGCTTTGAGCGCTGAGAAGAAAGCACACCTCCAAAGGTCAGGGCCTCCGTCTCTTGACTTCCCCCACGCCTTGCATTCGTGCTTTTGAAGATTTACAAGAGGATCTGCAAGAAGACGAGCCACACGTGGGCTGGGTGCATCTACACTGCAGGATTGTTTGTTTGTTTGTTTATTTATTATTCGGTCTTGTATGCCACTCCCCGGCGGCTCGGAGCGGCTCACAATCTATATATATAAAAAGAGAGTGGTCGTGCGATGGATGTTATGCACGGCCAAACTATACCCCCCAGAAACACAAATCCAACGACACACATTCCCCCAGACCACGAGGTACAAACACAGCACAAAAAACCCACCTCCCTACCTTGCAACCCCCAAAAAACAGCCCCCAAAACTCCCATTGCCTCCCATTCTGCGCTGACCGCGAGCGCTGAACACAGGGAGAGCAATCGCGCAGGCGCACTCCGCCCCCCCGACCACCCAACACATCCCGTCACCCTCTCTCCCCACTCACCCTGAACCTTCACAGCCACACCGCCGGCGCACGAACCCCCTCCTTGCCATCCTCGCCCGTGCCGCCACGACCCCAGTCCCACAGCAGCTCTGGGGCGCTGCACTACACTTCCCAGAAACCTCCGCATAAACCGGAAGTAGCCATGCGGGGCCTTCTGGGAAGTGTAGTCCGAAAGGCGGGACTTCCCAAAAGGGGCCTGACGCCACCCGGCACAGACAAAAAGGGGCGGAATGCGTACAACGCACCACATACGTGCAAGGGCGGGAGGCAGACCCGGAGATCGCCGATCCGCCCTCCGCCGTGTCCCCAGCGGTACCAGCGCCCACACCTAAAAGAAGGTAACCTCCCGAGCTTCCCTTGCTTCAGGCACGGCCACTAGAACCGCTGGGCACACGGCGGAGGGCGGATCGCCGATCTCCCGGCCTGCCTCCTGCCCTGACGCGCATGTCCAGCGCCGTACGCGGCCCGCCCCTTATTGGGAGAGAAAGAACGGGGGAGAAGAGAGAGAGAGAGAACGGGCAGAGGGAGAGGAGGGGAGAGTGAGACAGAGAGAAAGGGGGGAGGGGATGGAGAAAACCAGACAGACATAGGGGGAGAGAGAGAGGGGGCGGAAGTGTACATACACAGACACATACACACACACACATACAGACACACACACACACAAACATACACACACACATCCATACACATACACACACAAATACATACCCATACATACAAACACATATACATACACATACACAAAAACATACACACACAATCACATATACATACACACATACACATACATACACACACATACATACACAAACACATATACATACACAGACACACACACATGCATACACATACACACACACACATCCACAGACACACATACATACACAAACACACACATACATGCACATACATACACACACAAACACACACATACACACAAACATACATGCACATACATACACATATATACACACACAAAACACATTGTCACATCATTTACCACCCTTACATACCCACACTTCCACACATCTCCTAAATAGGGCACAGCAACGCGTGCCGGGTTCAGCTAGTCTATATATATAAAGGAACAGTCGTCATGTGAAGACTACCTCAAACAGAGAAACCTTACAACGCAGAAACACCAAACTTGCCAACAGAAATAGGCCTCAAGCAAGGTACGTTTGTAGCAAAGAAACTTTCCCCCCCAAAACCTAAAAGGCCCCCAAAACAACAAGTTAAAAAAAACTACATTTCCCAGCATCCTCCGTGGCTGCCAGCAAATGCCATTGGCCGACATCGGCCCACACAAAATGCAGAGAGGAAGAGTAACCATAGCAACGCTGGCAGGAGCCATCCAAGGCTAGGATAGAATGCTGAGAGATTTCAGTTGTCAGTTGGTGTTTGAGGGTTAAACTGTCAAAACCAAACTCTATGAGGGAGCAATTCTCCAGCAATTCCTACCCACACAACACAACACAACTTCCAAACACAACCCATCCCACCAACCTTACGGGACCCCGCACACACAACACCTACAAACACCACAAACTAAAACCATTCCTTTTTTCCACACAGACATAAACTGACCTTAAAAGACAAGCCATGCCTTCTAAAAATAACAGCATCGGACGACACCCTCCCAGCGCTCCATCCATCACACAAACACGGGCAGAACACCCGCCAGAACAGCAACACACGGCGCAGCAGAGACACAGACAACAGGTCATTGCACGACGCACAGCTGAGAACCAAATGCAAAGAACTGCACGACAAGAAGAAGTGCGCAGCCAGGAACAACAAAGACGCAGGAATGCAACACAACAGCAGCGCGCAAGGAGCGCAGAAACACGACGTCGCAACACAGAAAACAAACTTCAAAAACACCACAACCAATTCCACCGCCTAGCCTTCAGATACAACGCTGCAGAAGACTACAGCATGGCGCCAGAGGCCCGGGAATGTGCTGCCTAGCCGGCAAAGTCTCTCTACCACCACTTGCCACTCCTCCACAACCACTGCAGACTTTGCTGAGTGGACACACTCCAGAATCAAAACACTTCCTCCGCTATAGAAGACAATACAACTCATGCTTCCAGATGACATCATTTGGAGCACACATAGACAGTGCGCCATTCATGCCTACATGACCCCACCAAGACCGTAAGTCACATCATTTCCAACCCTTACATCTCGCATCTCCTAAATAGGGCACAGCAACGCCTGCCGGGTACAGCTAGTAAGACATAAAACACCATAAAACATTTAGTTGAATTCTCTCTCTCTCTCTCTCTCTCTCTCTCTCTCTCTCTCTCTCTCTCTGTGTCTATTACATATAATAAAAGTCAGTGTTTGCAGCCGAGCGGTGGGAGGAATATGTGGCAGAGTTTCGATTGGCTGCCACTCTGGGATTATTTGCATAAATGGCTGTGACTGGCCAGCCTCTCAACATTCCAACGCAGCACAGAGAAGAAAGGGAAGGGCCTGAGGCAGGCAGAAATGGCTGGAGTTGAAGTTAGCCAGTTGACAGTTTTTTCTGCAGCCCCTATACATAGAGGGAAAAGGAAAGGCCTCGGGCAGTCAGCCACTGCAGCCCACAGCAATGACGGATCAGGACCAAAGTTGGCACACAGGGGCCCAATGGCCCACTTCACAACCTGGTGTGGTTTAGGGCAGGCTGGGCCACGAATGATGGGATTTGCAGTACCTTCACCTCATTCACTTCCCAAACAACACTGTAGCCAATATAAATCACAGACCAGGCCCAAAATTGACAGCAAGGCTTCCTTAACTTGATTTTCCTGACTAGGCCTCAGCTCATGGGATATTGTTAGGCTTCCTCAACTTGATTTTCCTGACTAGGCCCCCAACAATGACAGAACAAGACCAAACTTGGCACACAGACACCCCCCCCCCCAATGTGCACCCTACATCCTGGTGCAGTTTGAGGGAGGATGGGCCATGGATGATGGGACTTGCAGTACTTTAATTCACTTCCTTAGAGCACTGTGGCCCACACCAATGATGAACTATGGCACACAATACCTTCCTCAAATAACCCGGGCACTGCCGGGTCCCCAAGCTAGTCTATTATATAAAGGGGTTCCCGTCATGGAACGACAGTCCCAAACAGAGAAACCTTACAACGCAGAAACACCAAACTTGCCAACAGAAATAGGCCTCAAGCAAAGAAACTCCCCCCCCCCAAACCTAAAAGGCCCCCAAAACAAGGAGTAAAAAACCCCCTACATTTCCCAGCATCCTCCGGGGCTGCCAACGACTCTCCCAGCCTCTACATTCTGACAACATGATTGGCTTCCAATAAGGGCGGATTTGCATAACTCCTGTACTGGCCAGCCAACATGAACATTCCGACCCATAATAAACTGTCAGAGGAGGATAAGGTATATGTGTGTAAGTACAGATGTGTACAGTATGTATGTGTGCATGTGTATATTTCAGTGCATGAATATATGTGTGTATGTGTGCATGTCTATATGTACATATGTGTGTGCATGTGGCGAAGACCAACAGTAACATCCCTTCCTGCCTTTTGTACTTCCTTTCTTCCCTCTCCCCCTCATCCCTCAGCTTTTCTCTTCTCTCTGTCTCCCTCCCTCCATTCCCTCCCTACCTTTTCGCCTCCCTTTTGCTAGTCCCTTCACCAGCTTCTATCTCTTGGATTGCCTTTTATTACCTGTTTGTTTTGCATAATGCCTATGAGTGGCCAGCACCAACATTCCGACACTCTAAACTGCCAGGGAGGGGGGCTCCCAGTCTACATTCTAACTGAGGGAGTATTTGCAGAATGCCTCTAATTGGTCAGCTCCACCAACATTCCGACACTCTAAACTGCCAGGAGGGGGTCAGCCTACCACTGAGGGAGTATTTGCAGAACATCAGCTCCACTAACATTCTGACACTCTAAACTGCCAGGGAGGGGGGCTCCCAGCCTACATTCTAACTGAGGGAGTATTTGCAGAATGCCTCTAATTGGTCAGCTCCACCAACATTCCGACACTCTAAACTGCCAGGGAGGGGGGCTCCCAGCCTACATTCTAACTGAGGGAGTATTTGCAGAATGCCTCTAATTGGTCAGCTCCACCAACATTCCGACACTCTAAACTGCCAGGGAGGGGGGCTCCCAGCCTACATTCTAACTGAGGGAGTATTTGCAGAATGCCTCTAATTGGTCAGTTCCACCAACATTCCGACGCTCTAAACTGCCAGGGAGGGGGCTCCCAGCCTACATTCTAACTGAGGGAGTATTTGCAGAATGCCTCTAATTGGTCAGCTCCACCAACATTCCGACACTCTAAACTGCCAGGGAGGGGCTCCCAGCCTACATTCTAACTGAGGGAGTATTTGCAGAATGCCTCTAATTGGTCAGCTCCACCAACATTCCGACACTCTAAACTGCCAGGGAGGGGGGCTCCCAGCCTACATTCTAACTGAGGGAGTATTTGCAGAATGCCTCTAATTGGTCAGCTCCACCAACATTCCGACACTCTAAACTGCCAGGGAGGGGGGCTCCCAGCCTACATTCTAACTGAGGGAGTATTTGCAGAATGCCTCTAATTGGTCAGTTCCACTAACATTCCGACGCTCTAAACTGCCAGAGGACGGTGGCGTGGCGGATCATGGGAGTTGTAGTCCATAATGTTTTTTTGGATTTGTGGCCGTTGGTTCTTTTTTGGGCGAGGGTGTGTGTGTGTTTGTGTGTGTTTTGGTGAACATACCTCGTAGGGTTTTCTGGGTATGTGGGCTGTTTTGGTGTGTCTGCCTTGTGTGGTTTCTTTGTCTATAAGACTGGAACCACCACATGAAGGATTTTATAGATATAGATATAGATATAATATGGCTCTAACTGAAATAAATTTCCAAATATTTTGCTTTCATGGCTCTCTGAGTCAAAAAGGTTCCCGACCCCTCTTATAAACCACTAGCTGGACCCGGCACGCGTTGCTGTGCCTTTTTTAGGAGATGCGAGAAAGTCCAATCATCCACGGTGTGCCGTCCTCTAAACTGCAGTAGGGTGGAGTGTGGGTCATGGGGGGCATGGTGTGCCAAGTTGGGTCTTTATTGGTCTTGCTTCTGGGCCACAGTGGTCTGTGGGGAATGATGGGTTTTGAAGTACTACAAATCCCATTTTCCATGGTGGTACTTCAAGTCCCATCATGCATGGTCGGGGCTCTGTGTGCCAAGGTAGGTTACTGTAAATTCAGGCCATACACAATGTCCCATGAGCTGAGGCCTAGTTAGGAACAGCAAGTTAATGAAGCCTTACTGTCAATTCAGGCCATACACAATGTCCAATGAGCTGAGGCCTAGTCGGGAGAATCAAGTTAATGAAGCCTTACTGTCAATTCAGAGTGTAAACAGCTTCCCAGTAAGTGAGGGCTAGTTAGGGAAATCAAGTTAATGAAGTCTTACTGTCAATTTAGAGCGCAAACAGCTTCCCAGTAAGTGAGGGCTAGTTAGGGAAATCAAGTTAATGAAGCCTTACTGTCAATTTTGGGCGTGGTCTGTGATTTTTCGGTTGGAAGTGATTTGGGTGTTTGTGTTGGGGATTGGCAGTTTATTATGGATCGGAATTTTCATGTTGGCTGGCCAGTGCAGCAGTTATGCAAATCCGCCCTTATTGGCAGCCAATCATGTTGTTCAGAATGTAGAGGCTGGGTGAGTCTTTGGCTGCCCCGGAGGATGCTGGTAAACGTAGTTTTATTTTTACTCGTTGTTTTGGGGGCCTTTTAGGTTTTGGGGGGGAAAGTTTCTTTGCTACAAACGTACCTTGCTTGAGGCCTATTTCTGTTGGCAAGTATTGTGTTTCTGCGTTGTATGGTTTCTTTGTTTGAGGTATACATCACATGACGTGAACCCATTTATATAATAGATAGTCTGTGATGCAAGATGATGAACTGGGTTCAATTCCAAAGTTTGGGGAGCAGGGTTGGGACCTTGACATCACCATTCTGGGCCCCACAGACTTTGCTTGGGGTTCATTAACGTCAGGAACCCCGAATGGAAGCCAAAGCCATTGAGGTGAAATTATTTCCCTGCACTTGGATTTTGTTTGAAAAACTACTTGCCGCTTCCTGCTTGTTTGATCCCGAAACGGGCTCCGAAAGGGTCCCTCCCACCAGGATCGCGGCCGAATCTGCCATCACTTCGGCTAATGGGAACGTTGGGCCGGGTTCCCAACCAAATGGACCCAGCCTGCGTTTCCTACCAAAAATGCATCTCATTAATGGATGTAATAAGGACACATTATTGGAAGTGTTTATATGTGTTCGGCTTTTATAAAAACGTTGCAGAGTTTAAAAAAGTGTCCCAGTCAAATCCTGGCGCAAGGTTTTGCTTTTAGGTTATTTTTCAGGAAAGGAAAGACAAAAAAAAAGAAAGAAAAAAAGAAGAGATGCATTTGGGTGCCGTTGAGAATCCAAAGGGTGATTCGTTGTCGCCGAAGGAATGCCAGAGAATACCTTGAGAGAAGATCTCTGCGTATCCTCTTCCCTCGCCATCCCCATCCCGTTCTGCAAACCCAACGCGGCCGGGATAGTGATGTCGAGCCCCCCAGATGACCCCCTGCTTCCAAATTGGATTGGCCTGCAGCAGGGAGTTCCACAGTTCCAAAGTGCCCCGTGGGGCCAGCATGGCTGGGTATCGTGATCTCAGCGGCAGCCTCAGTCTATATTTTCCTCTTTCCTTACGTTATAGCAAATCTATCCGTGTAGATAATAAAAGTCAGTGTTTGCGGGCGGTGGTGCGGCAGGAGGAATATGTGCCAGCGTTTCGATTGGCTGCCACTGTGGGATTATTTGCATAAAGGTCTCTGATTGGCTAGCCTCAGAACTCCAACATTCTACGGCCCCAGACAGAGGGGATTGGTTGCCACTAAAATTGACTCCGATTGGCCAACCACATTCCAACATTCTAAAGTGACTCAGAGGGAAAAGGAAAGGCCTCAGGCAGTCGGCCACTGTGGCCCACAGCAATGACGGATCAGGACCAAACTTGGCAAACAGGAGACCAACGGCCCACTTCACAACCTGGTGTGGTTTAGGGCAGGAGGGGCCACGAATGATGGGATTTGCAGTACCATCATATCATTCACTTCCCAAACAACACTGTAGCCCCTATAAATCACAGACCAGGCCCACAATTGACAGCCAGGCTTCCTTAAGTTGATTTTCCTGACTAGGCCTCAGCTCATGGGATATTGTTAGGCTTCCTCAACTTGATTTTCCTGACTAGGCCTCAGCTCATGGGATACTGTTAGGCTTCCTCAACTTGATTTTCCTGACTAGGCCTCAGCTCATGGGATACTGTTAGGCTTCCTCAACTTGATTTTCCTGACTAGGCCCCCAACAATGACAGAACAAGACCAAACTTGGCACACAGACCCCCCAGGTGCACCCTACATCCTGGTGCAGTTTGAGGGAGGATGGACCATGGATGATGGGACTTGCAGTATTTTAATTCACTTCCTTAGAGCACTGCAGCTCACACCAATGACGAATCAGGACCGAACTTGGCACACAGAGGCCCAATGGCCCACTTTACACACCTGCTGCGGTTTACGGGAGGATGGCTCACCAATGATGGGATTTGCAGTACCTTCACCCAATTAATTCCCCACAGAACATTGCAGCCCCTACAAATCAGAGACCAGGCCCAAACGTGGCACACAGAGTACCCATGACCCACTCTACATCCTGGTACAGTTTTGAGTGGGACGGACCACAGATGATGGGAGTTGAAGTACTTTCACTCACTTTCTGAGACCGCTGCGACCCTCATCCAATGACTGATCAAGACCGCACTTGGCACACAGAGCCCCCATGACCCACTCTACATCCTGTTGCAGCTTGGAGAACGGGGGACCATGGATGATGGGACTTCCAGTACCTTCCCTCACTTCCAGAGACCGCTGCAACCCTCATCCAGAGAATGATCAAGACCAAATGTGACACACACAGCCCCCATGACCCACTCTACATCCTGGTGCTGTTTGCAGGGGGATGGACCACGGCCAATGGGACTTGCAGTACCTTCACTAAGTTCCTGAGATCACTGTGAGCCGCATAAACATCTGATAAGGACCAACCTTGGCACACAATGCCTTTCTCAAATAACCCGGGCACCTCGACCCGGGCAGGCCTCGAACGCATGACCTAAAGGACATTGGGAGTCAAATACGGCCTGCTGTCCATAGTTTGGGGCCCCCTGGTGTAGAGGCACGCATGTCAGCTCCAGGGCCTTTATAATGAGAAAAAAAATCACCCATCTTGAGAAAAGTTGTGGGTTTCCCTCTGCTCTGTGTGCAAGACCACAACGCCGACCGCACTTTTACACTTCTGAACCAGAGAGCTCTGTGTTTTCAGAGTGATAATGAAAGCAAAAACATTGCAAAACTCCCACTCCCCGGCAACTCTTATTGATGACAGGAAACAGCGCTGAAAAGAAGACGGAGGGAGAAAACACGACGAGAAGAAGAAGCACGGTCCCCACAACCTTTCTTGTTTCACCCGCTCAGTTGCAGAATTTAATTTCATGGTTAGGGGGGGGGGGGTTTGCAAAAAAAATTTCTTGCTCACATTGGTCCACCCTGGCCTCACATCGGGAGGCATGGAGACGCACTCTCCACAATGCTGCGGCCTCTTTCGAGAAGACGACTGTCCTAGGCAGAGAAACCTTACAAGGCAGAGACACCAAACGTGGCAACAAAAATAGGCCTCAGGCAAGGTAGGTTTTTAGCAAAGAAACTTTCCCCCCCAAAACCTAGAAGGCCCCCAAAACGACGATACAAAAAACCCTACATTTCCCAGCATCCTCCGCGGTCGCCAACGAATCTCCCGGCCTCTACATTCTGACGACATGATTGGCTGCCAGTGAGGGAGTATTTGCATAACGCCTCTATTGGCCAGCCAACATGAACATTCCGACCCATAATAAACTGTCAGAGGAGGATAAGGCAAAGGCCTGAGGCAGTCGCCAACACAAACACCCAATTCACTTTCCACAGAAAATTTACACCCCTACAAATCACAGCCCACGCCCAAAATTGACAGTAAGGCTTCATTAACTTGATTTCCCTGACTAGGCCTCACTTAATGGGATGCGGTTTAAGCTCTGAATTGACAGTAAGGCTTCATTAACTTGATTTTCCCGACTAGGCCTCAGCTCATTGGACATTGTGTATGGCCTGAATTTACAGTAACCTACCTTGGCACACAGAGCCCCTATGACCCAAGCTACATTCTACTACAGTTCGGAGGAGGGTGGACCTTGGATTATGTGACTTGAAGTACCACCATGGAAAATGGGATTTTTTGTACTTCAAAACCCATCACAGCCCCATCCCTGCGTATTTCCAATTTCCTCTTCCTTCTCCCGACTACGCCTCAGCTCATGGGACATTGTGTATGGCCTGAATTGACAGTAAGGCTTCATAAACTTGATTTTCCTGACTAGGCCTCAGCTCATGGGACATTGTGTATAGCCTGAATTTACAGTAACCTACCTTGGCACACAGAGCCCCTATGACCCACGCTACATTCTACTGCACTTTGGAGGAGGATGGGCCATGGATGATGGGATTTGATGTACCTCCATGGATTATGGGATTTGTAGTACTTTCAAACCCTTCATTCCTCACAGACCACCGTGGCCCAGAACCAAGACCGATAAAGGCCCAACTTGGCACACAGTCCCCCCGTGACCCACACTCCATCCAACTGCAGTTTAGAGGAGGGCACACCATGGATGATGGGGTTTCAAGTACCTCCACTCATTTCCAAAGTACCCCACCCACACAAGCATCAACCTCTACATCAACACAGCAGACGGAAAGACAAAAAACATTGTATATCCACACGCTCTGCAGAACGCCAGCAACACCACACAACAACAACTCCACAGGACTCCAACATCCCACCCACAAAAACAACCCACAAAAACACAGCCATGACCCCACCAAGACCATAACTAACATCAACTCCAACCCTTACATACTCAGACTTTCTCGCATCTCCTAAATAGGGCACAGCAACGCGTGCCGGGTACAGCTAGTTTGTGTGTGTGTGTGTGTGTGTGTGTGTGTATAATATGGCTCTCACTGAAATAAATTTCCAAATATTTTGCTTTCATGGCTCTCTGAGTCAAAAAGGTTCCCGACCCCTGCCTTTGAGCATCCTGGGGAGGCCGAAACTGCAATTCTTTAAACCGTGGATACGGAAACCCCTCTGGTTCCCCGTATCTGTGATTCAATGTATAAAATATATTATATGGCTCTCACTGAAATAAATTTCCAAATATTTTGCTTTCGTGGCTCTCGGAGTCAAAAAGGTTCCCGACCCCCTGCCTTTGAGCATCCTGGGGAGGCCGAAACTGCGATTCTTTAAACCGTGGATATGGAAACCCCTCATCTGTGATTCAATGTATAAAATATATGGCGCTCACTGAAATAAATTTCCCAATATTTTGCTTTCATGGCTCTCGGAGTAAAAAAGGTTCCCGACCCCTGCCGTTGAGCATCCTGGGAGGCCGAAACTGCGATTCTTTTAAACCATGGATACGGAAACCCCTCTGGTCCCCGTATCTGTGATTCAATGTATAAAATATATTATATGGCTCTCACTGTAATAAATTTCCAAATATTTTGCTTTCGTGGCTCTCGGAGTCAACAAGGTTCCCGGCCCCTGGACCCGGGCAAGCAAAACGTTTCCTGCTTGATGCAGAAAAAATTGGAAAGGTTGGAAAGTACGATTAAGCGGAAATCAAATATTCCTCCAGAGATGATTCACGGAGAGCGGGTGAATAGAAATGATTGTCTGCTGTTCCCTCTCGAAACATTAGCTCATCCGAGCCGAAGGTGGCCTTTTGGTGCAAGGTGGTTGTTCCCGAACGTTTCCCTTTGTTTCGTGCCGATCTTGCGCCGATGTCGCACAGCGAGAAGCCGCCGTTTCAAGCGTCCGCTTCCACGTCGTACCTAATAAAGAGCGCAAGGCGTTGAATGCACTCGGCGCCTCAGAACAGCTCTCGCCTCGCATCAAATTATTTATTTGTTTATTGATAGAAAAGTGGTGTTCCTCGCCTCCTGGCGTTGGAACGACGGCAGAGATTGGGAGCGACAAACGGAACAAAACTCTCAAAACGAGGAATATAATGCAATCTATGCACACGTGTATGTGTGCGTGTGGCAGAGGTATAGTTCCTCCATCCAGAGAAACTGTGAGCCTCATCAACAATGGACCAGGACCAAGCTCGTGCCCGGATTACCCGTAAGGCCAACGAGGCCATTGCCTAGGGGCGCAAGCCGAGGGGAGGCGCAGATCATGGACCAAAAAAGCCCTGGTCCACGCCCCTCTTTCCCCCTTCCTCATGGCCCTCCTCGCCCCTTCTCCCAGCAAAGTCTCTGCTCCGTCCCCTCCGGGAGCGCACACCAAGCGGACAACTCTCTCTCTCTCTGTCTCACACGCGCTCTCTCTCGTTCGCACTCTCTCACGCGCGCTGTCTCTCTCTCGCAAGCGCTGTCTCTCTCTCGTGCTCTCTCTCTCACACGTGTGCGCGCTCTCTCTCTCTCTCGCTGGCTCACTCTCTTGCGTGCTCTCTCTCTCCCTCTCTTGCTCTCTCTCTCACACGCTCTCCCTCTCTCTCTCTCGCTCTCTCTATCGCATGCGGACAACTCTCTCTCTCTCTGTCTCACGCTCTCTCTCTCTTGCTCTCTCTCACGCTCTCTCTCTTGCGCGTGCTCTCTCTCCCTCTCTTGCTCTCTTTCTCACACGCTCTCTCTCGCTCTCTATCGCACTCACACACTCTCTCTCTCTCACGCTCTCTCTTGCTCTCTTGCTCTCTCGCACTCTCTCTCTCATGCTCTCTCTCTTGCGTGTGCTCTCTCCCTCTCTTGCTCTCTTTCTTGCACGCTCTCTCTCTCTCTCTCGTGCTCTATCGCACGCACTCTCTCTCGCTCTCTCTCTCGCGCTCTCTATCGCATGCGGACAACTCTCTGTCTCTCTCTCTCTTGCTCTCTTGCGCGCTCTCTCTCTCTCTCTCGCTCTCTCTTGCGCGTGCTCTCTCTCCCTCTCTTGCTCTCTTTCTCGCACGCTCTCGCGCTCTCTCACGCTCTATCGCACGCACTCTCTCTCTCTCACGCTCTCGCTCTCTTGCTCTCTCACGCTCTCTCTCTCTCGTGCTCTCTCTCTCATGCTCTCTCTCTTGCGCGTGCTCTCTCTCCCTCTCTTGCTCTCTTTCTCGCACTCTCTCTTGTTCTCTCGCGCTCTATTGCATGCACTCTCACACGCTTTCTCTCTTGCTCTCTTGCGCGCTCTCTCTCTCACGCTCTCTCTCTTGCGTGTGCTCTCTCTCCCCCCTCTCTCACACGCTCTCCCCCTCTCTCTCGCGCTCTCTCTCGCATGCTCTCTCTCTCTCGTGTGCTCTCTCTCTTGCGCGCACGCTCTCTCCCTCTCTTGTGCACCTTTGGAGCGAGTTTGCACCTGCTGCGCTCTCCCCAAGCCTCCCGACTCCCGAGGAGACCTTCAGAGGACAGCGCAGCTTTCCAGCCGGTGGGAATGGGGACCTTGGAGGTGGCGGGGTGGTGCCTACTCGCCTTTCTCTTCTCTGCCTGAGAAGAAGGGGAAAGGAAGGAGAGAAGGAGAAGGAACGGATGAATGGGGAGAAAGGAAGGAAGGAAGGAAGGAAGGAAGAGGGTGAATGGAGGAAATAAGGAAGGGGAGAAGGAGAAGGAAAGGGTGCATGCTGGGAAACCGAGGCCTGGGCTGCTCTGGAGAGCCAGATGCAATAATGAAAAGAGCCACATCTGGCTCTCGAGCCATAGGTTCCCGACCCCTGCCTTAAAGGAAGCTCTAGCCTCCTACTTTTAGAGGCATTACGTTGCCTTTACCAGCTTCGAATGTTGGACGTTGGCCAGCAAGCCCCCCCCCCCGGTCACTTAAAGTGAAGTGGCCAGAGGATAAGCAAACTGGGCAAACAAAGAGAGAAAGGCCCCTCTTGGGTCAGGAGGAAGCCGACCGGCCTTGCCGCCTTCCTTCCTCTGCTTGCCGGGCACTCACTCCCTTCCCAACCCTAATAACGTGCACACAGAGTCCTCTTTGTGGGCCGGGGATGTCCTTAAGGAGGTCTTTGCCACACGGGATCCGAACCCACCGTGGGATGTCAGATGCACGTCCCCATAAATAAATCAAACACACTTAAGTCCTGGAGTAAAACATCCTCCGTTAGGCACTCCAGCCACTCTTTCGATTTTCTTAACCCGTTGCCAAGTGAGGTTTTCCTTGGAAGGGGTCCAGCGGTCCTACAGCCGCGTAATGGGCCTTCCTCTCCCCTCCGCTCTCGACGGACAAAAGGCCTTTTCTTGGCTTCGAAAGGCTCACAAGTTTATCCAAATACGCTCGGCTTACGGCCAGCCTCCGTTCCGAATCGATCGGCTCCCGAGAGAAGGACACTCTTGTATCCCGGCAAACAGGGCCGCGTCCCGGGAAAGTATACAGGGGAGGAACGAGGAAATGGCCCCACCAAGCTATGCCCAAACGGGTTCGTATTCGACCCGTTTCTCCTTTGCACAGATTCACTTGCAAGCCCGTGCAGCTCAGTCTCGCCATCACAAAATGACACTCTAAGGCAGTAATACATATAGTTAACTAGCTGTACCCGGCACGCGTGGCTGTGCCCTTTTTAGGAGATGCGAGAAAGTCCAATCATCCACGGTGTGCCCTCCTCTAAACTGCAGTTGGATGGAGTGTGGGTCATGGGGGGCATGGTGTGCCAAGTCGGGTCTTTATTGGTCTTGGTTCTGGGCCACAGTGGTCTGTGGGGAATGATGGGTTTTGAAGTACTACAAATCCCATTTTCCATGGTGGTACTTCAAGTCCCATCATGCATGGTTGGGGCTCTGTGTGCCAAGGTAGGTTACTGTAAATTCAGGCCATACACAATGTCCCATGAGCTGAGGCCTAGTTAGGAACAGCAAGTTAATGAAGCCTTACTGTCAATTCAGGCCATACACAATGTCCCATGAGCTGAGGCCTAGTCGGGAGAATCAAGTTAATGAAGTCTTACTGTCAATTCAGAGCGTAAACAGCTTCCCAGTAAGTGAGGGCTAGTTAGGGAAATCAAGTTAATGAAGCCTTACTGTCAATTCAGGCCATACACAATGTCCAATGAGCTGAGGCCTAGTCGGGAGAATCAAGTTAATGAAGCCTTACTGTCAATTCAGAGCGTAAACAGCTTCCCAGTAAGTGAGGCCTAGTTAGGGAAATCAAGTTAATGAAGCCTTACTGTCAGTTTTGGGCGTGGTCTGTGATTTTTTGGGGTGTAAATTTTCTGTGGGAAGTGATTTGGGTGTTTGTGTTGGGGATTGGCTCAGGCCTTTTCCTTATTCTGTTTTGGCAATTTATTATGGACCGGAATTTTCATGTTGGCTGGCCAGTGCAGCAGTTATGCAAATCCGCCCTTATTGGCAGCCAATCATGTTGTTCAGAATGTAGAGGCTGGGTGAGTCTTTGGCTGCCCCGGAGGATGCTGGTAAATGTAGTTTTATTTTTACGTTGTTTTGGGGGCCTTTTAGGTTGGGGGAAGGTTCTTTGCTACAAACGTACTTTGCTTGAGGCCTATTTCTGTTGGCAAGTATTGTGTTTCTGCGTTGTAAGGTTTCTTTGTTTGAGGTATACATCACATGACGTGAACCCATTTATATAATAGATATGTCTTTAAATGTATTAATACATTCAGTGTGAAACCTGGGCCTGTTTCGATGAACACAACATAGATCAGTGCTTCCCAACCTTTTTTGAGCCGCAGCACACTTTTAGGTTGGGGGAAGTTTTTTTACATTTAGGCCAAATCCTTGGGCACACCACCAACGAAAAATGACACAAAAATGACACTTAACACAGTCATACATATAGTTAATATGTTTTTTAAATGTATTTATACACTCAGTGTGAAACCTGGGCCTGTTTCAATGAACACAACATAGATATCCTGGCACAAAACATATTAATACTAACCCAAGGAGGGATCATCAGTCAAAAAATTGGTTTTGTCATTTGGGAGTTGTAGTTGCTGGGAGTTATAGTTCACCCACAATCAAAGAGCATTCTGATCTCCACCGATGATGGAATGGAATCAAAGTTCCCACACAAAACTCCCATAAGCAAGAGAAAATACTGAAAGGGTTTGCTTGGGAATTGACCTTGACTTTTGGAGTTGTAGTTCACCTACATCCAGAGAGCACTGTGGACTGAAACAATGTTGGATCAGGACCAAACTTGGCATGAATACTCAATATGCCCAAATGTGAACACAGATGGAGTTTGGGGAAAATAGACCTTGACATTTGGGAGTGACAGTTTCTGGGATTTATAGTTAACACACAATCAAAGAGCATCCTGAACTCTTGCAACAATGGAATTGAACCAAACTTGGCATATTGAACTCTCACTACCAACAGAAAGTACCGAAAGGGTTTGCTTGGGAATTGACCTTGACTTTTGGAGTTGTAGTTCACCTATATCCAGAGAGCACTGTGGACTGAAAAACAATGTTGGATCAGGACCAAACTTGGCATGAATACTCAATATGCCCAAATGTGAACACAGATGGAGTTTGGGGAAAATAGACCTTGACATTTGGGAGTGACAGTTTCTGGGATTTATAGTTAACACACAACCAAAGAGCATCCTGAACTCTTGCAACAATGGAATTGAACCAAACTTGGCATATTGAACTCTCATTACCAACAGAAAGTACTGAAAGGGTTTGCTTGGGAATTGGCCTTGACTTTTGGAGTTGTAGTTCACCTACACCCAAAGAGCACTGTGGACTCAAATAATGATGGGCGGACCTCTTCCTCATGGGCAGGAGGGGGAAGAAAGGGTATATTGGAGGTTTTCCCACGGCACACCTGATGATCGCTCACGGCACATTGGTTGGGAAACACTGCCCATAAGTACGCGTGTGAAGACCTTCCCTCCTTAGGTATACATTTTAGGTTCTAGCTATTGAGCCCAGAAGAGAAAGAACAGACTTTGAAGAAGGATGCAACCTAAAGGATAAACCAGTGGTTCCTAATTTTTTTTTGGCCTACCGCCCCCTTTCCAGAAAAAAAAATTACTCAGCACCCCCCTAGAAATTAATTTTTTTTAAAAAAAAATTAATAGCAATTAAACAGAAATATATATGTATTAATGCCGTGGTTCTCCACCTTTCTAATGCCGTGACCCCTAAATAAGGTTCCTCATGTCATGGTGACCCCCAACCATATTTTCGTTGCTACTTCATAAATAATTTTGCGACTCCTACGAATATTTACTATTTACTACTATTTACTAATATTTACTAATATTTACTAATATTTACTAATATTTACTAATGCAAATATCTAATCTTCAGGATGTATTTTCATTGTTACAAATGGAACATAATTAAAGCATAGGGATTAAAACAAAACAATATGTTTGGGAGAGTATGGACAACGGAGGATGAGATTTGCATATAGACGAACAGAGGCAAATTCTGGTCACCAGGGGGAGCTGACACACTCCTCATACACACATATAGACAAACAGAGGCAAACTCTGGCCACCAGGGGGAGCTGACACACTCCTCATACACACATATAGATGAACAGAGGCAAACTCTGCCCACCAGGGGGAGCTGACGCACTCCTCATACACACATATAGATGAACAGAGGCAAACTCTGGCCACCAGGGGGAGCTGACGCACTCCTCATACACACATATAGATGAACAGAGGCAAACTCTGGCCACCAGGGGGAGCTGATGCACTCCTCATACACACATATAGATGAACAGAGGCAAACTCTGGCCACCAGGGGGAGCTGACGCACTCCTCATACACACATATAGATGAACAGAGGCAAACTCTGGCCACCAGGGGGAGCTGACGCACTCCTCATACAGACATATAGACAAACAGAGGCAAACTCTGGCCACCAGGGGGAGCTGACGCACTCCTCATACAGACATATAGACAAACAGAGGCAAATTCTGGTCACCAGGGGGAGCTGACGCACTCCTCATACACACATATAGACAAACAGAGGCAAATTCTGGTCACCAGGGGGAGCTGACGCACTCCTCATACACACATATAGACAAACAGAGGCAAACTCTGGCCACCAGAGGGAGCTGACGCACTCCTCATACAGACATATAGATGAACAGAGGCAAACTCTGGCCACCAGGGGGAGCTGACGCACTCCTCATACACACATATAGACAAACAGAGGCAAACTCTGGCCACCAGGGGGAGCTGACGCACTCCTCATACACACATATAGATGAACAGAGGCAAACTCTGGCCACCAGGGGGAGCTGACGCACTCCTCATACACACATATAGATGAACAGAGGCAAACTCTGGCCACCAGGGGGAGCTGACGCACTCCTCATACACACATATAGACAAACAGAGGCAAACTCTGGCCACCAGGGGGAGCTGACGCACTCCTCATACACACATATAGATGAACAGAGGCAAACTCTGGCCACCAGGGGGAGCTGACGCACTCCTCATACACACATATAGATGAACAGAGGCAAACTCTGGCCACCAGGGGGAGGTGACGCACTCCTCATACACACATATAGATGAACAGAGGCAAACTCTGGCCACCAGGGGGAGCTGACGCACTCCTCATACACACATATAGATGAACAGAGGCAAACTCTGGCCACCAGGGGGAGCTGACGCACTCCTCATACACACATATAGATGAACAGAGGCAAACTCTGGCCACCAGGGGAACCTTCAATCGATTCAGCTCTGACACCCACAGACCACTGAGACCCCCACAAATGACAGAACTGGACCAAACTTGGCACAGAGAACCCACATGACCAACAGAAAATACTGGAGGGGTTTGGGGGGAATTGGCAGTGATTTAGGGGAGATGTAGTTCACCTACATCCGGAGAGAACTGAGAACGCAAACAACTATGGATCTGGACCTCACTTGGCACAGATATTCATTATGCCTGAATTTGAACACTGGTGGAGTTTAGGGAAAATATATCTTGACATTTGGGAGTTGTAGTTGCGGGGATTTATAGTTCATCTACAATCAAAGAGCATTTTGAACTCCACCAACAATGGAATTGAGCCAAACTTGGCACACAGAACCCCCATGACCAACAGAAAATACTGGAGGGGTTTGGAACGTCGTGCCACCGCCGGAGGGGGCTCTGAGGGGAAGGGAAGCAGCAACCAAACATTGTTTGAGTCCACGGTGCTCTCTGGATATAGGTGAACTACAACTCCAAAACTCAAGGTCAATGCCCACCAAACTCTTATACCGTGTTTCCCCGAAAGTAAGACAGTGTCTTACTTTCTTTTTACCCCCAAAAGCCCCACTACGTCTTACTTTCGGGGTATGTCTTACATTGGGCGACGGTAAGCCGTACCCCGAAAGTAAGCCGTACCCCCGGCCGCCGTGTCACTCAGTCCCGCCTCCTCCGCCGCCGCCGCACAGCCGGCCCCATGGGCCGGCCGCGGCATGCCTCCCAAAGAACAGCCGTTTCTGCGCCTGCACCAGGCGTGCTCGAGACCTAATGCCCATGCGTGGACATTCGCGCATGCGCAGAAACGTCCGTGCTTTGGGAGTCCCAAGCACGGACGTTTCTGCACATGCACGAATGTCCACGCATGGGCACTAGGTCCCGAGCGCGCCTGACGCAGGCGCAGAAACGGCTGTTCTTTGGGAGGCGTGCTGCGGCCGGCCCATGGGGCCGGCTGTGCAGCGGCGGCGGTGGAGGAGGAGGAGGCGGGACCGAGTGACGCGGCGGCCGGGGGTACGGCTTACTTTCGGGGTACGGCTTATATTAGCCGACCCCTCTGACACCCCGATATGTCTTACAATCGGGGGTGTCTTACTATCGGGGAAACACGGTAGTATTTTCTCTTGGTTATGGGAGTTCTGTGTGGGAAGGTTGTGTCTTTCTGCGATTCCTGCCAGGATATCTATGTTGTGTTCATCGAAACAGGGCCAGGTTTCACACTGAGTGTATAAATACATTTAAAAACATATTAATTATACGTATTACTCTGTTAGAGTGTCATTTTGTGTCATTTTGGTTGGTGGTGTGCCCCAGGATTTTGTAAATGTCAAAAAGGTGCCGCGGCTCAAAAAAGGTTGAAAAACATTAGTGTACAGAATTCTTTCCTGTCTTCCTTCCTTCCTTTTCTGATTTAGGAAAAAGAGGTGAACATGATTAATGACACCCAACAGCAGATAGACGCCCATAAATCGTTTCACCTTATTAGAATGAATGGTTGCTGCGTTATAGTAACCAGGCCGGCCTGGCTATCGTGCCACCCGTCGGGGTTGGCGTGGTTCAGGGGGGCTGTGTGGGACCGCATGCCACAGGTGCACCCCCCCCCCCCCGTCAGCATTAGCGGGTGATTAGGCCTCATAAATTACAAGAACGGTGTTTCTTCAAGAAGCACTAAACTTTTATGGGGGGAAAAATCCATGCGCAGGATTTTTGGTCTTCTCCAGTGCCGGCCATTGAGGATTTCGTCCAGGGCCTCCGTAATTAAAGCTGTGGCAAGGGTCTGGTTTCTATAATCGCCCCACATCTGGCCTTCCGAAATGAAGTCAACGTAATCGCCCCAGCAGTGGCATGCAAACCTTCCCCATTTATTGTGCTTTCTGGGGTAAGAGGGAGGAAGAAGACAATGTGTGTGCGTGCTCTGAGATCCAACTGTGGGAGTGGGGATTAATGGGCACTCGGAGTTTGCCTCTGTTCATCTATATGTGTGTATGAGGAGTGCGTCAGCTCCCCCTGGTGGCCAGAGTTTGCCTCTGTTCATCTATATGTGTGTTTGAGGAGTGCGTCAGCTCCCCCTGGTGGCCAGAGTTTGCCTCTGTTCATCTATATGTGTGTATGAGGAGTGCGTCAGCTCCCCCTGGTGGCCAGAGTTTGCCTCTGTTCATCTATATGTGTGTATGAGGAGTGCGTCAGTTCCCCTGGTGGCCAGAGTTTGCCTCTGTTTGTCTATATGTGTGTATGAGGAGTGCGTCAGCTCCCCTGGTGGCCAGAGGTTGCCTCTGTTCATCTATGTGTGTATGAGGAGTGCGTCAGCTCCCCCTGGTGGCCAGAGTTTGCCTCTGTTCATCTATATGTGTGTATGAGGAGTGCGTCAGCTCCCCCTGGTGGCCAGAGTTTGCCTCTGTTTGTCTATATGTGTGTATGAGGAGTGCGCCAGCTCCCCCTGGTGACCAGAGTTTGCCTCTGTTCATCTATATGTGTGTATGAAGAGTGCGCCAGCTCCCCCTGGTGGCCAGAGTTTGCCTCTGTTCTTCTATATGTGTGTATGAGGAGTGCGTCAGCTCCCCCTGGTGGCAAGAGTTTGCCTCTGTTTGTCTATATGTGTGTATGAGGAGTGCGTCAGCTCCCCCTGGTGGCCAGAGTTTGCCTCTGTTTGTCTATATGTGTGTATGAGGGGTGCGTCAGCTCCCCCTGGTGGCAAGAGTTTGCCTCTGTTCATCTATATGTGTGTATGAGGAGTGCGTCAGCTCCCCCTGGTGGCCAGAGTTTGCCTCTGTTCATCTATATGTGTGTATGAGGAGTGCGCCAGCTCCCCCTGGTGGCCAGAGTTTGCCTCTGTTCATCTATATGTGTGTATGAGGAGTGCGTCAGCTCCCCCTGGTGGCCAGAATTTGCCTCTGTTCATCTATATGTGTGTATGAGGAGTGTGCCAGCTCCCCCTGGTGGCCAGAGTTTGCCTCTGTTCATCTATATATGTGTGTATGTGGAAACGGCAGGGATTGTCTGCTAAGTATGTGTACCTATAATCCGCTCTGAGTCCCCTTCGGGGTGAGAAGAGCGGAATATAAATAAAGTGTATTATCATTATTATTATTATTGCAGGCTACAGACAGTGTGGTTGCTATTGCACTTGTGCTCCTTCTATTTTTGTCAGTTTTAGACTAATTTGGGCAATGCTTTTGATACAAAATAAATAAATAAGCAACAAAATGTTTGAACCCCAGATCATGGCCATCGCAGCATGTCATTGTCAAACAGACAATGTGTGGGAAGGGACGGCACACAATCTGCCTTTGTTCTTCCTTTTCCAAAGTGCTCTCCAGCAATTGCTCTGGTCAACAGGCACTTGTGACTGTTGCCCTTCATGTTTCCAAGGTGGAACATCTGCTGAAAGTCCTCAAATGATACCAGACACGTTGGTGATGTTCCCGTTCCGTGTCCCATCCGCTTGGGAGTTTTTCCACCCGCTCATTTCCCCCCAGAAGGGCAGCCGGGCGGGATGAACTTTCCTGCTGGACGTTGAGGGAAGACACCCTTCCAACAATCCCGTCAGTGTCTCGTTGCACAGTGTGCCATTCAGGAGCACAGATAGCCTTTCATGAGGGGAGATAGCTGCGTGGGACAATGAGGCCGGGCATTGTGTTCCACGGTCTTGGTCTGTAGGCAGTCGGGCTGGGATGTCTTTACCCCTCAAAGCCATTCAAGCTGACCTTACGGCAACAAGCTCTCGGAGAGCCTCGGTGTGCACAATTGCAATGTTTCGACCCTGCATTTCGTCCCTTGCGTTCTTCACGTGCATTTAATCCTGTCTTCTTCAGAATCCCCATCTGTGTGTGTGAATTGCGTTGCTAGTATGCCGGTATTCTAGATCTATCTACGGGCAGTCCCCGAGTTACAAACACCCGACTTACGAACCAGTCATAGTTAAGAACGGGGCTGAGACTGCAGGAAGGGAGAGAAATCTCTCCCTTGGAAGGGAAATTCACTCCTGGCAGATCATAAGTTTGAGGCCTGCCTGGATCGAGGTGGAAAAAACTTTGAAGCCTGGAAAGGTGTATTGGGCAAGCATGGTGTTGTAAACTATAATGTTAAGAGTTTTGTGCAGAACAGCAGCTGACTATTATAAACACTATCTTCCAGCAGAAAGATAGCCTGAAGACCACCTGGATGCATCCCCGATCCAAGCTCTGGCACCTCATTGACTATGTTTTAGTGCGCCAGAGAAACATTTGTGATGTCCGTCATACTCGTGTGATGCCCAGTGCAGAATGTCAAACAGACCATTGCCTTGTAAGATGTAAACTAAGTTTACACCTTAAGCTCAAACCTAAGAGGGGTGGCATCTTAAAGAGGAGACTCCAAGACAACAACCTTCAACAGGCGGTTGTGAGAGCAAATCTGCAAACAAAACTTGAAGACCACCCTACAGATTCTTCTCCTACAGCGCTTTGGCAACACATCAAAAACAGTATCCTGCAATCTGCTGAAGAATCCCTAGGATTCTCCCTCAAGATAAACGAAGACTGGTTTGATGAAAACAACCAAGAGATTCAGGAGCTGTTGGCAAAGAAGAGAACTGCTCACCAGGCACACCTGTCCCAGCCATCTTGCCATGTAAGAAAAGCAGCCTTCCGTCTCGCAGCCTTCCGTCTTCAACAAAAACTCGGAGACATTCAGAACAAGTGGCGGATAGATTTAGCAGAAAAGACACAACGTTGTGCAGATCTGGGTGATCACAGAGGATTTTACGAAGCTCTCAAAGCAGTGTGTGAACCTACCGATCAGGTCCAAAGCCCCTTATACAGTGCGGATGGTCAAACACTAATTACAGATAAAGCCTCCATCCTGAACCGATGGGCTGAACATTTTCAGAGTCTCTTCAATGCCAACCGAGTAGTCCAAGGTTCGGCTATCCAACACAAGATACAACAACCAATGAAAAATGAACTGGACACAGCTCCCACTCTGGAAGAGACCCTTGAGGCCGTACAGCAGATGAAAATGGCAAGGCAGCTGGGATTGATGGAAACAGGGAGGTCATGTACTTCATGCTAAATTCCGCAAGCTCCTTGTGAGCTGCTGGGGAAAAGGTGAACTGCCATCAGATCGCCGAGATGCAGTTATCCTCACCCTGTATAAGAAAAAAAGAAACAAAATCCGATTGCCCAAACTATCGAGGTATAACACTGCTCTCCATTGCTGAAAAAATCCTTGCAAGGAGACTCCTGAACAGATTAGTTCCTGCTATTGCAGAAGAACTTCTCCCGGAAAGCCAATGCGGACATCCATAAGACACCACGTAACTCCGACGTTACAACCTCTCCACTGGCTCCCAAATGAACATCGGGCCTCCTATAAGACTCTGGTCCTGACTTTCAAAGCCATCCACGGTCAAGGCCCTAGATACCTCAGGGATCGCCTCTCATACGCTCATCATTTGAGATCACCAAGACCAGCCCAGGAGAGTCTTCTACATGTCCCGGGTCCCAAGGAAGCATGCCTTGAATCCACAAGGCACAGGGCCTTCTCAATCTCTGCCCCAACCCTGTGGAACTCTCTACCACCGTATATTAGAGCCATGCCCAATTTACGGTCATTCACACAAGCTCTTAAAACCTGGCTCTTTGTGAAAGCTTTTAATTTGTAATCATTTAATATTTTGTAGATGCTGTTTTTATCTGTTATGTAAGTCGCTTAGAGCAGTGTTTACCAACCTTTTTTGAGCTGCGGCACACTTTTAACATTAAAAAATCCAGGGGCACACCACCAACCAAAATGACATAAAATGACACTAACACAGTAAAGAACGGCTGGCGGATGGTGGCCTGCTGGGAGCAGCTGCTGGGAGTGCCGAAGCTGGGGGAGGGGGCTGAGCCAGGCCGTGCCATACCCTGCCGCCTCCCTCCGGCTTCAGCTCTCCCACAGCTTCTCCAGCCGCGACAGGGCAATGCCAAGCCAGCAGTGGCAGAGCCAGGACAATGCTGGCTTGGCACTGCCCCCTCAAGGCTGGAGCAGCTGCGGGGAGTGCCGAAGCTGGGGAGGGGGCGGAGCCATGCTGCACCATGCCCCGCCCCCTCCCCCTGGCTTCAGCTATCCCAGCAGCTTCTCCAGCCTCGAGGGGGCAATGCCAAGCCAGCGGTGGCAGAGCCAGCACAATGCTGGATTGGCACTGCCCCCTCAAGGCTGAAGCAGCTGTTGGGAGTGCCGAAGCCGGGGAGGAGGCAGAGCCAGGCTGCACAGAGGAAGAGGAGCATGAGCGATGGACGGGCTTCAGCTCTCCCAGCAGCTTCTCCAGCCTTGAGAGGGCAATGCCAAGCCAGCGGTGGCAGAGCCAGCACAATGCTGGATTGGCACTGCCCCCTCAAGGCTGAAGCAGCTGCTGGGAGTGCCGAAGACGGGGAGGGGGCGGAGCCATGCTGTGCCATGCCCCGCCCCCTCCCCCTGGCTTCAGCTCTCCCAGCAGCTTCTCCAGCCTTGAGGGGGCAATGCCAAGCCAGCCGTAGAAGAGCCAGCACAATGCTGGATTGGCACTGCCCCCTCAAGGCTGAAGCAGCTGCTGGGAGTGCCGAAGCTGGGGAGGGGGCGGAGCCATGCCACGCCATGCCTCGTCCCCTCCCCCAGCTTCAGGTCTCCACAGCTTCTCCAGCCTCGACAGGGCAATGCCAAGCCAGCGGTGGCAGAGCCAGCACAATGCTGGCTTGGCACTGCCCCCTCAAGGCTGGAGCAGCTGCTGGGAGTGCTGGAGCCAGGGAGGGGGCGGAGCCATGCCACACCATGCCCCGCCCCTCCCCCCTGGCTTCAGCTCTCCCACAGCTTCTCCAGCCTCGACAGGGCAATGCCAAGCCAGCGGTGGCAGAGCCAGCACAATGCTAGATTGGCACTGCCCCCTCAAGGCTGGAGCAGCTGCTGGGAGTGCTGAAGCTGGGGAGGGGGCGGAGCCATGCCACACGCCACACCACGCCCCTCCCCCGGCTTCAGCTCTCCCACAGCTTCTCCAGCCTCGACAGGGCAATGCCAAGCCAGCGGTGGCAGAGCCAGCACAATGCTGGATTGACACTGCCCCCTCAAGGCTGGAGCAGCTGCTGGGAGTGCTGAAGCGCGGGAGGGGGCGGAGCCAGGCTGCACAGAGGAGGAGGAGCATGAGCGATGGACAGGCTTCAGCTCTCCCAGCAGCTTCTCCAGCCTTGAGAGGGCAATGCCAAGCCAGCGGTAGAAGAGCCAACACAATGCTGGATTGGCACTGCCCCCTCAAGGCTGGAGCAGCTGCTGGGAGTGCCGAAGCTGGGGAGGGGGCGGAGCCATGCTGTGCCATGCCCCTCCCCTCCCCCGGCTTCAGCTTTCCCAGAGCTTCTCCAGCCTCGAGGGGGCAATGCCAAGCCAGCGGTAGAAGAGCCAGCACAATGCTGGATTGGCACTGCCCCTCAAGGCTGAAGCAGCTGCTGGGAGTGCCGAAGCCGGGGAGGAGGCAGAGCCAGGCTGCACAGAAGAAGAGGAGGATGAGCGATGGACGGGCTTCAGCTCTCCCAGCAGCTTCTCCAGCCGTGAGAGGGCAATGCCAAGCCAGCGGTGGCAGAGCCAGCACAATGCTGGATTGGCACTGCCCCCTCAAGGCTGAAGCAGCTGCTGGGAGTGCTGCTGCTGGGGGCGGAGCCATGCCACGCCATGCCTCGTCCCCTCCCCGGCTTCAGCTCTCCCAGAAGCTTCTCCAGCCTTGAGAGGGCAATGCCAAGCCAGCGGTAGAAGAGCCAACACAATGCTGGATTGGCACTGCCTCAAGGCTGGAGCAGCTGCTGGGAGTGCGAAGCCGGGAGGGGCGGAGCCATGCTGTGCCATGCCCTGCCCCTCCCCTGGCTTCAGCTCCCCCAGCAGATTCTCCAGCCTCGAGGGGGCAATGCCAAGCCAGCGGTAGAAGAGCCAGCACAATGCTGGATTGGCACTGCCCCCTCAAGGCTGAAGCAGCTGCTGGGAGTGCCGAAGCTGGGGAGGGGGCAGAGCCATGCCACGCCATGCCTCGTCCCTCCCCCGGCTTCAGCTCTCCCAGAAGCTTCTCCAGCCTCGAGAGGGCAATGCCAAGCCAGCGGTAGAAGAGCCAGCACAATGCACCCAATCTAATCCGTGACATGTCCAGTTTTGCGTGTGTGAGAAAGACCTCTTCCTATCTCCTTGCAGAACATCTGCCTTTTGGAGCTGGCACAGAGTCGGTGGCAGCCATCGTTGGAACAAAGCAAAGTAATCCAGGCTGTGGAATGGATTAAATCCGGTTCCGTCAAGAAGGGGCCAAACTCCCACTTGTGGTCCTGCTTGTTATCCTGCCCTTGAGATCAAAGAGGGCAGGCACGGGATAAATTGGACCGACGGGATAGTTTTGTTGCTGCACTCCCAATGAAACTATGGCACCGTCCCCTCGTTGCCCACTGCATCGCGCACATGGCTAATTCGATGTGCCAGTTTAGTGGAGCTGGCAAGGCTCCTGGGTCCGAAGGGGGAAATCCAAAGGCTTCTCGACTCAGCAACACCTGCCTCTGTCATTGCTGGGGAGCCTGCCAAACAACGATGGCTGCCAACCTTTATTAATTTGTCAACATGCCTTCAAAGTGGCTGCTCAGAAGCCAGGGGGAGACGTCGCTTCTGCAAACGAAACAGAAAGTAGATGGAGTAATGCGGGAAGTATTCCGACTCTCGATCCCACTCCAAAGTCCATTCTAACGGACTCCAAAGCATGGATCTTGAACCACGCTGCAATGTCCAAGCAATAGAGGTTTTAGATAGGATAGGATTTCTTCCTTGTCAAATCCTGCTGTTATTTCACTCGTCTAAATGCTCACATTGCCTCTTCCTTGCCTTTGAAAAGCATGGCCAGGAAAACAACGCAGAGGAAATTGAGGCACACTTTGTCTAAATCAAAGGGGCTTCCCTCTGCCTCTTTCTCGCTTGCGCCGGCCCCTCCTTCCTTCACGTATGGCTTCCAATGTGTGGCCTAGGGCGCCAAAAAGAGTTAATCCGGGCCTGTGCAGGTGGCCAATCTTTGGCGTTGAGTATTTATGTCACAGCGGATAGGCAACAGAAATATAGAAGTTTAATTCCCCATCGGCCCAAAAACTCCAGTCTCTGTTCGAGTGAATAATGAAACTCTCATTCAATTCACAAGGTAAATATATAACTTTGTAATGAATTGTATTTAACAATAACTGGCAAAACATCGAAAAACAACAGCCATCACAGCTACCTTTCTAAACATCCTTTCCTCACAGATATTAAATCCCAACTGTCACTTTGTAACTGACATTCCTCAAGGTTCCAATTAGCAGTCTTGAGACAGCGCCATCTGGTGTCAAACATGTCACACTGCAGATCATCTCAAACTGCGAAAATATATCTTGTGCTGACTCATGGAAGCCCAGATCCAGGCTGCAGCCAAGGGTGCCTTCTTTCATCTTCGCAGGGCCCGACGGTTGGCCCCCTACCTACCATCAGAGGCGCTGAAGACTGTGATACATGCCACCGTGGTCTCTCGACTCGACTATTGCAATGCCCTGTATGCGGGTCTACCGCTGTCCATGACTCGGAGGTTGAGACTCGTTCAGAATGCAGCGGCCAGACTCATTTCCGGGGCATCGGCTAGGAACCATATTTCACCAATCCTAAAAAGATCTTCATTGGCTGCCCACAGAGTTCAGAGTGATCTATAAACTCATGGCGCTAACCTTCAAAGCACGGCAAAGAATCGGACCAGCCTATTTGGGCGATCGGCTGACAGACCAACGCAGCGAAAGACCAGCGCGTGCAATAAATGGTGACCGTATAGCTATCCCAGGGGGTGAGAGAGGCCCGGCTGACAGAGACCCGACGGAGAGCCTTCTCTGTGGTGGCCCCTATGATCTGGAACACGCTTCCGCCTGCTCTCAGGGCCACATCGGCCCCAGCCAGATTCCTGTCTGACTTGAAAACTTGGCTCTTCTGCCAGGCGTTTAGGGATTGACTGGATGGCCCGAGGCTGGGCCCTCTATGGCTCTCTGTACCTGTGTTTTTAATTGATGTACCTGTGTTTTTTAAATGATGTAAGTCGCCCGGAGCACCAGCGGTGGAGGGCGACTCACAAGAAATAAAGTTATTATTATTATTATTATTATTATTATTCAAAATGCAATAATCTGACAATAATCGGGCCTGTGCAGGTGGCCAATTCTCCCACGGCAGAAGCAACTTGCGTTTGCTCAAGTCAGTCCTGACATGAAAAGAAAATGCATCCTAGCACACTCCAAGAGTAAGGAGAGAGGCGCGTTGAGGAAGGGCTCCTTGCCTGGATTGCAAGGGATCCAAAGCCCAGGTGGAACGAGCTCGGTTTCCAGAGCCCACCTGGTTCCCCTTCTTCCCCTTTCCTTAGGGACTTGTAGTTGCTGGGATTTATAGTTCACCTACAATCAAAGAGCATTCTGAACTTCACCAATGATGGAATCGAACCAAACTTGGCACACAGAACTCCCATCACCAACAGAAAATGCTGGAAGGGTATGAGGGGCATTGACCTTGAGTTTGGGAGTTGTAGTTCTACATCCCGAGAGCACTGTGAACTCAAACAATGATGGATTTAGATCTAACTTGGCAAGAATATTCAATATGCCCAAATATGAACACGGGTGGAGCAGGGGGGAAAAGGGACTTGATTTTGGGAGTTGTAGTTATTTAGGATTTATAGTTCACCTACAATCAAAGACCATTCTGAACCCCACCAATGATAAAATTGGGCCAAATTTCACACAGAACTCCCATGACCAAAAGAAAATACTGTGTTTTCTGATGGTCTTCGGCGACCCCTCTGACACCCCCTGGCGACCCCCCCAGGGGTCCCGACCCCCAGGTTGAGAAACACTGCTCCATAGAGACCATCTTTCAGGGGTGCTTCGATTGTGCTTTCCCTGCATGGCATGAGGTTGGACTCGATGGCCCATGTGGTCTCCTCCAATTCTATGATTCCGGGATTGCATTTTACACCTTGAGGCGTACACATAGGATCCTGGAGTTGGAAGAGACCCCCAAGGGCCATCCTTAGTCCAACCCCATTCTGCCATAAAGGAAGACTTGCTCCCTCGATCCGTGCCCCTCCTGGCTAGTTAGGTCAGTGTTTTTCAACCTTTTTTGAGCCGCGGCACACTTTTTACATTTACCAAATCCTGGGGCACACCACCAACCAAAATGACACAAAATGACACTCTAACACAGTCATACATACAGTCAGGGCCGTAGCCAGGAGTTTGATTCGGGGGGGGGGGGCTGAGTATTGTTCGGGGGGCTGAGACTGGGTGGAAGAGGGTCTTCCCTAGCAAACCTTTTGTATTGTTATCCCAATAACCCCATTAATGTGGGATATAATGAGCATGGTGATCAGATCATGATATGAATAAACATAATGTACCAGTAAGGCCTTCTCGTGGACTACCTGGAATTCCGGGGCTGAAGCCCCTTAGGCCCCCTGGCTACATGCCTGCATACAGTTAATATGTTTTTAAATATACAAAATCCTGGGGCACACCACCAACCAAAATGACACAAAACGACACTCTAACACAGTCATACATACTGTTAATATGTTTTTAAATGTATTTATACACTCAGTGTGAAATCTGGGCCTGTTTCGATGAACACAACATAGATATCCTGGCAGGAATGGCAGAAAGACACACACAAAGGTCATGCTAAATTTATAGTTAACACTCAGTTGAGTCCACAATGCTCTCTGGGTGTAGGTGAACTACAACTTCCAAACTCAAGGTCAATTCCCAAGCAAACCCTTTCAGTACTTTCTGTTGGTAATGAGAGTTCAATAGGCCAAGTTTGGTTCAATTCCATTGTTGCAAGAGTTCAGGATGCTCTTTGATTGTGTGTTAACTATAAATCCCAGAAACTGTAACTCCCAAATGTCAAGGTCTATTTTCCCTAACCTCCATCTGTGTTCACATTTGCGCATATTGGGTATTCATGCCAAGTTTGGTCCTGATCCAACACTTTTTGAGTCCACAGTGCTCTCTGGATGTCGGTGAACTACAACTCCAAAACTCAAGGTCAATGCCCACCAAACTCTTATAGCATTTTCTCTTGGTTATGGGAGATCTGTGTGGGAAGTTTGTGTCTTTCTGCCAGGATATCTATGTTGTGTTCATCAAAACAGGCCCAGGTTTCACACTGAGTGTATCAATACATTTAAAAACATATTAACAGTATGCATGACTGTGTTAGAGTGTCATTTTGTGTCATTTTGGTTGGTGGTATATAAATACATTTAGAAACATATTAACAGTATGTATGACTGTGTTAGAGTGTCATTTTGTGTCATTTT
>JARBWK010000017.1:24620175-24657629 GCA_030556195.1 Anolis apletophallus | reverse complement strand
TGCTCTAGAGGACAGGTGCTCAGCTGCAGAAAGGTGCTCATATTTCAAGAAGGCTTCTTACCTCTTTCTACTCTAGAGGAGAGGCGCTCTGTTGCAGGCAGGTGCATGTTTTAAGGAGGCTTCTTACCTATTTCTGCTCTAAGGAGGCGCTCAGCTCCAGGCAGGTGCAAGTTTTAGGGAGGCTTGTTACCTGTTTCTACCCTAGAGGAGAGGCGCTCAGCTGCAGGCAGGTGCTCATATTTTAAGGAGGCTTGTTGCCTGTTTCTACTCTAGAGGAGAGGCTCAGCTGCAGGCAGGTGCTCATATTTTAAGGAGGCTTGTTACCTGTTTCTGCTCTAGAGGAGAGGTGCTCGGCTGCAGGCAGGTGCTCCATGCTTTAAGGAAGCTCCTTGTTCTTAAAGCTGTCTACTCTAGAGGAGAGGTGCTACAGGCAGGTGCATGCACACTTTCTCTCCCACTCTTTCCGTCAGTCTCATGGCTGCCTTCAAAGGGCCATTGAATCCATGGGTGGAGAATCTGTGCATACAGAGGGACAATTCTACAGGGGGTTGATGCTCTTTAGTTTTCACCCAACGTGGACCCCCAGATGTTATTGAGCAACAACTCCCACCACTTTTGATGATCCGCCATGCCGACTGGGGGCAATGGAAATGGCTGTCCCCGAAGCATTGTGACCTGGGAACCCAAACCAGGCGGCCGCGAGCAGGGAGGGGGGCTTGGCATTCTCCTTGGCCGCAGGCTTCTGGTATGATCCTTGATATTATTAATTGGGAACCATGACCCCGGTTAATTGAACTGTAAAGCCCTCGGGGCAAAAATGAAGGAGAAATAAATTACAGATTGAAGAAGAGGCAGGAGATCGAGAGCAACCTGGGCAGGGTCCCTGGCTCTCTTTCCTCCCTCCCTCCCTCTTTTCCCCTCCGTCCCTCCTTCCACCCTCCCATTCTTCCTTCCTTCCCGCTTCCCTCGTTCCTTCTCCTTCCTTCTCTCCCTCTATTCCCTTCCACCCTTTTGTCCTTCCTTCTCTCTTTCCGTCCTCCCTTCTTTCCTTCCACCCTTCTCTGCCTCCCTCCTTTTCTTACTTCCCCTTTTCCTTCCTCTTTCTCTTCCTTCCACCCTTTTATCCTTCCTTTCTTCCCTTTTGTCTTCCCATCCTCCTTCCTTCCTTTTCTCTTTCCCTCCTTCCGCCTTTCTCTCTTCCTCCATTCCCTTCCATCCTTTCATCCTTCCCTCTCTTTCCTTCCTTCCTCCTTCCCTTCCTTCCTCCCACCCTTTTGTCTTTCCTTCCTCTCTTCTTTCCTTCCACCCTTCTCTGCCTCCCTCCTTTTCTTACTTCCCCTTTTCCTTCCTCTTTCTCTTCCTTCCATCCTTCCCTTCCACTCTTTTATTCTTCCTTTCTTCCCTTTTGTCTTCCCTCCTTCCTTCCTTCCTTCCCTCTTTCCCTCCTTCCGCCTTTCTCTCTTCCTCCATTCTGTTCCACCCTTTTGTCCTTCCTTCCTTTACTCTTCCCTTCCCTTCTAGCCTTGAACCCTTTTGTCTTTCTTTCCTTCTCTCTTTCCTCCTTACCTCCCTCCCTCCCTCTTTCTCCTTCCATCCTTCTCTTCTACCCTTTCATCCTTTCTTCCTTCTGTCTTTCCTTCCTTCTTCCTTCCCTCGCTTTCCTTCCACCCTTTCGTACTTCGTTCCCTTTTGCCTTTCCTTCCTCTTTCCCTCCCTCTCCTTCTCCCTTACACCCTTCTTTCTCCTTCCATTCACCCTTCCCTTCTCCACCCTGTTGTCCTTCCTTCCCTCTTTCCTCCCTCCCTCCCTTCTTCTTCTGCCCTCCCCTCCCTCCATTCTGTTCCACCCTTTTGTCCTTCCTTCCTTTTCTCTTCCCTTCTACCCTTTCATCCCTTTTCCCTTTTGTCTTTCTTTCCTTCTCTCTTTCCTCCTTCCCTCCCTCTTTCTCCTTCCTCTTTCTCCTTCCATCTCCTTCTTTTTCCTTCCCTTCCACCTTTTCATCCCTTTTGTCTTTCTTTCCTTCTCTCTTTCCTCCTTACCTCCCTCCCTCTTTCTCCTTCCATCCTTCCTTCCTTCTCTTTTTCCTCCCTCCTTTCCTTCCACCCTTCCTTCCTTCCCTATTTCCTCCCTCCCTTCTTCTTCTGCCCTCCCCTCCCTCCATTCTGTTCCACCCTTTTGTCCTTCCTTCCTTTTCTCTTCCCTTCTACCCTTTCATCCCTTTTCCCCTTTTGTCTTTCTTTCCTTCCTTCCTTCCTTCCTTCCTTCCTTCCTTCCTTCCTTCCTTCCTTCCTTCCTTCCTTCCTTCCTTCCTTCCTTCCTTCCACCACCGGGCAGCTAGCCCTCTTTGCAGGGACTGCTAACATGCGGCCCCCAAATTAGAAAGTTTGCCCAGGCCTATTCTAGAGTGTAGACCAGGGGTGGGCCATTATTTATTTCCAAGGGGCCACACGAGAGCCAAAAAATATGATGGAGGGCCGCACCTAAAGGCTGAACTACATCCTAATTACATTACTTATTTATTTATTTACTATATTTACTATATATTACACATCGTTAATATTAACATATTAATATATCAAGAAATATTCATATATTATTAGTATTAATATCATAATTATAATATTATAGTGTGTGTGTGTGTGTGTGTATATATATATATACATACAGACACTAGCTGTACCCGGCACGCGTTGCTGTACCGTATTTTGGAGATGCGAGGAAGTCTGAGTATGTAAGTTGTTGTTGTTGGGGCCCTGGCTGTGTCGTTGTGGGTTGTTCTGGTGGGTGGGATGTTGAAGTCCTGGGGACTTGTCGGTGTGTGGTGTTGCTGGCATTCTGCATAGCTTGTGGATATACAATGTTTTTTGTCTTTCCGTCTGCTGTGTTGATGTAGAGGTTGATGCGTGTGTGGGTGGGGTACTTTGGAAGTGAGTGGAGGTACTTGAAATCCCATGGTGTGTCCTCCTCTAATCTGCAGTTGGATGGAGTGTGGGTCATGGGGGGCATTGTTTGCCAAGTTTGGTCTTTATCGGTCTTGGTTCTGGGACACAGTGGTCTGTGAGGAATGATGGGTTTTGAAGTACTACAAATCCCATTATCCATGGAGGTACTCCAAGTCCCATAATCCATGGTCCACCCTCCTCCAAACTGTAGTAGAATGTAGCATGGGTCATGGGGGCTCTGTGTGCCAAGGTAGGTTACTGTAAATTCAGGCCATACACAATGTCCAATGAGCTGAGGCCTAGTCAAGAACAGCAAGTTAATGAAGCCTTACTGTTAATTCAGGCCATACACAATGTCCAGTGAGCTGAGGGCTAGTCGGGAGAATCAAGTTAATGAAGCCTTACTGTCAATTCAGAGCGTAAACAGCATTCCATTAAGTGAGGCCTAGTCAGGGAAATTAAGTTAATGAAGCCTTACTGTCAATTTTGGGTGTGGTCTGTGATTTGTAGGGGTGTAAATTTTGTGCCTCAGTCCTTTGCCTTATCCTCCTCTGACAGTTTATTATGGGTCAGAATGTTCATGTTGGCTGGCCAGTACAGGAGTTATGGAAATCCACCCTTACTGGCAGCCAATCATGTTGTCAGAATGTAGAGGCTGGGGGAGTCGTTGGCAGCCCCGGAGGATGCTGGGAAATGTAGTTTTATTTTTACTTGTTGTTTTGGGGGCCTTTTAGGTTTTGGGGGGGAAAGTTTCTTTGCTACAAACGTACCTTGTCTGAGGCCTATTTCTGTTGGCAAGTTTGGTGTCTCTGCGTTGTAAGGTTTCTCTGTTTGGGAGGGTCTTTCCATGACGACTCTTCCTTTATATATATAGATTATAATATATTGAAATTATAATATAATATAACATGATGTTATATTATTTATTATATTATTATATTATTATTAAAAATATTATCTATCTATTACATATAATAAAAGTCAGTGTTTGCGGGCGGTGGTGCGGCCGAGCGACCGAGCGGAGGGAGGAATATGTGCAAGCGTATCGATTGGCTGCCACTGTGGGCTTATTTGCATAACGGGCTCTGATTGGCCAGCCTCAGAACTCCAATATTCTACGGCCCCAGACAGAGGGGATTGGTTGCCACTGAAATGGTATTTACATAACGTACTCTGATAGACCAACCACATTCCACCATTCCAAGGTGACTCAGAGGGAAAAGGAAATGCCTCAAGCAGTCACCAACTGCGGCCCACAGCAATGACTGATCACGACCAAACTTGGCAAACAGGGGAACAATGGCCCACTTCACAACCTGGTGTGGTTCAGGGCAGGATGGCCTACGAATGATGGGATATGAAGTACCTTCACCTCATTCACTTCCAAAACAACACTGTAGCCCCTATACATCACAGACCACGCCCAAAATTGACAGCAAGGCATCCTTAACTTGATTTTCCTGACTAGGCCTCAGCACATGGGATATTGTTAGGCTCCCTCAACTAGATTTCCCTGACTAGGACCCTGGGACTCGCAATACCTTCACTAAGTTCCTGAGACCGCTGCAAGCCACATAAGCATCTAATAGGAACCAACCTTGGCATACAATGCCTTCCTCAAATAACCCGGGCACCGCCGGGTCCTCAGCTAGTAAAATAATAAAAACCGCTAAAATTAAATTAAATTAAATTCAAGAAGACAAGGTTGCGAACCAAGATGGAGGCTGACATCCTCAAGAGAGGAAGGATCCCAAGATGGACTGGCCCAATGGACCCAGCCCAGAGGATGGCAAAGTGGACCCAGCCACCACCGCAGCAGAGGAGAGCAGAGCAGCAGGCGATCGGAGGCTACAGGCCTCCGCCCACTCTCGGACCCAGCCGTTCCGTCAGAGGTGTTCCCGATCGGCTGATCGCCCTGCCATGGAGTGCCTGCCATCCTGGCTTTGGAGTGCCTGCCATCCCAGGAGGCGATCCGGTCCTGCGGCGGGAGCAGTCGGCGACCTGCAGCGGCTGATCACCCTGGCGACCGGGAAGACGATCATGTCTTTCCGGTCGCTAGGGCGATCAGCCGCCGCAGGTCGCCGACTGCTCCCGCTGCAGGACCGGATCGCCTCCCGGGATGGCAGGCACAAAGCCCAAAGCCGATCGTTCTCCGGAGTGGCGGGCTGTCTGGCGACGCAGGCCCCACAGCTCGTGATGGGATGGCGGCAGCGGCAGCCCTTCCTCTTGCAGAAATGGCCCTGCCCCCCAACGCCCTTCTCCCCGTGCCGGTCAGAATCGGCCCGCGGGCCGTAAGATGCCCAGGTCTGGTGTAGATGGGCCCTGGCTCTTCCCAGCCGATTGAGGCCGAAGCCAACGACTGCAGTCTTGACACTCTCGTGTTGTTGGCTCGCGTGTGTGTCCCGACATTTGTGAAATTTCTGCACGATCTTATTTGTAGGCAGAAAAATTGGAGATATTGTTTCCGCAAGCGTTTCCCGAGAGAAAGAAATCCCAATTTTTTTTTAGATTAGGGATGTGCCTTAGAATATTGCCGGAATTCCGGATCCTTCAATGAGATCTATGACTTATGTCATTGATGACTGTCACGCAGACATATATTGCCTATTGGACATGGCCATAAAGCATCCCAATGTGCCTCTCCCGCTCTCCCCTGGGATACTTTGTCCTCGGCCCACCCTCCTGTGGAAGGTGCAAGGGATGGACGATGGGATACGTCTCCCCGGCCAGCATCTGCTCCGTCCATCACTCAAGGAAGTCTCCTCGCGGCTCGGAAAAGCAGCTGTTTCCCATCTGGCCAGCAAACCACAGGGGCGGTAGCCTTGCGAAAAAAAGGCCGGGCCCAGCTGGAGGCGGGCACCGGGCTCGCGTTTCAAGGCCCGTTTCCGAGCCACATGAAGAAGAAGCCGGGAAACCCAATCTTCACTCCAGATCGGCAGGCTATAAAACATACATGCCGGCGCAACGTTTGGCTGGCACTTTGGAGCAAAGATGTCCAGAGGAAGCCTCGCCACCTGCGTTTTCGTAGGTCGTAGAATCCGAGAAGGGACCCCAAGTGCTGTCCAGTCCAACCCCCTTTGGCCAGGCAGGAGGACACAATCCAAGCCCTCCAGACAGATGGCCATCCAACCTCCCAGGAAAGAGACTCGGTGACATTGCAGGTTCCACAGCTGAACAGCTCTTCGGGTCACAAAGTCCTTTTTGGCCAAGTGGAATGGCTTTTCCTGAAATTTGAACCCATGGCTCCATTGTTTCCTAGTCTCTAGGTCAGGGGTAGGGAACCTATGGCTTGCGAGCCAGATGTGCCTCTTTTCATGATTGCATCTGGCTCTCCAGAGCACCCCGGGCCTCAGTTTCCCAGCATGCAGCGGGGAGGAGTGACGCAAATAGCGCCCCTTAACCTTTTCCTTGTCCTTCTCTTCTTCGTTTTCCCTCCCTCTCTCCCCTTCCTTCTTTCCACCCTTCTCCCTCTTCCTTCCTTCCTCTTCCTCCCTTTCCTTCTCCCCTTCACCCCTTCCTTCTCCTTCTCCCCTTCCTTTTCCCTCCCTCTCTCCCCTTCCTTCTTTCCTCCATTCTCCCTCTTCCTTCCTTCCTTCCTCCCCTTCACCCTTTCCTTCTCCTTCTCCCCTTCCTTTCCCTCCCTCTCCCCTTCCTTCTTTCCTCCATTCTCTTCCTTCCTTCCTCCCTTTCCTTCTCCCCTTCACCCGTTCCTTCTCCTTCTCCCCTTCCTTTTCCCTCCCTCTCTCCCCTTCCTTCTTTCCTCCATTCTCCCTCTTCCTTCCTTCCTCTTCCTCCCTTTCCTTCTCCCCTTCTTCTCCTTCCTTCCTTTTCCCTCCCTCTCTCCCTTCCTTCTTTCCTCCATTCTCCCTCTTCCTTCCTTCCTTCCTTCCTTCCTTTCTTTCTCCCCTTCACCCGTTCCTTCTCTCCTTCCTTTTCCCTCCCTCTCTCCCCTTCCTTGTTTCCTCCATTCTCCCTCTTCCTTCCTCTTCCTCCCCTTCACCCTTTCCTTCTCCCCTTCCTTTCCCTCCCTCTCCCCTTCCTTCTTTCCTCCATTCTCCCTCTTCCTCTTCCTTCCTTCCTTCCTTTCTCCCCTTCGCCCTTTCCTTTTCCTTCTCTCCTTCCTTTTCCCTCCCTCTCTCCCTTTCCTTCTTTCATCTATTCTCCCTCTTCCTTCCTTCCTTCCTTCCTTCCTTCCTTCCTTCCTTCCTTCCTCTTCTATTCTTTTCCCCCAAGTTTTCCTTTCCTTCTCCTTCCTTTCTTTTCACTTCCCTCTCTCCCCCTTCTTTCCTTTCTTCGTTTCCCTTCATTCTTTTACTTTTTCCTCTCTTCCTTTCCTTTCTTTTCCCCACCCTTTCCTTTCCTCCCTTCCTATTTTTTTTCCTTCTTTTCCCCTCCTTGTCTCTCTCCTGCTTTTCTTTTCTTCCTTTTCCATAGTTCGTTCTTTTCTTTCTTCCTCTCCCCCTCCCTCCTTTATTTCCTCTGTCTTTCTTTCTTTCTTTCCCCCCCCCTTCCTTCCTTCCCTCCTTCCTTCCGTCTTCTCTTCCTTCCCAGAGTCCTGAGCGTGCCTTTTGCAGAGCCAGGTCTGACGTGTCCCGTCATTCTGCCTTTATGGAAATCCTTTCCTCATCGTATGGACGTATAGACTCACATTGAGTTGAATTCAGTCTTGAAATATATTATATATCTTATATGGCTCTCACTGAAATACATTCCCAAATATTTTGCTTTTGTGGCTCTCTGAGTCAAAAAGGTTCCCGGCCCCTGGAGTAGATGCACCCAGTGACTCTGGAGACCGTGATTCCCTTGCCGACCTCGGTCTCTCCGTGTTTTGTATTGTGTATTGTAATGCACTCTTATTATTTATTTATTAGACTTATTAGCCGCCATTCGCAGTGGCTTGGGGCGGCTTACATCAACACCACGATAAAATCACAATCTACAATAGCATCAAATCCACAAAACAAAAAGATTCCCAAAAGAAAACACAGCCTCAGAAGGTAGCCTATCACAGCTCAAAGGCCTGCCGGAATAGGACCGACTTGCAGGCCTTCCGAAAAGCCAACAGATTGCGCAAGGCCCTAACTTCCGGAGGTAATGCGTTCCAGAGGGCTGGGGCGATGATGGTGTTGAAGTTAGATGTCTCTGAGTCTCTCCAGGGAGATAAAGCGGAATATAAATAAAGTGTATTATTATTATTATTATTAAATCCACAATGCAGACACATCTTTAGGTGGGCCAATTAAATATGTGGAACAGTTTACAAATCAGAACCAAATCCTCAGCTATTGCCTTATTGGAATTGCTGGAGGACGGTTTCTGTTGCTTTCCTCGTCTGGGGCCGGGCAGTGAAAGAGTGACGAAGGGCAGGATTTTAGGAGCGGACCTGACCCTACGAGGATTTTCAAGGTTATCTGCGGGGTTCTGTGACTTGTGGGGTGACCTCATTAAGCAAGGCTGCGCACATCAGCACCTTTTCCGCACTCCTCATGTGTCGGGGAGCTTCCCATTGACACCTTCTTGGCCACGAAGACTTATCTCTCCTTATCTCATGCCGGGAGAGGTCCCTCGACGGGGGCTTGAGTTTGGGAATGTGGCCAAGAGAGGTATTCGGAGACGATTTGAAGCAGAAGGGATGACAAACAAAGACGGTCCAGTTTTCCCTCTCGCCCTTCCCTACGGCGATTACCGACCCACTTCCCTACAGCGATTACAAGTTAAAACCTGTTCCTATATTTTCCCCTCGACGGGGACTTGAGTTTCCAAATGTGGCAAAGAGACATATTCGGAGACGATTTGAAGCCAAAGGGATGACAAACAAAGACGGTCCAGTTTTCCCTTTTGCCCTTCCCTACGGCAATTACCGACACTCTTCCCTACGGCGATCGCAAGTCAAGACCTGTTCCTATAATATCCCCTCGACAGGGACTTGAGTTTCAGAATGTGGCAAAGAGAGATATTCGGAGACGACAAACAAAGACGGTCCAGTTTTTCCTCTCGCCCTTCCCTACGGCGATTACCGACACTCTTCCCTACGGCGATCGCAAGTCAAGACCCGTTCCTATAATTTCCCCTCGACGGGGACTTGAGTTTCAGAATGTGGCAAAGAGACATATTTGGAGACGATTTGAAGCAAAAGGGATGACAAACAAAGACGGTCCAGTTTTCCCTCTTGCCCTTCCCTACAGCAATTACCGACCCACTTCCCTACGGCGATTACCGACCCACTTCCCTACGGCGATCACAAGTCAAGACCTGTTCCTATAATTTCCCCTCGACGGGGGCTTGAGTTTCGGAATGTGGCAAAGAGACATATTCGGAGACGATTTGAAGCAAAAGGGATGACAAACAAAGACAGTCCAGTTTTCCGATTACCGACACTCTTCCCTACGGCGATCGCAAGTCAAGACCCGTTCCTATAATTACCCCTCGATGGGGGCTTGAGTTTCGGAATGTGGCCAAGAGACATATTCGGAGACGGTTTGAAGCAAAAGGGATGACAAACAAAGACGGTCCAGTTTTCCCTCTCGCCCTTCCCTACGGCGATTACCGACACTCTTCCCTACGGCGATCGCAAGTCAAGACCTGTTCCTATAATATCCCCTCGACGGGGGCTTGAGTTTCGGAATGTGGCAAAGAGACATATTCGGAAACGATTTGAAGCAAAAGGGATGACAAACAAAGACAGTCCAGTTTTCCCTCTCGCCCTTCCCTACGGCGATCGCAAGTCAAGACCTGTTCCTATAATATCCCCTCGACGGGGTCTTGAGTTTCAGAATGTGGCAAAGAGACATATTCGGAGACGATTTGAAGCAAAAGGGATGACAAACAAAGACAGTCCAGTTTTCCCTCTCGCCCTTCCCTACGGCGATCGCAAGTCAAGACCTGTTCCTATAATATCCCCTCGACAGGGACTTGAGTTTCAGAATGTGGCAAAGAGACATATTCGGAGATGACAAACAAAGACGGTCCCGTTTCCCCTCTCGCCCTTCCCTACGGCAATTACCGACACTCTTCCCTACGGCGATCGCAAGTCAAGACCCGTTCCTATAATTACCCCTCGACGGGGGCTTGAGTTTCGGAATGTGGCAAAGAGACATATTCGGAGACGATTTGAAGCCAAAGGGATGACAAACAAAGACGGTCCAGTTTTCCCTCTCGCCCTTCCCTACGGCGATTACCGACACTCTTCCCTACGGCGATCGCAAGTCAAGACCTGTTCCTATAATTTCCCCTCGACGGGGGCTTGAGTTTCGGAATGTGGCAAAGAGACATATTCGGAGACGGTTTGAAGCAAAAGGGATGACAAACAAAGACGGTCCAGTTTTCCCTCTCGCCCTTCCCTACGGCGATTACCGACACTCTTCCCTACAGCGATCACAAGTCAAGACCCGTTCCTATAATTTCCCCTCGACGGGGCCTTGAGTTTCGGAATGTGGCAAAGAGACATATTCGGAGACGGTTTGAAGCAAAAGGGATGACAAACAAAGACGGTCCAGTTTTCCCTCTCGCCCTTCCCTACGGCAATTACCGACACTCTTCCCTACGGCGATCGCAAGTCAAGACCCGTTCCTATAATTTCCCCTCGACGGGGACTTCAGTTTCCAAATGTGGCAAAGAGACATATTCGGAGACGATTTGAAGCAAAAGGGATGACAAACAAAGACGGTCCAGTTTTCCCTCTTGCCCTTCCCTACGGCGATTACCGACCCACTTCCCTACGGCGATTACCGACCCACTTCCCTACGGTGATTACCGACCCACTTCCCTACAGCGATCACAAGTCAAGACCCGTTCCTATAATTTCCCATCGACGGGGGCTTGAGTTTCGGAATGTGGCAAAGAGACATATTCGGAGACGATTTGAAGCCAAAGGGATGACAAACAAAGACGGTCCAGTTTTCCCTCTCGCCCTTCCCTACGGCGATTACCGACACACTTCCCTACGGCGATCGCAAGTCAAGACCTGTTCCTATAATTTCGAAGGTCTTTATTCCGCCCTCCTTCCATCCAGAACTCTCTTTGCGGCCACGTGGCGAGCAAAGCCGAATCCATTTAATGTACCCAAAATACAGTCTTTATTCTCTTGGCTCCGGGGCGGGAGGACGCGGCCCTCCCCAAAGGTCCCTTTTTGGGCTCATTTGCACCTATTATGGGTTGGACACTGGGAAGAAAAGGCCCGCTCTCGGAACAGCTGGAGTGCCAACCTAAATGGTGCCAGGGCTTCTTACCTTAGCGAGGATCTCGTTCCAAAAGCGCTCCTTATTTTTAGGGGGTGAAAGCTATATTTTGCGAGGGGAAAAATGGCCCATTTAAGTGGCAGAAGCTGTGCATTCTCTTCCGGAGGAACAAAGGAGGCTCAGCGTGGCACTGAGTCACGCATCGGGCTAAGGTTGGCTTTATGTCACTGCCACATATATTTTTTTTCGGAAAGAGGAACGGGGAACAATGAGCCCCCTTCACGAGGCGCCGGCCTCCCCCTCCCCACCATCGCAAACAGGCACTGGGCATAAATATTAACTTCATCTCGGCTGCTTTATGCGGAGGGATGGGGGGCGGTCAAAGGCAGCAAGGCAGTCACTCAGAACCATAGGGCACACAATGTCCAGGAAGAGACATACATGGAACCAGCCCCACGGCCGTATATTTAGAAGCATCAATGGAGCAGCGGGCAACCAGAGAGCGCTTGCGGCACATCCTTTGCGAGGACATGGCCTCAAATATTTAACAGATCCAAATGACACGCTTCTTTCCTTAACACAGGACAGCACAGACTCGATGCTTTTTTGTGAAACGGGATTCCTTTGCTCAGGGTGCATCTACACTGGGGAATTAATGTGGTTTGACCCCACCTGAACTGCCATAGAATCCTCCTTCAGCCAAAGAGCGCTGGCACATCACAAAAGCACTGCACTCATGATCCCATAGCACAGTGTTTCTCAACCTTGCAAATGCCACGAGCCCGTAATACAGTTCCTCGTGTTGTGGTGACTCCCCCGGCACCACCTGCTGCTCTGGGACAGAGTCAAGGCAGAAGGGGAAGAAAGGCAGCTCCGTCTTGCCCCCTGACATTCCGTCAGCTCAGGGCCCCTCTTGCTGTGTTTAAAATGATTCTATAGAATTATTTATTTAAATAAGTAATTTTATTTTGTTTAAATAAATGATGTTATGTATTATTTTATAGAAAGTATGGTGTAATGTAATAATATATGATATAATGCAGTGTTACATTGCATTATAATTTAAAATAATTGTTTAAAATGATTCTATAGAATTATTTATTTAAATAAGCAATTTTATTTTGTTTAAATAAATAATGTTATTTATTATTTTAAAGATAATATAATAAGGAGAGACCCGGCGGGCAAAGATGGCGGCAGGACGGACACTCTGAGGCTCCTCAGAGTGCCAACTGTCTCCTCGACCGGAGCGATTTGCGCCCCCCCCCCAGAGACGAAGCCACGTCTAAAGGGATCGCGGCCGTAGGGAAGGTGCCGCTGACTCCAGGGATCGCCCTCTCCTCAAGAGGGAGATCGAGTGAGTCCGGCCTTCAGCCGAGGCGGCAAGCGGGTCGAGGGACGGGAAGCGGGGGACGACCCGCAGTAACTGCCAGCCCAGCCCAGCCCACCAAGATCGGGGCCAAAAGAGGAGGAGGAGACGGGCACGAACAAATGTGAGTGCTGGGGAATAATAATAATAATAATAATAATACTGTTTATTTCTATTCCGCTCTTCTCGCCCCGAAGGGGACTCAGTGCGGATTACAATACATATACGACAGACAATCCCTGTCGGAGACGTACAGTGTTACACATAGACAGTACAGTGCAGTTTATAGAAGGGTTCTTTCTTGGCTGCGTCACAGGGTAACGGGACATGCAGGTGTGCGTCATACAGGGTCATCCAGATGTCACTGCTCCAATTACGTCATTGTTGTTGTTATGCGTCTTTGCATCACAAGGGGGTGCTGTTGTTCCATCCTCATGACGGGAGCCTTCTGTATTTCCCTCTTCCGCATTCACCTCGCCGGCCAGAAAGTAGGTCTGTAAAAAGCCCTTCCCCATTATTTATATAATGGTCCCCATTGGTGTTTGAACTGCTTGGGTGGGCAGTGGACTAGGCTCATATATTGTTATTAGCTGGTCATCCAAGCCAGCTCGGGGAATTGAACCAGCAACCTTCAGGTTGCAAGCACAGCTGTGTTACCACTGTGCTATCTCCCCGGCTCTCAGCACACATATTAAGGGGGCGGTGGAGATTGCGCCAAAAGGAAGGCCTGTCCCTCCCATGATCACATGAACCCCGATATAAGAGAGACAGAGGGGTAGAGCGAGGACGAGCAGCAGGGACCCCAACAGCCCCACGGAAGCCCCCCACACTCAGGGGATCGGGCCCCCAACAAAAGAGACACAAAGGCCCATTTTTCCAAGAGTAAAACAGGGAACAGCACAACTGACAATAGAACTATGTCGGCACTGCATGAACGGACCTCAAGAGCAAAAGAGCGGAGGATAACGCAAGAAGAGGGACCAGAGGAGGAAGGAATAACTTTGAGGGACATCCTTGCAGAACTGCGAAAAATAGGGGAAGCTCAAGACGGATGCCTACGGAAGGTGGATGCCATAATGTCTCGGCAAGAAAAGCAAATGGGAACGATCCGGGAGCACTCCCAACGTGCAAAAACACAACCAACCGAAGAGGCGCTCCCCACAATGCCAGAGCGGCTGACCCTCTATGACGGGGTGCTCAGAATGGTGATCGGGATCACCAGGGTGATCTTCGGGCCTCATCCTGGTGATCTTCAGGCCCCTGACCAGGTTTTTTGCTGTTGGTCCTCTTCACGCGCCCCTGCACGCTGCAAAGAAGTCCTCCGTCGTTGCTCCTCCCCGCTCCCTGCTCACGCGCCGCCTCCAAAAGCTCCAGAGTCCAAGAGGCAGAATGGGCCCCCTCTTTTGGATTCCTCCTCCTCCCTCCGTCCTTCTCCAGCCACTCAGAGTCATAGGAGACCAAAGGGGGCGGGCCTGGATGACGCGATGCATGGCTGGCCCCGCGCGCATGCGCAGAAGCGCCCATTCTGCCTCTCGGACTTCTCATGAGTTCTTGGAGGCGGCACGCATGGAAATTGGAGCAATGGCGGAGGAGGAGGAGAAGGACGCTTTGGGGTCATTTCCTTACCGCATCTCAAAGGTCGGTCTTTTTACTTTGGGGTGGGTGCTTGATTGTTCTGTGGCATGTCTCTTTGTTTATTTTTAATGTTTAAAAATGGCCTTTTAGCTCCAAAGCCTCTCTGCTTGCTTTGTTCCTTGAGAAATATATGTTGGGGAATATGGAAATGTGGGAGAAATGGGGTGGTTGGATGTATTTTTGCATGCCCCTTTGTTTACCTTGCTGAGTATGAAATGGCCTTGCAGTTCAACAGCCTCTCTTCTTACTTTCTGGCTGATAATATGTGTGGTAATATGGCAGTGTGGGAGAAATGGGGTGGTTGGATGTATTTTTGCATGCCCCTTTGTTTACCTTGCTGAGTATGAAATGGCCTTGCAGTTCAAAAGCCTCTCTTCTTACTTTCTGGCTGATAATATGTGTGGTAATATGGCAGTGTGGGAGAAATGGGGTGGTTGGATGTATTTACGCATGCCCCTTTGTTTACCTTCCTGAGTATGAAATGGCCTTGCAGTTCAACAGCCTCTCTTCTTACTTTCTGGCTGATAATATGTGTGGTAATATGGCAGTGTGGGAGAAATGGGGTGGTTGGATGTATTTTTGCATGCCCCTTTGTTTACCTTGCTGAGTATGAAATGGCCTTGCAGTTCAAAAGCCTCTCTTCTTACTTTCTGGCTGATAATATGTGTGGTAATATGGCAGTGTGGGAGAAATGGGGTGGTTGGATGTATTTTTGCATGCCCCTTTGTTTACCTTCCTGAGTATGAAATGGCCTTGCAGTTCAACAGCCTCTCTTCTTACTTTCCGGCTGATAATATGTGTGGTAATATGGCAGTGTGGGAGAAATGGGGTGGTTGGATGTATTTTTATGCTCTGTTTTATATTGTTGTTATTAAATTGAAATGTTGATGTTTTATAACTTCATTTTACGTAAACTGCCCCGAGCCTGCTGGAAGGAGCGGTACATAAAAATGAATAATAAATATAGATAAATAAATAAGAAAATATTTATACGTTTTACATTTCTGGGCAGGTGATCTTTGGGACTTGGTTTTTTAATCAGTAGCTCCCATGCTGAAAAAGTGTGAGCACCCCTGCTCTATGATGACGGAAAAAACGCACCCCAGGTCAAGGGGGGAAACGCAACAATACATGAAGGCAGAGAGAAGAGAGGGAAGGAGAATACAAAACCGCAAGAAATACCAGAAGAAAGAGGACCTCGCTCCAAAAATAGGGAGGAAGTTTCACTGGAAGTTGCAAGAACGGCTTCGAAGGGCCCTAAAACTTCTGCCCCCCAAAAAAGAGAAGAGGGGAAAAACCAAGGGGCCGCTGCAACACCCAAAAGCCCCATCCCGGATACAGATAAGAACGAAAACAAAAAGACTGGGACGCAGCCCAATAGGAAGAGAAGCTGGAGGAGAACAACCCAGCAAGGAAGAAAGAAAAACCTAAAGAAAAATTGCCCCTACTCCCTAGAGGCGTATTTTAGGCCTACGAGATGTGGCATCCTGGGGATGGACATACAAGGCCTCGAACCTCCTAAAGAGAACGGTTAGAAAGGAAGCCGAGGAAAACGAAAAGGTACGGATCCAGCGACACTAAAAGACAAGGAACGGACAATGGACACCAAACACGGGAAAGATTTTGAAACTAAAAACAACAGATTGCTTTTATACCAAGAGGGTGATGAAGACCCATCTCTGGAAAAAGAAGGAAAAAGAGCCTAAAAAGAAGACTTGTAAAAAAGAAATGTCCAGCTTAACAAGGAGAGAGACTGCACGAGAAAAACAAGAAGCACCCACGAACAAGGAACTCAGAAGGAAACAAGTTACCCCTATCCCTATCTTTTCTCATCACCCTTACCCATTACTATCCTTCCCAGATCCCGGACCAAACAACCTCCCTCACCGCCCCTAACCCTTACTCCTTCCTACCCCCCATCCCTCCCTATACCCTCAATCCGCCCCTACCCCAAAACCATCCCCCTTTTTTCATCTGTATATATTCAAAACTTTCAATAAAAATTTAATTTTAAAAAAAGATAATATAATATAATAATATATAATATAATTGCATTGCAATTTGATATAATATAATATAATGTCAATATATTATATTATGTTATAGTACAGGGCTGCCCAACTGGCGGCCCGAGGGCCGTATACGGCCCCCAGCCCCTTCCCTACGGCCCCCTAAGCTTTTTAATAAAAAATAAATTTTTAAAAAATTAAATAATAATATTTTTAAAAATTACCCACTTCCGGGTATCGCGAGACTATGGAAGCCACACGGGATTTCGCTCTCAACGGGAGATCACGCCTGCGTTGAGAGCGAAATCCCGTGTGGCTTCCGTAGTCTCGCGATACTCCTGTTGCCGAAATCTCGGCTACTTAATCCCTGCGGCCCACGCAGACGCGATTTGGACCTTCTCGGCTGCTGCCTCGGTCGGTCGTCGCCTCTGCTCGTGGTCCGGCTACTCCTGGATCCTGCGCGTTTGGGAAGGTAGGCTAACCTTTATGTTATTACTATGTCATTGTGTATGGATGCCCCTTATGTATTCCCTCCCTGCATTTCCCCTTAGTAAAAGATTATATTTGATTGTATGGCTGCCTCTTATGAGGGGCGGGGGCGGAGCCGGGGGAGGGGGTGGGGCGGGGGCAGAGGCAGAGCCGGGGCGGGGGCGGAGCCGGGGCAGACCCTTCGGCCCCCCAGGTCATCAGTGACCGGAAATCAGGCCCCTGGGCCGGTAGAAGTTGGACAGCCCTGTTATAGTATAATAATTGTAATGTAAATAATAATAATAATAGTATGATTACGGTATGGTATGTGGTATATGCATTTGGTATTGGTGGTGTTGTATTGTAACACAGTATAATACTGCCAATGATAATGTGATACAATAATTATATTGTGATATTATAATTTATATATTTGTATTACATGCAATATTGCTAACAATATTGCGATATGTTGTAATGTTAATTGTTGTTTTTTCAGTTTGTTGTAAGCCGCTCCGGCAATATTGTTATATGTACCCTGTAAGCCACTCTGGCAGTATTGTTGTTTGCTGTAAGCCGCCCTGAGTCCCCTTCGGGATTGAGAAGGGCGGCATAAAAAAAAGAGTAAATAAATAAATAAATAAATAATAAAACCATAACATTATATTCATTGCAGACTGCAGGAGCTGCCTTCATAGACCTCTCAGCAGCTTATGATACTGTAAATCAGAGGTCGGGAACCTTTTTGACCCAGAGAGCCATAAAAGCAAAATATTTGGAAATGTATTTCAGTGAGAGCCATATAATATATACATCTATAGATATAAAATGAGAGCTGTCATGGTGAGTAGCTTATAGACAGAAAAACCACACAACGCAGACACACCAAACCAGGACACATACAACCAAACCTAACAAGGTATGTTTACCACCTGAAAAAATAATTAAAAAATAAACAAAATGGTCAAAAGACCAATGGGACTACACCTCCCATCAACCCCCATGCCACAGCAGCAATGCGCATGCGCGGTACTCATTCCCGCACGTGCAAACCCCTCCCCCCCCCCGGCACCACGGAGAAGAGTGGAAGAAGGCCCGCCATCTTACCCAAGGCCTGCAGCAAGACTGCTGCCTTGGCCTGGCCTCCCTGTCTCCTGTGGCCAGCGGGGGAATGGCTGGCGGCGGCGCTGCCTGCTGAAGACCTGAAAGGAGGAAGGAGGCCCGCTGTCCTCTGCAAAGCCAGGGCCTCGGTTGTTGCCACGGAGGTCTCCGGAGCCCGGGCCACGACACCAACCAAGGCCCCGGCTTCGCAGAAGTCAGCGGCCCTCCCAACGCCTCCCGGCCTCCTCCTTTATCCCCCCCCCCAAGGAACGACAGAAGGAAGGAAGGACCCAAGGAAGAAAGAAGACAAAGTAGAAAAGAAAGAAAAATGACAGCCAGGAAAGAAGGAAACCGAACAGACACGAAGGAAGGAGAGAAGAAAGTAGGGGTGGACAAAGGGAGGGAATGACAGAGGCATGACCCTGTTCTTAAGTATGAGCCATTTATTTATTTATTACTAGCTGAGGACCCGGCGGTGCCCGGGTTATTTGAGGAAGGCCTTGTGTGCCAAGGTTGGTTCCTATTTGATGTTTATGTGGCTTGCAGTGGTCTCAGGAAGTTAGTGAAGGTACTGAGAGTCCCATTGGCCATGGTCCACCCCCCTCCAAACAGCACCAGGGTGTAGGGTGGGTTATGGGGGCTCTGTGTGCCAAGTGTGGTCTTTTTCAGTCATTGGATGAGGGTCGCAGCGGTCTCAGAAAGTGAGTGAAGGTACTTCAACTCCCATCATCCGTGGTCCGTCCCACTCACAACTGCACCAGGATGTAGAGTGGGTCATGGGGGCTCTGTGTGCCAAGTTTGGGCCTGGTCTCTGATTTGTAGGGGCTGCAATGTTCTGTGGGAAATGAATTGGGTGAAGGTACTGCAAATCCCATCATTTGTGAGCCATCCTGACGTAAGCCGCAGCAGGTGTGTAAAGTGGGCCATTGGGCCTCTGTGTGCCAAGTTTGGTGTGGGCCACAGTGCTCTAAGGAAGTGAATTGAAGTACTGCAAGTCCCATCATCCATGGTCCATCCTCCCTCAAACTGCAGCAGGATGTAGGGTGCACCTTGGGGGGGGGGTGGGGGGGGGTGTCTGTGTGCCAAGTTTGGTCTTGTTCTGTCATTGTTGGGGGCCTAGTCAGGAAAATCAAGTTGAGGGAGCCTAACAGTATCCCAGGAGCTGAGGCCTAGTCAGGGAAATCAAGTTAAGGAAGCCTTGCTGTCAATTGTGGGCCTGGTCTGTGATTTATAGGGGCTACAGTGTTGTTTGGGAAGTGAATGAGGTGAAGGTACTGCTAATCCCATCATTCCACTTTGCTGGAAGGATGCCTGTCTATTTTGGGGCCTCGCTTGTAATGCTAGTAATGCTCTCAGTACATCAGGAAACCCTCTCACTGCAGTGATATCCTCACAGAAAATGCACATCCCATTGCCAACGGGAAAAAACTGTTAACTGGCTAACTGTCTTCCTGAGGCCTTTCCTTTTCCCTCTGAGTCACCTTTGAAGGTTGGTATGTGGTTTGCCGATTGGAGTCCGTTATGCAAATACCATTTCAGTGGCAACCAATCCCCTCTGTCTGGGGCCGTAGAATGTTGGGGTTTTGAGGCTGGCCAATTACAGTCATTTATGCAAATAATTCCACAGTGGTAGCCAATCGAAACGCTGGCACATATTCCTCCCGTCGCTCGGTCGCTCCGTCACTCGGCCGCACCACTGCTTGCAAACACTGACTTTTATTATATGTAATATACTAGCTGTACCCGGCAGGCGTTGCTGTGCCCTATTTAGGAGATGCGAGATGTAAGGGTTGGAAATGATGTGACTTACGGTCTTGGTGGGGTCATGTAGGCATGAATTGCGCACTTTCTATGTGTGCTCCAAATGATGTCATCTGGAAGCATGAGTTGTATTGTCTTATATAGCAGAGGAAGTGTTTTGATTCTGGAGTGTGTCCACTCAGCAAAGTCTGTAGTGGTTGTGGAGGAGTGGCAAGTGGTGGTAGAGAGACTTTACCGGCTAGGCAGCACATTCCCGGTGTTTCTGCTGGGTATTTCAGGGCTCTGCAGTGTGTGCAGATGTGCGTTAGGGTGCCAATGTCGGCCTCTGGCGCCATGCTGTAGTCTTCTGCAGCGTTGTATCTGAAGGCTAGGCGGTGGAATTGGTTGTGGTGTTTTTGAAGTTTGTTTTCTGTGTTGCGACGTCGTGTTTCTGCGCTCCTGCGCTGCTGTTGTGTTGCATTTCTGCGTCTGTGTTGTTCCTGGCTGCGCGCTTCTTCTTGTTGTGCAGTTCTTTGCATTTGGTTCTCAGCTGTGCGTCGTGCAGTGACCTGTTGTCTGTGTCTCTGCTGCGCAGTGTGTTTCTGTTCTGGCGTGTGTTCTGCCCTTTTTTGTTTGATGTATGTAGCGTTGTGAGGTGTCGTCCGATGCTGTTATTTTTATAAGGCATGGCTTGTCTTTTTGGGTCAGTTTCTGTCTATGTGGAAGGAAGGAATGGTTTTGTTTGTGGTGTTTGTAGGTGTTGTGTGTACGGGGTCCCGTAAGGTTGGTGGGATGGGTTGTGATTGGAAGTTGTGTTGTGTTGTGTGGGTAGGAATTTGCTGGAGAATTGCTCCCTCAGAGTTTGGTTTTGGCAGTTTAACCCTCAAACACCAACTGAAATCTCTCAGCATTCTATCCCTAGCCTTGGATGGCTCTTGCCAGCGTTGCTATGGTTACAGCAGTTATGCAAATCCGCCCTTATTGGCAGCCAATCATGTTGTTCAGAATGTAGAGGCTGGGTGAGTCGTTGGAGGATTCTGGGAAATGTAGTTTTATTTTTACTCGTTGTTTTGGGGGCCTTTTAGGTTCTTGGGGGGAAAGTTTCTTTGCTACAAACGTACCTTGCTTGAGGCCTATTTTTGTCGGCAAGTATTGTTTTTCTGCGTTGTATGGTTTCTTTGTTTGAGGTATACATCACATGACGTGAACCCATTTATATAATAGATTCAAACTTGTTTGCCGCCACTCCCCGAGGGCTCGAAGCGGCTCACAACATCCAACTCTAAGGCAGAGAGTTCCACTGTTGAACAGTCTCCTTATGGTCAGGAAGTTCTTCCTAATGTTCAGGTGGGATTTCATTTCCTCTAATTCGACCCCATGGCTCAATCGAATCCTAGTCTCCAGGGCGGCAGAAAACAAGACCTGCTCCGTCTTCCGTACGACATCCTATGAGTCCCGAACAATGGGGAAATTCAACTGCGCGCAATCCTAAGCCACTTCACAATGGCGTCACTTCCCCAAAGGATGCCAGCCATTGTCTCAAAGTATTACAGAAAATTCAGAACTGATATTATATGAGCTACAAGTCGAAATTCCCTCCGAGGCTCGAAAGAGACCGTCAATAAATGCCAAGTTGTTTTCTGCACTCTTCAAAAAATCCGCGATATGGGTCAGCGCATCTGATAGTGTCTCGAACGCTCCCTTCGAAAAGAAAACAATTATTTTTGGCAACTGGCATTGATTCAGCGTGTGTATTTGTGCATATATATATATATATATATATATATGTCTCCCTTTGCATTTTCAGCGGTGTCTTTCGGAAACGGGAGTGAAAAAAGGCCTGCAGGAGATTCAATAAACCAATTGTTTGCCTCATCGATCGCATTTTGGGTTTGGGGAGGGAAAAAACTGCAGACAGCGCAGTGTTAAATTATTAACTAAATGTTCCCGCCCTCCGGGGACATGTTTCTGTAAAGATCATCTGGAGGAACAATGATCTTTTTATGAAATTAATAGCCGCAGGGATGTCATCAGAGGAAGGGACGCAAACTCCCGGAGCAGCTGGGAAAACAAACACCAGGCACGGCAGGCAAACATGCACCTATCGTTATTAGGAGTATTAGTATTATTAGAGTGTGAACAAAGGAGCGCGAGATGAGTATGGCTGGGTCGGATCAAAGAGCAATATCTAGTCTAGTACGCACACAGCGATGAACAAGATTCTTTTAGGACACCAACACAGTCGCATCTTCTTGGTTTTGTTTCTCAAAATGATACTGAAAGTCTTACTTCCACTGATGCAGGGGCCGGGAACCTTTTTGACTCAGAGTGCCATGAAAGCAAACTAATTGGAAAGTTAGTTGAGTGAGAGCGATGTTATATATATATATATATATATGTGTGTGTGTGTGTGTGTGTGTGTGTGTATGTAATGTATATATGTATATATATATATATATATAGGTGTGTGTGTGTGCGCGCGCGTGTATATATATATATATATATATATATATATATTAGGCATGTTTTAGAATCCTAAAATGGCGATTCTTATATCAAATGGGGGGGGGGGAATTTTTTTTATTAGTATATCAAAGACTTACAAAAAATTCCCAAAAATTTCGAAATGTAACTTAAGTACTAACGAAATTCGTTAGTAATTGTATGCCAGAGCATGCGCATTCAGATGGTTTTGGTTTACAACTCCCAGAAATCCTAACAGCTGGTAAATTGGCTGGGATTTCTGGGAATGTGTAGGCCAAAACTTGAATAAACCACACTGAATTCTAGATGGGACTCTCCAAATCGGAAGGAGGGAGGGAGGGAGGGGGGTATTCTATTCTTGGAAGGAGCAAATAAAAGGGAGAAGGAGCCCCCCTGGCTCCTCGCTGCCTCTCTCACCCCGATCCTGAGGGAGCGAGGGCCCAAGTTTGCCCAGGCTGAGAGGAAAAGGAAGAGGCCTGAGGCTGTGAGGAATGGTGGGAGTTGAAGTCCAAAACACGTACCTGGAGGGCTGAAGCTGGCCCCTGCGATGGGGCATGGCAGAGCAACCGGGAAGAGAAGCATCTGAGAGAGCGCAGGGAGAGAGAGGAGGAGAAGCCCATCCCCCCAACCTTACGGGACCCCGCACACACAACACCTACCACCACCACCAACAAAAACTAACTCCACCTATACTCCAACCACAACACAACACAACACTGCACAGATACTCTACAAACACACACAAACACCCAAAACACCCCACCCACACAAGCATTCCACACCACACACCCACTAACTCACCAAAAAAGTAATACCTACTCCCACGGACAACTCTACGTAGCGTGCGCCAGAGTTGGGAAACCACAGAACCTCTACATCAACACAGCAGACGGAAAGACAAAAAACATTGTATATCCACAAGCTCTGCAGAACGCCAGCAACACCACACACCGACAACTCCCCAGGACTTCAACATCCCACCCAACAGAACAACCCACAACGACACAGCCATGACCCCACCAAGACCATAAGTAACATCAATTCCAACCCTTACATACTCAGACTTTCTCGCATCTCCTAAATAGGGCACAACAATGTGTGCCGGGTACAGCTAGTATATATATATATATAGGTGTGTGTGTGTGTGTGTGTGTGTGTGTGTATATATATATATATATGGTTGATATTTATATATATGTACTGTATATATGTTGAAGGAGTAAAAACTTGGAAAACCCTAAAGGGATAACGAAGAACTTCCAAGGGATTTCCGTTACCATGGAAACAAGAGGCGGAGCCTGCAACTGGCCTTAGAATCTTCAAATTCAAACTTTAGCAGTTGGGAGTTGACAGCTAAAGTAGAAGGAGAGAGGGTGTGTGTGGAGAGTTAGAGAGTCTGTTTTAGCCAGCTATCAGTGGGTTTTAAAAAGACTCTGACTCTACTCTGAGAGAGAGTAGAAGGAAAGCTGGGTTTGAACTGCTAGGAAAGCAGTTGAGTTTATAGGACAAGCAGTTAGTGTAAAGACTGCTGAGTTATTGGTTCTGGGAGTGCAGCTATATGGTATCAAGTTAGTGTATTGTAACCTTAAGATACGTGCCTCCAAGAAGATACTGTAACCACCTAAGCTTTGAACTCTGAAACCTCCACGCTTAGAACACTGTTTGAATAACCTTTACAGTTCTTTAACAAAGATATCTCCCCGCGTAGTTCCTTCACCCACAAGCCTCTAAAACAACTTATTCCTAGTGGGTAGCCAAGTATAGTGAATGGTGGCAGTGAAGTGTCAGGGGGAGTTTGGGTTAGAGTAATACCTTGCCCTGGCACAGTAATCGAAAGGTCAGTGGGAAAGCTGACCTGTGTGAATACTTATTACATTATATGGTGGAATTAAAAGAAGTCTCTATTTAAATTGGTGGTAAGGGTGGAATAAGTAAACCACCCGGCCACAGTTGAAAGGGGTAATATAGAGGAAGGTTTACACAGCGAGTCCGCAATGAGCAAACCGTGAAGTAGCAAGGGAACACTGTACCTGCAGGATGTGTCGTAACCCTCAAATTCCTTCCTCTTTTTCCCTCCTTTTGGGAAGCGCTTATTATTATTTCAGCGTAGAGCGTAGGTTATGTTGCATTATATCCTCGGCAGTTGGAAAGCCGAGCCAAAAGACAGCATGAAAGGTCCCTATGTTGGGCATCGGGTTCACCTTCCATGGGTCATTTGCGTCTGCGCTGGTTCAGACCGTCACTGAAGGCGCTCCGTTATGCTTTGGAAACTGCGGCCCTAGAAGGGCTTTCATGTGGCGACCGTGTTTTCCTTTGGCATAAACGAACTCTTGAATGTCGAACGAAGGTGATTTGCATATCAAGATGTGTTTGGATGTGCAGGGCCGGCGTTCCTGAACCTATTGAGGCAGAAAAAGCATCGCCGTCTCCTCGCGCAAGAGCATTTTTTGTTCCAGGTGCTTTGGGAGAAGGGAAGAATCCCAAAATATGAGGGAAGTGAAAAGAAAGGAAGGAGAAGGAAAGGAAGACTTGGGGGAAAAGATTAGAAGAGGAAGGAAGTGGAGAGAGAGAGGGAAAAGGAAGGAGAGAAGGAAAGGGTGAAGAGGGAGAAAGAAAGGAAGGAAGAGGGGGAATGGTGGAAAGAAGGAAGGGGAGAGTAGCCCAGTAGCCAGCCCCAGGGCTATATAACGGAGGAAGCTCAGGAGCAGAAACATTTCCTCCCCTCTCCAGTTACACTGAGCAGCCCCACATGGGCTCCAAGCCCAGCGCATTCGAGCAGCATGGAAACGGATCCCCCACTGAGATCTTGGGCTGGCTATTTTATGGGGGATTTGGTTGCAATGAATCCCAATATTGCTTGCTGGTGGCATATCAATAGGGAGCCCAAGAAGCCGTGGAGGGGAGGAAAGATGGAAGGAGGAGGGAGAGGAGAGGAGTGGAGGAGGAAGGAGCAGCAATGGCTGGGAGGAGGAGGAGAGAAGGTGGTGGTGGGGGAGGAGGGGATAAAGGAAGAGGAGGGATAGAAAGGCCTTTGTTTTGTAGGGTCCCGTGGGTTAAATTCTGTCCCCCATGATGTTTAACATCTACATGACTGTTGGGAGAGATCATCTGGAGTTTTGGAGTTCGTGCTGAACCTGGAGGCCCGGTTTTGGTAGTCCTCCTGGACTCAATGCTGAACCTGGAGGCCTCCTGGAGTCAACGCTGAACCTGGAGGCCTCCTGGACTCAACGCTGAACTTGGAGGCCTCCTGGACTCAACGCTGAACTTGGAAGCCTCCTGGACTCAACGCTGAACCTGGAGGCCTCCTGGACTCAACGCTGAACTTGGAGGCCTCCTGGACTCAACGCTGAACCTGGAGGCCTCCTGGACTCAACGCTGAACTTGGAGGCCTCCTGGACTCAACGCTGAACCTGGAGGCCTCCTGGACTCAACGCTGAACTTGGAGGCCTCCTGGACTCAACGCTGAACTTGGAGGCCTCCTGGACTCAACGCTGAACCTGGAGGCCTCCTGGACTCAACGCTGAACCTGGAGGCCTCCTGGACTCAACGCTGAACCTGGAGGCCTCCTGAACTCAACGCTGAACCTGGAGGCCTCCTGGACTCAACGCTGAACCTGGAGGCCTCCTGGACTCAACGCTGAACCTGGAGGCCTCCTGGACTCAACGCTGAACCTGGAGGCCTCCTGGACTCAACGCTGAACTTGGAGGGCCAGGTTTTGATAGTCCTCCTGGACTCAATGCTGAACCTGGAGGCCCAAGTTTTGGTAGTCCTCCTGGACTCAACGCTGAACCTGGAGGCCTCCTGAACTCAACGCTGAACCTGGAGGCCTCCTGGACTCAACGCTGAACTTGGAGGGCCAGGTTTTGGTAGTCCTCCTGGACTCAACGCGGAACCTGGAGGCCTCCTGGACTCAATGCTGAACTTGGAGGCTTCCTGGACTCAGCGCTGAACCTGGAGGCCTCCTGGACTCAGCGCTGAACTTGGAGGCCTCCTGAACTCAACGCTGAACCTGGAGGCCTCCTGGACTCAACACTGAACCTGGAGGCCTCCTGGACTCAACGCTGAACTTGGAGGGCCAGGTTTTGATAGTCCTCCTGGACTCAATGCTGAACCTGGAGGCCCAAGTTTTGGTAGTCCTCCTGGACTCAACGCTGAACCTGGAGGCCTCCTGAACTCAACGCTGAACATGGAGGCCTCCTGGACTCAACGCTGAACTTGGAGGGCCAGGTTTTGGTAGTCCTCCTGGACTCAACGCTGAACCTGGAGGCCTCCTGGACTCAATGCTGAACCTGGAGGCCTCCTGAACTCAACGCTGAACCTGGAGGCCTCCTGGACTCAACGCTGAACTTGGAGGGCCAGGTTTTGGTAGTCCTCCTGGACTCAACGCTGAACCTGGAGGCCCAAGTTTTGGTAGTCCTCCTGGACTCAACGTTGAACCTGGTGGCCTCCAGAACTCAACGCTGAACCTGGTGGCCTCCAGAACTCAACGCTGAACCTGGAGGGCCAGGTTTTGGTAGTCCTCCTGGACTCAACACCGAACCTGGAGGCCCAGGTTTTGGTAGTCCTCCTGGACTCAACGCGGAACCTCCCAGGTGTCAGCAGTGTGCCAACCGTGCCCATACCTTGAAAAGCCCAATATGGCCATGGTAGTACATGCCTTAGTCACATCCAGACTAGAGTACTGTAACATTCTCTACATAGGGCTGCCCCAGAAGAGCATTTGGAGATTGCAACTGGTCCAACTCCCACCTCAACATCTTTAAATTTACTCGCCCAACGATGCACAGTACTCACATCACACAACCACCATAAACAGCTTGCATTCTCTGATGAATCCTTTGGGGTGATACCTTCTGCTGTCAAGAATTCAACGTTGCTTAAGTCGCATTAACCATCCCATACTTTGCACTTTAACAACACAATTGTTTTTAAATTGTTTTACTTGTTTAAGTAAGTCAACTCTGTTTTATGTAAGTCGCCCAGAGCACTTCGGATGGAGGGCGACTAATGAAATAATAAATTGATGATGATGATGACAATGACGACACAACCGTTCAATGCGGAGGCTTCCCACCAAAATGGAACTGTAGAGGAGAGTCTACTGGACAAGTCAGGACCTGCCGCATACCAGCACTACCATCTGTTGAGGAGTTACGAAGGTGGAGGCATTACTTTTCATTCAACCCTTGTAGCAGTTTGAAAACATGCAAATGTGAGTAGATCAATAGGTACGGCTCAGGGGGGAAGGTAATGGCGTTCCATGCAGTCATGTCGGCCACATGACCTAAGAAATGTCTATGCACTGGGAATATGGCGCAGCTGGCTAAGTGTCAGCTGCATAAGATCTCTCTGACCAGTAGCTCATGAGTTCGAGGCCTGCCCGGGTCGAGGTGGGTGCTCGACCTCTAAGTGTAGCCTGCTGTCGACCTTTGCAGCCTGAAAGACAGTTGCATTTGTCAAGTAGGAGATAAAGGTACCACAATAAGTGGGGAGGCAAATTTTGACTGAATTATGAGGCCATTAAAGAACTCCAGGAAACGCTGAGGAATGCGGAAGGAACAACGAGGGACGCTGGGACTGCTGAGAGATGAGGAATGCGTCAGCTCCCTCTGGTGGCCAGAGTTTGCCTCTGTTTGTTTATATGTGTGTACTAGGGTGTCACGATGCACGGAATAGACCGGCCCCTTAATCACACACACAGAGACGGACTGAAGGCTAACTACTTTATTAGGTATATAGAAACAGTTCAAAAGAAGTATTGTCCATGAGAATAGCAAAAGCAATCCAAAAGCTGTAGCAATGTAGAATTCAGAAGCAACTTGGTACTATAATCCAAAAGGCTTGGCAAGGCTCCACAGGCAATGCGGATTCAGGAACAGTGGCAAGGCTCCGCAGGCAATGCAGATTCCGGAACATACAAGGTACAAGGCAAGGCTTGGTTCCAAGGAACCCACTTCGCTTCACGTCTACTCAGAAGAGACGTGGCCGAAGCACTGGGGATTGATTCCCAGGGACCCTATACTTAATCCTTCGGCCGAGGTCCCCGACAATCTAGGCCTCGCGTCTCAATCTCTATTGTCGGACCTCGGCCTGTCTAGGCTGTGATACCACCCCCTTCTGCTGGACTCGATGCTTTGTCTCCTATCAAAGGTTCGACCTTGTCTCCCAGCACCTGGGTCTATCTCTTCATGAGAGCTCTCCTCCCTAGAATCTTCCCAGCCGCTCGCTTCCATGTTTTCACTATCTGAACCTTCCAACTGCACCTGGTTATCTATATCTTCATACGGTTCCGGCCAACCTTCATCCCATGCCAAACTTTCGGTGGGAGAAAGAGGCCCGGTGATGGGAAAGTCTCCTTCGGCTAACCCTTCCAAATCCTCTTCTGAATCTATCTCTGCTGGTGCAGGCCCTAATGCTAATGGAACCCCCGGGTCCTGATCCCTGGCCCCCTGGCACAAACGAGAACTGCTGTGCTACACTGGGGTGGATATCTCCGGTTTAAATTACTTTGAAATCCGTTATTTTTCATATTTGAAATGATTTCTATCATATATCCACCCTCAGGGTCCAACCCGGGAGAGAAATTTCAAAACCGAACCCGGCCGCCATTTTTTTCTAAAGGTCACGTTATTAGGTCGTATTTTCCCCTCCTCAGTTCTCAACTCGCAAGAGGAGACTGGATCCCAGGTGTTTTGGCCTACAACTCTCAAAAATTCGCAGCCAGTTTACCAGCTGTTAGGATTTCTGGGAGTTGAAGGCCAAAACATCCCTCTCCTTCCTTCGGTTGTGGCGCCTCCTCCGCTTTATTGCCAAGGACAGAAGGAGGAGGGAATTCGCGGCCCTGCGCCTCCTCCTGTCTTTGGGAATAACCCGGGTTATTATATTAAATATAATCCGGGATGCCTGTTCTTGCGGGGGGTGGGGGAATGGAGGAGTGGATGGCAACAAGCCATCCATCCACTCCTCCGTTCCTACCCCCCCCCCCCGCAATAACATTTAACCGGGATGCCTTTATTCTTCGGGGGGGGGGGGGGGAAGGAACGGAAAAGGGGAGGGCTCCCTCCTAGCTGGCATAAGGAATAATAACGAAAATTTGTTTTTAATAACGTTTCAATCACGAAATTTATTTACATTTTTTTGTATTAATTTCTATAACGAACCAAAACGTGAATTCCCCCCCCCCCTCCAACCGAGTTTAGAATCAAATTTTTCATGGATCAACCACCCCTAGTGTGTACTGTGTACAGTGTGTACTGTGTATGTGGAAACGGCAGGGATTGTCTGCTGAGTATGTGTACCTGTAATCCGCTCTGAGTCCCCTTCGGGGTGAGAAGAGCGGAATATAAATAAAGTAAATAATAATCTACGTATATAATAAAAGTCAGTGTATGCGGCGGGAGGTGCGGAGATGCGGAGAAATATGTGGCAGCGTTTCGATTGGTTGCCACTGTGGGATTATTTGCATAAAGGACTCTGATTGGCCAGCCTCAGAACTCCAACATTCTAAGGCAGTGTTTCCCAACCTTTTTTGAGCCGCGGCACACTTTTAACATTAAAAAAATCCGGGGGCACACCACCAACCAAAATGACACAAAATGACACTTTAACACAGTAAGAACGGCTGTGGGATGGTGGCCTGCTGGGAGCAGCTGCTGGGAGTGCGAAGCCGGGAGGGGCGGAGCCAGGCTGCACCATGCCCCGCCCCCTACCCCCAGCTTCAGCTCTCACAGCAGCTGCTCCAGCCTTGAGGGGGCAGTGCCAAGCCAGCGGTGCCAGAGCCAGCACAATGCTGGCTTGGCACTGTCCCCTCAAGGTTGGAGCAGCTGCTGGGAGTACCGAAGCCAGGTGAGGGGGCAGAGCCAGGCCGTGCCATGCCCCGTCCCTTCCCCCCAGCTTCAGCTCTCCTACAGGCCTCGCCATGCCCTGCCCCCTCCCCCCAGCTTCAGCTCTCCTACAGAGGAGGAGCATGAGCGGTGGACGGACTTCAGTGGGCGGGGCTCCTCCTCCACGTGGCTTCAGCGAACGAGGGGCGAGAGTCATGGTGGGAGTCATGGCGGATTGGAGGCTGGCTAGGGAAAAGGCCGAAGGAGGCGGCACCCGGTCCCTTCTTCTTTTTCTTCGCCACTGCCGGCCCTTCCTCCTCCCCCAAGCAGCAGGAGTTCGGCAGGAGGGGGAGGAAGGGGGCAGAGAGCTTTTCTCGCGGCACAGCAGGAGGTCCGTCACGGCACACTAGTGTGCCACGGCACACTGGTTGAGAAAGACTGTTCTAAGGCACCAGGCAGAGGGGATTGGTTGCCACTGAGGGAGTAGTTGCATAAAGAACTCTGATTGGCCAGCATCCAAGAATCCAAGCCATGCCTCTGTTCGTCTATATGTGTGTATGTGGAAACGGCAGGGATTGTCTGCTAAGTATGTGTACCTGTAATCCGCTCAGAGTCCCCTTCGGGGTGAGAAGAGCGGAATATAAATAAAGTGTATTATTATTATTATTATTATGGACCATTTAGAAATGGAGATGAGCACCACTGCCAGAGCCGGAGACGAGGACCATCCCTCAGAGCCAGAAGGAGAAGATAAAGTGTTCGGTTGTTTCTAGGCATTGAATGCCGTTGTGTTTGTCTATGCTTGAACCCATCCTGAGTCCCCTCGGAATACAAATAAAGGATGCTGATGACGATATCCTACCCATGGTGTTCAAGTGAGTGGCTCTAGGATGGAGGTCCCTGGAAGGAAAAGGATGGATGATGTATCCCGGATCTTCTTGGGTAGACCTTAGGACCGAGCCGTAATATTCGATCAGGGTGCGTAACTGTATACGGCAATGCCTTTTGGCCTGAAGAACGTCCCTTTCTGCTTGAGTGCGGAAGGGAGGTTTCCCTGTCAGTGTTAAGTTTAATGTCTCTTCCTTATCTGATCAAGGCGGGTTGGGGTTTCGCGGTTCTGATTCCTGCCTTTCTCCTGCCATTCATCGGGGCTTCCTGTGCGCTGAAAGTCAAGCTCCCATTCACAAAAGCCTGCGGGGCCCTTATCGCCTTACCTCTTGACCTGGGATCATGGCTGCCAGGGAGAGGGACCGGGTTTGGTTTCTTACCAGGAAAGCAAACAGGTGACAAAGTCCTTGAAAGGAGAAAGGAATGCCTGCTTTTCTTTCTTTCTCTCTTTCTTTCTCTCTTTCTTTCTCCCTCCCTTCTCATTCTGGTGGTCTAGAATGGAGTGGGGAGTGAACATGACCTCACAGCAAAGGCTTTGCATGCTATTAAGCGGAAAGAAAGAAAGAAAGGAAAGGAAAAGGAAGCCTTATATTAGGAACTCATGCCTCGTGGAAGCACTGTTTTTGTTCTCTGGAGGAAGTGTGAACGGTTCAAAGGATAACAAGAATTTGAATATTTCTATATATTTTTTTTAATTTTAGGGACACAATGCAAAACACACCGGCCAAAAGAGTTCGGGCACATTTGCATCAATCTGTTATCCCAGGGGTGGGCAATTATTTTTTCCAAGGGGCGACACGAGAGCCAACAAATATTATGGAGGGCTGCACCTAAAGGCTGAACTACATTCTAATCTACATTATTTATTTATTTATTTACTATACTTACTACTAGCTTGGGGACCCGGTGGTGCCCGGGTTAATTGAGAAAGGCATTGTGTGGCAAGGTTGGTCTTTATCAGTTGGTTATGCCAGGGCTGCCCAACTGGCGGCCCTGGGTCCGTATACAGCCCCCCAGCCCCTTCCCTACGGCCCCCTAAGCTTTTTTAAATAAATAATAAAAAATGAAAAGCCGTTGTTGAAATCCCGTGTGGATTGCGTATTCTCGCGATACTCTTCGGCTACTCTACTACTGGATCGCTGAGGCCCACAGACGCGATTAGGACCGTCTTCGACTCAGTCGGTCGTCGCCTCTCTCGTCGTCCGGGTACTCCTGGATCCTGCTCGTTTGGAAAAGGTAGGCCAAAGCAGGGGCTCCTCGAGGGGCTCCTCATTCCTTTCCCCATCTCCCCTCATGTATTAAATATAAAATTAAATATATTTAAAGATGAAATAAGGGAGGTGGGATACATTAAAATAAGGAGAGGGAGGATGGAATTAAATATATTTAATATTAAATTAAAATAAGGGGGAGGGAGGATGGAATTAAATATATTTAATATTAAATAAAAATAAGGGAGGATGGAATTAAATATATTTAATATTAAATTAAAATAAGGGAGGGGAGGATGGAATTAAATATATTTAATATTAAATTAAAATAAGGGAGGATGGAATTAAATATATTTAATATTAAATTAAAATAAGGGGAGGAGGATGGAATTAAATATATTTAATATTAAATAAAAATAAGGGGGAGGGAGGATGGAATTAAATATATTTAATATTAAATAAAAATAAGGGGGAGGGAGGATGGAATTAAATATATTTAATATTAAATTAAAATAAGGGGGAGGAGGATGGAATTAAATATATTTAATATTAAATAAAAATAAGAAGGGAGGATGGAATTAAATATATTTAATATTAAATTAAAATGGGGGGGAGGATGGAATTAAATATATTTAATATTAAATTAAAATAGGGGGGAGGATGGAATTAAATATATTTAATACTAGATTAAAATAAGGGGGGAGGTTGTAATTAAATATATATAATATTAAATAAAAATAAGGGGAGGGGGAGGATGGAATTAAATATATTTAATATTAAATAAAAATAAGGGGAGGGAGGATGGAATTAAATATATTTAATATTAAATTAAAATAAGGGGAGGGGAGGATGGAATTAAATATATTTAATATTAAATAAAAATAAGGGGGAGGGAGGATGGAATTAAATATATTTAATATTAAATAAAAATAAGGGGGAGGGAGGATGGAATTAAATATATTTAATATTAAATAAAAATAAGGGGGAGGGGAGGATGGAATTAAATATATTTAATATTAAATAAAAATAAGGGGAGAGGGGAGGATGGAATTAAATATATTTAATATTAAATTAAAATAATTTAATATCTTATCCCTGCATTTTATTTATTTATTTATTTATTTATTATTCGGGCTTCTATGCCGCCGACTCCCTGAGGCTCGCGGCGGCTTACAGGAGCCGAAGGGCACAGTAAAATACAGGCAATAAGCAGTTAAAAACAATTAAAAACAACAGCAGTACAGTAATTAATAACACAGTTAACACAATGAACAGCACATCATCCTCAGAAGAACGGATAGATGGCGGGGCATGGGCAGGACTTACTCACCAGAGGCCTGCTTAAACAGGTATGTTTTACAGGCCCGTTTAAACGGGAGCAAGTCCTTCATAGCCGAAGTCCCGGCCGGGAGGGCGTTCCACAGCGTAGGTGCTATGACAGAGAACGCTCCGCGGGTAGCAGTCAGCCTTGCGAGTTTAGCTGAAGGTATCTCCAGGCGATTGGAGTCCTCAGACCGGAGTGATCTCGGAGGGCAGTATGGGGTGAGACGTCCCTCAAGTACGCTGGCCCCAGGCCGTGTAAGGCCTTAAAGGTGAGGACCAACACTTTGAAGGTGATCCGGTGCTCAATTGGCAGCCAGTGCAGATCCTGCAAAACAGGTGTGATGTGTGGCGCCAGCTGGCGTGCCAGACAGGAGCCGGGGCGGCAGTGTTCTGCACTAGCCTGAGCTTCCGGTCACCAACAGAGGAAGGCCCACGTAGAGCGCGTTGCAGTAATCCAGCCTTGAGGTGACTGTGGCTTGGATCACCGTGGCCAGATCGTTCCGGGAGAGATAGGGGCCAGCCTCCTTGCCTGTCGCAGATGAAAAAAGCGATCTTGCTGACCGCAGAGACCTGGGCCTCCATGGTCAGCTGGGAGTCCAAATGGACCCCCAGGCTCTTTACGGAAGGCGATGGGCAGAACACCGCACCGTCCAGGCTCGGAAGCTGGACATTAACATCACCCGGGCGACCCAGCCACAAGATCTCCCTCTTCGCCCGATTCACCTCACCTACTGGCTCGCAGCCATCCGGTAACGGCTTCGAGGCAGTGTTGGAAATTATCGGGGACAGAACCCGGCCTGCCCTCCATCCTCAGAATGAGCTGGGTGTCGTCAGCGTAGTGGTGACACTCCAGCCCATAACTCCGCACCAGCTGTGCAAGCGGCTGCATGTAGATGTTAAATAACAGAGGGGAGGATGGAATTAAATGTATTTAATATTAAATAAAAATAAGGGGAGAGGGGAGGATGGAATTAAATATATTTAATATTAAATAAAAATAAGGGGAGAGGGGAGGATGGAATTAAATATATTTAATATTAAATAAAAATAATTTAATATCTTATCCCTGCATTTTATCTCAGTAAAAGATTATATTTGACTGTATGCATGCAGGGGCGGGGGTGGGGCGGGGGTGGAGCCGGGAGAGGGCGGAGCCGGGGGCAGGGAGGGGGCGGAGCCGGGGTGGGGGCAGACCCTACGGCCCCCCAGGTCATCAGTGACAGGAATTCAGGCCCCTGGGCCGGTAGAAGTTGGACAGCCCTGGGTTATGTGGCTTGCAGTGGTCTCTGGAAGTTAGTGAGAGTACTGGAAGTCCTATCATCCATGGTCCCCCCCTTCTCCAAACTGCAGCAGGATGTAGAGTGGGTCATGGGGGCTGTGTGTCTGCCAATTTTGGTCTTGATCAGTCATTGGCCTCTTTAGACTGGCCTTCAATTAATCTGGTCTGCCCTGGCATGTTTTAACGTTATGTCCAAGGAACCCATGGGTGCCTGCGGACCTTTTGTATGTTTTTATGTTTTTATTATACACTGTATATTGTATTGTATGTTGTGATCCGCCCCGAGCCTGCAGGGAGGAGCGGAATACAAGATTGAATAAATAAATAAAATTGGATGAGGGTCGCTGCAGTCTTGGGAAATGAGTGAAGGTATCTTAAGTCCCATCATCCGTGGTCCACCCTACTCCAAACTGCACCAGGATGTAAAGTGGGTCATGGGGGCTCTGTGTGCGAAGTGTGGTCTTCCTCAATCACTGGATGAGGGTCGCAGCAGGCTCAGGAAGTGAGTGGAGGTACTTGAAATCCCATCATCCATGGTCCGCCCCTCCTCTAAACTGTAGTCGGATGGAGTGTGGGTCATGGGGGCACTGTGTGCCAAGTTTGGTCTTTATCGGTCTTGGTTCTGGGCCGCAGTGGTCTGTGGGGAATGAAGGGTTTGAACATACTACAAATCCCATAATCCATGGAGGTACATCAAGTCCCATCATCCATGGTCCACCCTCCTCCAAACTGCAGTAGAATGTAGCGTGGGTCATAGGGGCTCTGTGTGCCAAGGTAGGTTACTGTAAATTCAGGCCATACACAATGTCCCATGAGCTGAGGCCTAGTCAGGAAAATCAAGTTTATGAAGCCTTACTGTCAATTCCGGCCATACACAATGTCCCATGAGCTGAGGCCTAGTCAGGAAAATCAAGTTAAGGAAGCCTTACTGTCAATTTTGGGCCTGGTCTGTGATTTGTAGGGGCTACAGTGTTCTGTGGGAAGTGAATCGGGTGAAGGTACTACAAATCCCATTATTTGTGGCCCATCCTGCCCTAAGCCACACCAGGTTGTGAAGTGGGTCAGTGGGCCTCTGTGTGCCAAGTGTGGTCCTGATCCATCATTGTTATGGGCCGCAGTGACTGACTGCTTGAGGTCTTTCCTTTTCCCTCTGTGTCGCCTTAGAATGTTGGAATGTAGATGGTCAATCTGTAACTTATGCAAATTCTCCCTCAGTGGCAACCAATCGTGTTGTTTGTATGTAGGGGCTTGGATTCTTGGATGCTGGCCAATCAGAGTCCTTTATGCAAATACTCCCTCAGTGGCAACCAATTGAAACGCTGCCACATATTCCTCCGCACCTCCCGCCCTCCACAAACACTGACTTTTATTATATAGACTAGCTTGGGGACCCGGCGGTGCCCGGGTGATTTGAGAAGTGCAGCAGGATGTAGAGTGGGTCATGGGGCTCTGTGTGCCAAGCTTGGTCTTGCTCCATCATTATGGGGAGTTGCAGTGGTATCATGAAATGACTGAAGGTAGTGGAAGTCCCATCATCTGTGGTCCACCCTCCCCAAAGTGTAGTAGGATGTAGATTGGGTCATGGGGGCTCTGTGTGCAAAGTTTGGTCTGTATTGGTGAATGGATGAGGGCTGCATTGGTTTTAGGAAGTGAGTGAAGGTACTTCAAGTCCCATCATCCGTGGTCAGTCCCACACAAAACTGCACCAGGATGTAGAGTGGGTCATGAGGGCTCTGCGTGCCGGGTTTGGTGTTGATCAGTCATTGATTAGGTTTGTAGCAGGATTGGAAAGTGAGGGAAGGTACTGCAAGCCCCATCATCCATGTTCTGCCCCTCTCCAAACTTCAGTAGGATGTAGAGGGTCACTGGGGCTCTGTGTGCCAAGTGTGGTCTTTATCGGTGTTTGTTGGGGGGCCGCAGTGGTCTGTGGGAGCAGAGGGGTGTAAAAGTACTACAAAGCCCATCATCCATTGCCAGTCCTCCCCCAAACCTTACCAGGATGTGAAGGCAGTCATGGGGGTTATGTATGCCAAGTTTGGTCTCAATCAGTAATTGGATGAGGATTGCAGCCGACTTGGGAAGTGAGTAGAGGTACTGCAAGTCCCATAATCCATGGTCCACCCTTCTCCGACCTGCACCAGGACGTAGAGTGGGTAGTGGGAGCTGTGTGTGCCAAGTGTGGTCTGTATTGGCCCTGTTTGTTGGGCTCAGTGGTCTGTGGGAACCAAAGTGTTTGAAAGTACTACAAATCCCATAATCTGTGGGTCATGTCCCCCGAACTCCACCGGGACGTAGAGGGGGTTAGGGGGGTTATGTGTACCAAGTTTGGTGCAGGTCCATCACCCGCGCTGGTGGCTGTGGCCTGTGAAAGTGGCTGCCAATCAGAACACTGCCACATATCCGCCTCTTCCGCCTCCTCAGCACACATCCGCCTTTCCTTTTCCCTCTGCGTCACCTTAGAATGTTGGAATGTAGATGGCCAATCTGTAACTTATGCAAATTCTCCCTCAGTGGCAACCAAAACATTCTTGGATGCTGGCCAATCAGAGTCCTTTATGCAAATACTCCCTCAGTGGCAACCAATTGAAACGCTTTATTAAGGTATACAGATAGATAGATTATTGTATTATTGCTCCAAAGCATGACAGCGCCCAGCACGGAGAGCATGGGGCATAGCTAGTCAGCCAAACCCTCGGCAGCCATCTTTCCATGCCAGCATCGCAGGAAAGGCTGCTCTGGAGAAGGCGTCGGAAGCGCCACCGTCGAGGTCGAGATCGAGCAAGGAAAGGAAAGACACCAAGCATTTCACGAATGACAAAGGTGCAAATGATAGAGAACGGTGTCCGTGTCAAGTCGGCTCTCGAGTCCCTTGCACGCGGTGCCAGCTCTTTCTGAATTTCATTTTGCGTGTTATCGGGTTTCGCAGCCAGGCTACTTGAGTTCAGAGATGTCTCCTGGGCTGGAGATTCTGACACATACTTTAGGCCGGCACCATGCCTGGCATG
>JARBWK010000017.1:24582675-24615175 GCA_030556195.1 Anolis apletophallus | reverse complement strand
GGAGTTGGAGTCCAAAACACCTAGAGGGAGGGAGGGCCCAAGTTTGCCCAGGCGGTCTGCCTGTATTCGACCCCATTTGAACATTTTGGCTGTTTTTCTATTTACATTTACATTGGGATCCTAATTTTGGACTTATGGGAGACTCCTATGGATTATGAGTCGGGTGATAGGTAATATATTCTGATTTTGATGCATTTACATTGCATTTCTTGTTGATTATTATACAGTTCTGCTTAATATTGTCATACAATATAATACAAATACAATATAACAATAGAATAATGATATATTTTATATTACATGTAATATTGCAAACAATATTGCAGTATAGTGGTATTGTACAAAATAGTAATATATAGTATTTTATTTTACTTTATTTTGGGTTATTTGAGTTTTATAGGGGTCATGAAAATATTTAGCAGAGGATAATTTTATTTAAATAAATAATTTTATTTATTATTTTATAATAATAATCATATAATAGAACGTTATATTATTTTATAATGTCAATATATTATAATATACAGTAATTATATTGTAATGTAGTATAATATAATTATGATATAATACAGTATGAGTATGGTATAATACAGGGCTGTCCAACTGGCGGCCCGGGGGGGGGGGCGTATGAGGCCCCCCAGCCCCTTCCCTGCGCCCCCCTAAGCTTTTTAATAATAAAAATAAATAAATAAATAAATAAAATAATAATATTTTTAAAAATTACCCACTTCCGGGTTCCGGAGCAAGTATCGCGAGACTACGGAAGCCACACGGGATTTCGCTCTCAACGCGAGATCACGCCTGCGTTGAGAGCGAAATCCCGTGTGGCTTCCGTAGTCTCGCGGTACTCCTGTTGCCGAAATCTCGGCTACTTAATCCCTGCGGCCCACGCAGACGCGATTTGGACCTTCTCGGCTGCTGCCTCGGTCGGTCGTCGCCTCTGCCCGTGGTCCGGCTACTCCTGGATCCTGCGCGTTTGGGAAGGTAGGCTAACCTTTATGTTATTATTATGTCATTGTGTATGGATGCCCCTTATGTATTCCCTCCCTGCATTTCCCCTTAGTAAAAGGTTATATTTGATTGTATGGGTGCCTCTTATGAATTCTAAGTAAATTGGAGCCAGGGGAGGGGCGGAGGCGGGGCGGGGGCAGAGCCAGGGGCAGACCCTACGGCCCCCCAGGTCATCAGTGACCGGAATTCAGGCCCCTGGGCCGGTAGAAGTTGGACAGCCCTGGTATAATATATTGTATATACATTGATACAATATAATACTACTAATGGTATTGTGATATTATAATTGTATATTTGTTTTACATGGGGGGAGGGCAAAATAATGGTTTTTTTTGGGGGGGGCGCTAAAATAATGTTCGCTTACCATTTAAAATTACCTTAGACCGCCCCTGAATACATGTTACTGAAACGACATCTAACCGTCCAGGATGCCTTCATAGCACAAAGCACTCGTGGTCCGCATTTTTGCCAGGTAAGGAATTCTTTTTGTGCATGGCAACAGGAGGAGGCAACCCAAGCATCCCCTCCAGGCATCCCTTGAATGATAACAGGTAGGTTATCTGCAGAACAGCCCGCAGGTCGGGCCTCCCATAATGGGAAAAGCCACGGTGGTTGCCTGAAAGCTGATTCCTCCCCAAAGCTATTTTCTTCCGCAGACAGAGAGGACATTGTCCCCCTCGGAGCTCGAGTGTGGCCTTGGCTGCCGCTGAAAGACCACCTTTTTCCTTCCTCCCCCCCTTGAGACAAAACAGAGTCCTCCCCCCAACAGCTGTCAGCCCTATGGGGAGCTGGTGAAAGGAGGCGCACAAACCCAGCCACGCATTGGAGGAGATAACTGTCAGGCCGCATGAAAAGCCCTGCCGATCTGCCCCGTAAGAGGAACTGGGCTCACCAGCAACACCGGAGCTGGTTGCTTGGCATCTGTGAGGTCTGGCGCTCAAAAGAGAGAGAGAGAGGGAGAAAGGGAGACGGGGAAAGTCATTCCTGAATGCGCTCTATGGAAAATGATGGTGGACCCCAAAGGAATTGACGCCTTCCCTTCCAAGTCATCGGGACTTGGTCTAGTAGAGTGTTTTTCAACCTTCTTTGAGCCGCGGCACATTTTTTACATTTCCAAAATCCTGGGGCACACCACCAACCGAAATGACACAAAATGACACTCTAACACAGTCATACATATAGTTAATATGTTTTTGAATGTATTTATACACTCAGTGGGAAACCTGGGCCTGTTTCGATGAACAAAACATAGATATCCTGGGAGGAATGGCAGAAAGACACACACGAAGGTGTTGCTCAATTTAGAGTTAACACACAAACAAAGAGCATCCTGAACTCTTGCAACAATGGAATTGAACCAAACTTGGTACACAGAAGTCCCGTGACGAACAGAAAATACTGGAATGGTTTGGTGCGCATTGATCTTGAGTTACGAAGCTTTATTTATTGTATCCTCTAGATCAGTGTTTCCCAACCTTTTTTGAGCCGCGGCACACTTTTTACATTTCCAAAATCCTGGGGCACACCACCAACCGAAATTACACAAAATGACACTCTAACACAGTAATACATATAGCTAATATAGTTCATATCAGGATACCAATTCCTTAAGGGCACTGCTTCTTTAACCATGAGTCCCAACCCTACATGGGGTCCTTTTGGCTCAATCTCGGGGTGACAAAAATTGGCCTGGTTAGGAAGCCATGCCTCCTGAATCTGGAGCTGACAATCGCAACTCGTTGGGTCCCAATGTTGTACTTCTTGGACTATGGGTTAAATCAGTGTTTCCCAACCTTTTTTGAGCCGCGGCACATTTTTCACATTTCCAAAATCCTGGGGCACACCACCAACCGAAATGACACAAAATGACACTCTAACACAGTCATACATATAGTTAATATGTTTTTGAATGTATTTATACACTCAGTGGGAAACCTGGGCCTGTTTTGATGAACACAACATAGATATCCTGGCAGGAATGGCAGAAAGACACACACGAAGGTGTTGCTCAATTTAGAGTTAACACACAAACAAAGAGCATCCTGAACTCTTGCAACAATGGAATTGAACCAAACTTGGTACACAGAAGTCCCGTGACGAACAGAAAATACTGGAATGGTTTGGTGCGCATTGATCTTGAGTTCTGAAGCTTATTTATTTATTGTATCCTCTAGATCAGTGTTTCCCAACCACTTTTTTTTTGAGCCAACCGAAATTACACACACTTTTTACATTTTCAAAAACCTGGGGCACACAACCAACCAATATGACACCAAATTACACTATTACAGAGTAATACATATAGTTAATATGTTTTTGAATGTATTTATACACTCAGTGTGAAACCTGGGCCTGTTTCGATGAACACAACATAGATCAGTGTTTCCCAACCTTTTTTTTACATTTCCAAAATCACGGGGGCACACCACCAACCGAAATGACACAAAATGACACTCTAACACAGTAATACATATAGCTAATATGTTTTTGAGTGTATTTATACACTCAGTGGGAAACCTGGGCCTGTTTTGATGAACACAACATAGATCAGTGTTTCCCAACCTTTTTTGAGCCACGACACACTTTTTACATTTCCAAAAACCAGGGGCACACCACCAACCGAAATGACACAAAATGACACTCTAACACAGTCATACATATAGCTAATATGTTTTTGAGTGTATTTATACACTCAGTGGGAAACCTGGGCCTGTTTTGATGAACACAACATAGATCAGTGTTTCCCAACCTTTTTTGAGCCGCGGCACATTTTTTAGATTTCCAAAATCCTGGGGCGCATCACCAACCGAAATGACACAAAATGACACTCTAACACAGTAATACATATAGCTAATATGTTTTTGAATGTATTTATACACTCAGTGTGAAACCTGGGCCTGTTTCGATGAACACAAGATAGATCAGTGTTTCCCAACCTTTTTTGAGCCGCGGCACATTTTTTACATTTCCAAAATCCTGGGGCACACCACCAACCAATATGACAGAAAACGACACTCTAACACAGTAATACATATAGCTAATATGTTTTTGAATGTATTTATACACTCAGTGTGAAACCTGGGCCTGTTTCGATGAACACAACATAGATCAGTGTTTCCCAACCTTTTTTTTACATTTCCAAAATCCTGGGGCGCACCACCGACCGAAATGACACAAAATGACACTCAAACACAGTAATACATATCGTTAATATGTTTTTGAATGTATTTATACACTCAGTGTGAAACCTGGGCCTGTTTCGATGAACACAACATAGATATCCTGGCACAAAACATACTAATACTAACCCAAAGAGGGACCATCAGTCAAAAAATTTATTTTGTCATTTGGGAGTTGTAGTTGCTGGGAGTTATAGTTCACCCGCAATCAAAGAGCATTCTGAACTCCACCAATGATGGAATGGAATCAAACTTCCCACACAGAACTCCCATGACCAACAGAAAATACTGGAAGGGTTTGGTGGGCATTGACCTTGTGTTTGGGAGTTGTAGTTCACCTACATCCAGAGGGTACTATGGACTCAAACAATGATCGATCGGATCAAACTTGGCAGGAACACTCAATATGCGCAAATGTGAGCACTGGTGGAGTGTGGGGAGAATAGACTTGGCATTTGGGAGTTTTAGTTTCTGGGATTTATAGTTCACCTACAACGAAAGAGCATTCTGAACTCCACCAACGATGGAATTGAACCAAGCTTGGCACACAGAACTCCCATGAGCAACAGAAAATTCGAGAAGGGTTTGGTGGGCATTGACCTTGAGTTTGGGAGTTGTAGTTCACCTATATACATACAGAGGGTACTATGGATTCAAACAATGATGGATCTGGATCAAACCTGGCAGGAATACTCAATATGCTCAAATGTGAACACTGGTGGAGTTTGGGGGGGAAATAAACCTTGGCATTTGGGAGTTACAGTTTCTGGGATTTATAGTTAACACACAAACAAAGAGCATCCTGAACTCTTGCAACAATGGAATTGAACCACACTTGGCATATTGAACTCTCATTACCAACAGAAAATACTGAAAGGGTTTGCTTGGGAATTGATCTTGAGTTTTGGAGTTGTAGTTCACCTACATCCAGAGGGGAGGGTTGGGAACGGGTGTGAATGAATGACTTTCCAAGTTGACCGCCAAGCCAGGAAGCTGGCTCTTGAGCCAAAGCCCTGCGATGCGGAGCCTTATCTCAACTGCTAGGATGACCATAAACTATCTTCACAGTTTGGGCCCTATATCTAGCTCCATTTAAGCCCCCCCCCCCATCCCTTGAAAGGCGACTCTGTGCCTGGAAGCCGAGGGGTCGCCTGGAGAAGCCCTTGATTGTTTTTAAACTCTGTTTTTACAAGGCGCAGGAGATTTATAGGCTCTTGAGGGGAAGAAAATGAGGTAACCCGAGTAAATCAACAGGCCATTTATTCCTGGCCCTGTTTCCTCTCTGTCACTAACTTCTCCAATGTGCTCTCGGGCTCTGTCTCTCCAAACACAACAGCACAGGCACATCCCTCTAAGGGCACGGCATGGCTTTCCCCCACCCCAGGCCGCATCTGCACTGCGTTATAGGGGAGCCTAATGTGACACCGCATTAAATGGCAGTGTAGATGGCGCCCCTGAAAGGACCTAAGACAGTGTTTCTCAACCTGGGGGTCGGGACCCCTGGAGGGGTCGCAAGGGGGTGTCAGAGGGGTCACCAAAGACCATCAGAAAACACAGTATTTTCTGTTGGTCATGAGGGTTCTGTGTGGGAAGTTTGGCCCAATTCTATCCTTGGTGGGGTTCAGAATGCTCTTTGATTGTAGGTGAACTATAAATCCCAGCAACTACAACTCCTAAATGTCAAGGTCTAGTTTCCTCAAACTCCACCAGTGTTCGCATTTGGGCATGTTGAGTATTCGTGCCAAATTTTTTGTCCAGATCTATTCATTGTTTGAGTCCACAGTGCTCTCTGGATGTAGATGAACTACAATTCCAAAACTCAAGGTCAATGCTCAATAAACCCTTCCAGTATGTTCTGTTGGTCATGGGAGTCATGTGTGCCAAATTTGGTTCAATTCCATCATTGGTAGAGTTCAGAATGCTCTTTGATTGTAGATGAATTATAAATCCCAGCAACTGTAACTCCCAAATGTCAAAAATCAGTCCTTCCCCTAACCCCGTCAGTATTCAAATTTGGGCGCATGGGGTATTTGTGCCAAATTTGGTCCAATAAATGAAAATGCATATCAGATATTTACATTACGATTCACAACAGTAGCAAAATTACAGTTATGAAGTAGCAACGAAAATAATTTTATGGTTGGGGGTCACCACAACATGAGGAATTGTATTAAGGGGTCACAGCATTAGGAAGGTTGAGAAACACTGACCTAAGACAACCCTCCAAAGCAGTGTTTTTCACCCTTTTTTGAGCCGCGGCACCCTTTTTACATATACCAAATCCTGGGGCACACCACCAACCAAAATGACACAAAATGACACTCGACCACAGTCATACATATAGTTAATATGTTTTTGAATGTATTTATACACTCAGTGTGAAACCCGAGCCTGTTTCGATGAACACAACATAGATATCCTGGCAGGAATGGCAGAAAGGCACAAACTTCCCACACAGAACTCCCATCACCAAGAGAAAATACTATAAGGGTTTGGTGGGCATTGACCTTGAGTTTTGGAGTTGTAGTTCACCGACATCCAGAGAGCACTGTGGACTCAAACGTCGTTGGATCAGGACCAAACTTAGCATGAATACTCAATATGCCCAAATGTGAACGCAGATGGAGTTTGGGGAAAATAGACCTTGACATTTGGGAATTACAGTTTCTGGGATTTATAGTCAACACACAAACAAAGAGCATCCTGAACTCTTGCAACAATGGAATTGAACCAAACTTGGCATATTGAACTCTCATTACCAACAGAAAGTACTGAAAGTACAAATGGAACATAATTAAAGCATAGTGATTAATCACAAAAACAATATGTTTGGGGGGGAGTATGGACAACAGATGATGGGATTTGCAGTACCTTCAATCGATTCAGCTCTGACTTCCACAGACCACTGAGACCCACACGAATTACAGAACTGGACCAAACTTGGCACACAGAACCCCCATTACCAACAGAAAATACTGGAGGGGTTTGGGAGGAATTGGCAGTGATTTAGGGCAGTGTTTCCCAGCCTTTTTTGAGCCATGGCACATTTTTTACATTTACAAAATCCTGGGGCACACCACCAACCAAAATGACACGAAATGACACTCTAACACAGTCATACATATAGTTAATATGCTTTTAAGTGTATTTATACACTCAGTGTGAAACCTGGGCCTGTTTCGATGAACACAACATAGATATCCTGCCAGGAATGGCGGAACAGACACAAACTTCCCACACAGAACTCCCATAACCAAGGGAAAATACTATAAGGGTTTGGTGGGCATTGACCTTGAGTTTTGGAGTTGTAGTTCACCGACATCCAGAGAGCACTGTGGACTCAAACGATGTTGGATCAGGACCAAACTTTGCATGAATACTCAATATGCCCAAATGTGAACACAGATGGCGTTTGGGGAAGATAGACCTTGACATTTGGGAGTTACAGTTTCTGGGATTTATGGTTAACACACAATCAAAGAGCATCCTGAACTCTTGCAACAATGGAATTGAACCAAACTTCCCACACAGAACTCCCATAAACAAGAGAAAATACTATAAGAGTTTGGTGGGCATTGACCTTGAGTTTTGGAGTTGTCGTTCACTGTGGACTCAAACGATGTTGAGTCAACAAGGTCCATTCCCAAGCAAACCCTTCCCAGTAGTTTCTGTTGGTAATGAGAGTTCAATATGCCAAGTTTGGTTCAATTCCATTGGTGCAAGAGTTCAGGATGCTCTTTGATTGTGTGTTAACTATAAATCCCAGAAACTGTAACTCCCAAACGTCAAGGTCTATTTTCCCCAAACTCCATCTGTGTTCACATTTGGGCATATTGAGTATTCATGCTAAGTTTGTTCCTGATCCAACATTGTTTGAGTCCACAGTGCTCTCTGGATGTCGGTGAACTACAACTCCAAAACTCAAAGTCAATGCTCACCAAACTCTTATAGCATTTTCTCGTGGTGATGGGAGTTCTGTGTGGGAAGTTTGTGCCTTTCTGCCATTCCTGCCAGGATATCTATGTTGTGTTCATCAAAACAGGTTTCCACTGAGGTTTCACACTGAGTGTATATAAATACATTTAAAAACATATTAACAGTATGTATGACTGTGTTAGAGTGTCGTTTTGTGTCAATTTGGTTGGTGGTGTGCCCCAGGATTTGGTAAATGTAAAAAATGTGCCGCGGCTCAAAAAAGGTTGAAAAACACTGCATTAGAACACTATTTTTTAAAAAATATATATAACAAAATCCCCCCCAAAAAAAATACCCCCGGCACGAGTCAGTTCTGATGTCTCCGGGATTTCCTCCTGCAAGCCCAAATATAATAGAACTAGCTGGGAGTAGGACCGCCAAATGGGCTCCGGCGCATGAGATGAACATTTTAACCTTTGCCCCAACTGAACGGCAGGACTTGTCATTGGCATTGAACCCCTCCGGAGGGAGAGAGTGCTATAAACACAATTTGGAAAGGGAACCCACTGTAAATAGAGCCCTCCTCGCTGCGGCGCTTTTGGGCTCCGAAAGGCACTGGCAAAACCGCCGCACGCCTCTCTCTCTCTCTCTCTGTGCGTTTTCCTCCTTCCTCGCTGACATTCTGCAGCCCTGGTGTCAAGGAGCCGGATGCCGCAAATGAGCCGTTTTGGAACCTTTCAAGGAGCCTGACACATTGACCTCTCACCTCTGGGTATTGATATAAAGATTGGACCCTTAACTGTTTATCCCAGAGAGGTCAAGGGTGGCCAGGGAATCAGCCATGTTGACATTCATCTTAATTCTAGCCAAACTGCAGGCAATTACGCCGTTGCGGCAATCATCCTTCCAATGTAATTTGCGAAAATATGTATCATGTCTAGAAGGAGGGGCAAAAAAAAAAAAGAAGGAAAGACGGAAAATCCTAGGCCACTGTTTCTCAACTTTCCGAATGCCATGGCCGCTTAATACAGTTCCTCATGTTGGGGGGCTGGAGGTTTAAGGGGGTTGCCAAAGATCATCAGAAAACATCTTTCTGATGGTCTTAGTGATGTCAGAGGTGACCTCCCCCCCTTTTCTTGGGCTCTGCAGAATATACTTTAAAACCAAGGGATTTATAGTTTTCCCAAGAACACCAGGCTGGAAGTGATCCCATAATCCCCTAGCTCTCCCCATGTGGGAACCTAAGGCTCTTCCCATGGCTCCATGGTCCCACATGACAATGCCCCACGTAACCCACACTTTATGAATACACCCAGTTATTTCCCTTTTGCATTACTCTTATGGACTTTTGCTCATTCCCAAAGACTTTTTCCTTTCTGTCTAGGGCTCCTTTCTCTTGGGGTGTATCTTTCTGGTGGGTAGGTAGGGTGATCAGGATGGTATATTTTCCACATAAACCCCAATGTACTGTATCTCCCCTCTCATGTTTTCCCCGTGTATGTAATTTTAAAAATATGAAAGTGCCACTGTTTACCTTTAGCCAGCTCCCTGGGGCGAGGCTTGCCAGCTGCATTCCTGAAGCCTTGATTCAATCACCCCTCCACTAGCCTCATTTGCATGACAATAGCTTGAGCCAGCTCTTTCCCCCTTGGGCCAAAACTGGTTTATGCTAATCAATAGACAAAGGCTATTGAGTTTTCGTCTACCTTTGTGCCTTGATTAATAGGCAAAACTATTTCTATATTTCATAAACGGTCACCTCTATCAGCCTCGGAAACTGGAACATGGCTACAGCTTCTTCATTTGTTTACCATCCAAAGAACTGAGACCCTGCAGCAATATATTAATCTGTGTCTATCTCTTTCCAAAAGGGTCTTTCCCCCTTGGGCCAAAACTGGTTTCTGCTAATCAATAGACAAAGGCTTCTGAGTTTCGCCTACCTTGGGCTATTGAGTAATAGGCAAAACTATTTCTATATTTCATAAATGGTCACCTCTATCAGCCTCGGAAACTGGTACATGGCTACAGCTTTTTCATTTGTTTATCATCCAAAGAACTGAGACCCTGCAGCAATATATTAATCTGTGTCTATCTCTTTCCAAAAGGGTCTTTCCCCTTGGGCCAAAACTGGTTTCTGCTAATCAATAGACAAAGGCCTCTGAGTTTCGCCTACCTTTGTGCCATTGATTAATAGGCAAAACTATTTCTATATTTCATAAACGGTCACCTCTATCAGCCTCGGAAACTGGAACATGGCTACAGCTTCTTCATTTGTTTACCATCCAAAGAACTGAGACCCTGCAGCAATATATTAATCTGTGTCTATCAAACAGAGAAAAACACAGATGAGGACATTTGATCATCCAGCCCTCCTGTGCTGTGATTGGCTGGCCCCAAGCAGGAAGGGGAGAGCAGGCACGTTTGGCGCATGACAGCGTGACGTGCATGTGCAGACAAGGGTGAGCGTGTGAGCCTGGGGAGAGGGGTTCTGTGTGGGAAGGTTGGCCCAATTCTATCGTCGGTGAGGTTCAGAATGCTCTTTGTAGGTGAACTATAAATCTCAGCAACTACAACTCCCAAATGTCAAGCTCTATTTTCCCCAAACTCCACCAGTGTTCACATTTGGGCATACTGAGGATTCGTGCCAAGCTTCCTCAACTTGATTTTCCTGACTAGGCCCCCAACAATGACAGAACAAGTCCAAACTTGGCACACAGACCCCCCAAGGTGCACCCTACATCCTGGTGCAGTTTGAGGGAGGATGGACCATGGATGATGGCACTTGCAGTACTTTAATTCACTTCCTTAGAGCACTGTATTTTCTGTTCATGGTGGGAGTTCTGTGTGCCAAGTTTGGTTCCATTTCATCCTTGGTGGGGTTCGGAATGCTCTTTGATTGTAGGTGAACTATAAATCCCAGCAACTACAACTCCAAAACTCAAGGTCAACGGCCACCAAACCCTTGCAGTATTTTCTGTTCATGGTGGGAGTTCTGTGTGCCAAGTTTGGTTCAATTTCATCCTTGGTGGGGTTCGGAATGCTCTTTGATTGTAGGCGAACTATAAATCCCAGCAACTACAACTCCAAAACTCAAGGTCAACGCCCACCAAACCCTTGCAGTATTTTCTGTTCATGGTGGGAGTTCTGTGTGCCAAGTTTGGTTCAATTTCATCCTTGGTGGAGTTCGGAATGCTCTTTGATTGTAGGTGAACTATAAATCCCAGCAACTACAACTCCAAAACTCAAGGTCAACGCCCACCAAACCCTTGCAGTATTTTCTGTTCGTGGTGGGAGTTCTGTGTGCCAAGTTTGGTTCAATTTCATCCTTGGTGGGGTTCAGAATGCTCTTTGATTGTAGGCGAACTATAAATCCCAGCAACTACAACTCCAAAACTCAAGGTCAACGCCCACCAAACCCTTGCAGTATTTTCTGTTCGTGGTGGGAGTTCTGTGTGCCAAGTTTGGTTCAATTTCATCCTTGGTGGAGTTCGGAATGCTCTTTGATTGTAGGTGAACTATAAATCCCAGCAACTACAACTCCAAAACTCAAGGTCAACGCCCACCAAACCCTTGCAGTATTTTCTGTCCGTGGTGGGAGTTCTGTGTGCCAAGTTTGGTTCAATGTTATCCTTGGTGGGGTTCGGAATGCTCTTTGATTGTAGGCGAACTATAAATCCCAGCAACTACAACTCCCAGATGACAAAATCAACCCCATTTGGGCATATTGGGGTTTTGTGCCAAATTTGGTCCCGTGAATGAAAATGCAACCTGCATATCAGATGTTTACATTATGATTCGTAACAGTAGGAGAATGACAATTAGGAAGTAGCAACGAAAATAATGTGATGGTTGGGGGTCGGCACAACAGGAGGAACTGTATGAAGGGGTCGCGGCATGAGGAAGGTTGAGAAACACTGCTCTAGAGCAGGGGTGGGCAACCTACGGCCCGCAGGCCGGACGTGGCCCGGCAGCCGATTCTGTCTGTCCCAGGGAGAAGGGCGTCGGGGGCGGGGTCAAGAGGAAGGGGTGTCGCTGCCGCCAACCCATCGCGGGCTCTGTGGGGCCTGTGTAGGCAGACAGACCAGAGGAGTGGCGGCTTTGGAGTGCTTGCAATCCTTGGAAGCGATCCGGGCCTGCAGCGGGAGCACTCGGCGACCTGCGGGGGCTGATCGCCCTGGTCTTCCGGTTCGCCAGGTCGAATAAGCCGCCTCAGATCGCCGACTGCTCCCCCTGCAGGTTCGGGATGGCAGGCACTCCATAGCAGGGCGATCAGCTGGGGGCGAGAGTGGGCGGAGGCCTGCAGCCTCCGATCGTCTGCTGCTCTGCTCTTCTGCGGCGGTGGTTGGGTCCGCTTTGCCACCCTCTGGGCTGGGGCCATTGGGCCATTCCACCTTGGGATCCTTCCTCTCTTGAGGATGCCAGCCTCCATCTTGGTTCGCACCTTGTCTTCTTGAATTTCATTTCATTTTATTTTGTTGTTTTTTATTATTATTTTATAATAATTTTATTATAATAATATAATAAATAATATAATTTAATGTTATATTATCATTTAAATATAATATAATGTCTCTATATATATAATCTATCTATCTATCTATCTATGTATCTATGTGCAGTATCTAATAAAAGTCAGTGTTTGCAGGTGGTGGGTGGTGCGGAGGGAGGAATATGTGCCAGCGTTTCGATTGGCTGCCACTGTAGGATTATTTGCATAAAGGGCTCTGACTGGCCAACCACATTCCAACAATCTAAAGTGACTCAGAGGGAAAAGGAAAGGCCTCAGACAGTCAGTCACTGCGGCCCACAGCAATGACGGATCAGGACCAAACTTGGCAAACAGGGGCCCAATGGCCCACTTCACAACCTGGTGTGCTTTAGGGCAGGATGGGTCACGAATGATGGGATGTGCAGTACCTTCGCCTCATTCACTTGCCAAACAACACTGTAGCCCCTATAAATCACAGGCCAGGCCCACAATTGACAGCAAGGCTTCCTTAACTTGATTTCCCTGGCTAGGCCTCAGCTCCTGGGATACTGTTAGGCTCCCTCAACTTGATTTTCCTGACTAGGCTCCCCAACAATGACAGAACAAGACCAAACTTGGCACACAGACACCCCAAGGTGCACCGTACATCCTGGTGCAGTTTGAGGGAGGATGGACCATGGATGATGGGACTCGCAGTACTTTAATTCACTTCCTTAGAGCACTGTGGCCCACACCAATGATGAATCAGGACCAAACTTGGCACACAGAGGCCCAATGGCCCACTTTACAAACCTGCTGCGGTTTATGGCAGGATGACTCACAAATGATGGGATTTGCAGTACCTTCATCCAATTAATTTCCCACAGAACATTGCGGCCCCTACAAATCAGAGACCAGGCCCAAACTTGGCACACAGAGTACCCATGACCCACTTTACATCCTGGTGCAGTTTTGAGTGGGACTGACCACGGATGATGGGAGTTGAAGTATCTTCACTCACTTTCTGAGACCGCTGCGACACTCATCCAATGACTGCCTAGACCACACTTGGCACACAGAGCCCCCATGACCCACTCTACATCCTGGTGCAGTTTGGATAACGGGGGAACATGGATGATGGGAGTTGAAGTACCTTCCCTCACTTCCGGAGACCACTGCAACCCTCATCCAGAGAATGGCCAAGACCAAATGTGGCGCACAGAGCCCCCATGACCCACTCTACACCCTGGTGCTGTTTGGAGGAGGATGGACCATGGCCGATGGGACTCGCAGTACCTTCACTCAGTTCCTGAGACCACTGCAAGCCACGTAAACGTCTAATAGGAACCAACCTTGGCACACAAGGCCTTCCTCAAATAACCCAGGCACCGCCGGGTTTTCAGCTAGTATAATAATATAATAAATAATATAATGTAATAATGTTATATTATATTATAATTTCAAGATATTATAATGTCTCTCTCTCTATATATACTATAATATAATAATTATGATATTAATACTAATAATAAATGAATATTTCTTGGTATATTAATATGTTAATATTAATGATGTGTAATATATAATAAATATAGTAAATATATTTAGTAAATATAGTAAATATAGTAAATATATTTAGTAAATATAGTAAATATAGTAAATATATTTAGTAAATATAGTAAATATATTTAGTAAATATAGTAAATATATTTAGTAAATATAGTAAATATAGTAAATATATTTAGTAAATATAGTAAATATAGTAAATATATTTAGTAAATATAATAAATATAGTAAATATATTTAGTAAATATAATAAATATAGTAAATATATTTAGTAAATATAGTAAATCTAGTAAATATATTTAGTAAATATAGTAAATATATTTAGTAAATATAGTAAATATAGTAAATAAATAAATACATAATGTAGATTAGACTATAGTTCAGCCTTTAGGTGCAGCCCTCCATAATATTTTCTGGCTCTCGTGTGGCCCCTTGGAAAAAATACTGGCCCACCCCTGCTCGAGAGTGTCGTTGCCTGCTGTTCATTTCTTCCGAGCACTCCGGCTACTCGACAGGTTTGGTTTTTGTTCTAACGCCTTGGGGGAAATGCCCGACTCTTTAAGATTTTCCAATGCATAATATATGTAGAGCCCTCGCCATCACCACCAAAAAAGACCCCAAAACTGCCCCATCCAGTAAGAAGCCAAGCAAAACAAAAACCGCCGAAGAGAAGAGGGAGGGGGATAGCGAAGGGTATAATTTTCTTCAATCAGCTGCAGCTCATGACTGCAATTACCCCAAATCTTTCCAAGCCTCGCCGTGATCTGCGAGGGACAGGTCTTGGAGCCTCGGTGGGTGGCGGCCTTTCATCTGGATTCTCATACTGTTCGTTATTGTACAGTTTCAAATTAGTGCGGGCAGCAACGAGCAAATTTGATAATTTGGGCTCAAATTAGTTAATGCAATGGGCCAGGAAGCGCGAGCTAGGGCTGCACCTTGCCGGAGTGAGGAGACCACGGAAACAGACCAATCCCTGCAAGACTCGGAAAGGACTTTGTGCGTTTGTTTTGGGATCGCACTAAGACTCTAAACTATCTAGTCCGTGAGCTGCTTTTTGCCGACGATGCCGCCCTTGTCATCCATTCAGAAGCTGCCCTGCAGCGCCTCACGTCCTGCTTTGCAACAGCCGCAGAGCCATTTGAGCTGGAAGTCAGCCTGAAGGAAACGGAAGTCCTCTACCAGCCCGCACCACAGGAAGAACACCACCATCCCCATGTCAGCTTAGGCAAATCTGTGCTTAAGTCAATTCAGCAGTTCAGCCGAACTAAATACTTAATAATATACTTAATATAATATTATAGTTAATAATAATGTATAAACTCACATTTAGTTGAATTCAGTCTTTATATATATACACACACACACACACACACACACGATACTGCCCTTGTCGCCCATTCAGAAGCTGCCCTGCAGCGCCTCACGTCCTGATTTGCAGCAGCTGCAGAGCTGTTTGAGCTGGAAGTCAGCCTGAAGAAAAGGGAAGTCCTCTACCAGCTTAATATAATATTATAGCACCACAGGAAGAACAGCACCATCCCCATGTCAGCTGATTTAGGCAAATCTGTGCTTAAGTCCGTTCAGCAGTTCACCTTCCTAGGGGAAGCATAATCTCTTCAGGCGCCAAGATTGATACAGAGATCGATCACAGATGAGCAAAGGCATAGAGTGCATTCGGAAGGCTTCGCAAAAGAGTCTGGAGCAACAAGCACCTGAGGCAAAGCACCAAAATCAGTGTGTACAGAGCTATCGTACTGTCTGTTCTCCTCTATGGGTCTGAAACATGGGTCACCTATCGCCAACACCTACGACTCCTCGAACGCTTTCGTCAGTGCTGTCTTCGCACAATCCTAAATATACACTGGACCGACTATGTGACGAATGTAGCTGTCCTTGAGCAAGCAGGGACCACCACCATCGAGGCCATGCTATTGAGAACACAGCTGCGCTGGGCAGGGCACCTCTCTAGGATGGAGGACCACCGCCTCCCAAAGATACTACTCTACGGTGAACCCGCCATGGGTCAGCGCAGGAGAGGCACACCCCAAAAAGAGATATAAGGACTCCCTGAAACAACATCTCAGGGTCGGCCAGATTGATCACCAACAATGGTCCACCCTGGCCTCACATTGAGAGGCATGGAGACGCACTCTCCACAATGAGAAGACACGCCGAACGGGTCTCGACAACGCAGAAAGAACCGCAACTTGGAAACAACATCACCCGAGGAGACTTTCTGCTGTGCTTTCTGCAACCGGACTTGCCTATCTCAGATTGGCCTTTTTAGTCATCAACGCGCTTGTAGAAAGCATGGGATGAGTCCTTCCTAAGAATCTTCGTTCGCGAAGTAATGCCGAGAGACACTTACTATTTCAGTGCCAGGGGGGATAACCGTCCCATCCTTCCCCTGTGCATATGAATGTTGATTCGGAAAGGGTTGGCTTCCTTGTTCTCTTCGGCTCTTAAGGCCCCAAAGGGCCGGTTGAAGCCATTACAACAGATGCAATCTATCAACTCCAGCTCCGCTTTCTTTCCATGCAAAGTTGCGTGGGAATAACAAGCCTGGGTGGAATTTGCTGAATACTCGCACGCCGTTGGCGATCTGGCCCGAATTCTGCCATCGCGCAATGCCAACCTGAGATCGGATGTGCGCTGGTTAGAAAGCAGGAGGCTGGCAACACGCAACGACATTTTGGGGAGCAGGCAAAACTGGGGGAAGTTGCTTCGAACACCATGGTGCTCATGAAGGCGAGCCCCAGAAGACCCCCCCCCCCCCGTTATCAAGTTGGTTTGGTCTGCAGCAGGGAGTTCCAATGTTCCTGCATGCTCTATGTCAGGGGTGGGCAATTATTATTTTTTTCCAAGGGGCCACACGAGAGCCAAAAAATTTATTTATTTATTTATTTTTATTTATTTATTTATTGCTCATTTTTATATACAGCTCTTTCCAGCAGGCTCGGGGCGGTTTACATAAAATCAATAACTAAAAACAGCAACGTTTCAATTTAATAATAACAACAATATAAAACAGCAGATAAAAACAACAATCCACATAGGACTCGGGACTTGAGGGATTTCCTCAGGAGCCATTGAGGTTAAAGGCCTGCCTGAAAAGGGTCCTTTCACAGGCTCTCCGGAACGGGCCCAATTCCGTAATGGCACGGACTTCTTCCGGCATTGAGTTCCATAGCGACGGGGCCGCTACGGAAAAGGCTCTTGATCTGGTTGTAGACAAGCGGCAGGAGTGCATGGATGGAACTACTAGGAAATTTTGTTCTTCCGGACGTAGTCATGTCAGGGGAACATATGGGGTGAGGCGGTCCCTCGGATACACCCAGAGGCGGCCCCAGCGATTCCGCCATGTAAGCGGCCGCGTAGAGCGCCACCGGCTGGGCGGGGCGTCACCAGCTGGGAGGGGCGCCGCGGCACCACCTCGCTTCGCGCCCCGCCCTGACGCGCCCGGTGCAGCTGCACAGCCAGTCCCACGGGCCGGCTGCAGCACGCCTCCCGAAGCACAGACATTTCTGCGCATGCCCAGAAGCAACTACAGGCGCTACAGCGCCTGTAGTTGCTTCTGGGCATGCGCGAATGTCTGCGCATGGGCACTGAGTCCGAGCGCGCCTGCGGCTTTGGAGCCAGCGCGCAGGTGCGCTCGGGCCGCAGTGCACATGCGCGGACATTCGCGCATGCGCAGAAACGTAGTGCTTCGGGAGGCTGCAGCACGCCTCCCGAAGCACAGACATTTCTGCGCATGCCCAGAAGCAACTACAGTCCGTGCTTCGGGAGGTGTGGTGCAGCCGGCCCACGGGGGGCCGGCTGTGCGGAAGCGGCGGCGGCGGCGGAAGTGGCAGCGGCGGAAGTGGCGGAAGCGCGGCGGCGGCGGCATGATGCGGCGGCCGGGGGGGGGGCGCCAAAATTTACTTCGTGTACTCCCCCGGAAAAGGTCAGGCCAGCCCTGGATACACCGGCCCTAGACCATACAAGGCCTTAAAGGTCAACACCAACACCTTGAAAACAATCCGGTACTCTATTGGTAGCCAGTGTAGTTGCTGCAGAAAGGGTGTAATGTACTCTTGTGCAGGTGCTCCCACCAACAGTCGAGCAGCAGCATTTTGCACCAGCTTTGAGTTTCCGGATTGACGACAAAGGAAGGCCAATGTAGAGGGCGTTACAGTAGTCCAGTCTCAAGATGGCCGTTGCCTGGATCACCGTGGCCAGGTCACTTCTGGGTAGATAGGGAGCCAGCTGCCAAGCCTGGCGTATTTATTATTATTTATTTACTATTTTTATATGCCACCCTTCTCAACGCCGAAGGCTTACAGCAAACAACAATACTGCCAGAGTGGCATACAGTGTACATATAACAATATTGCCGGAGCGGCTTACAACAAACTGAAAAAACAACAATTAACATTACAACATATCGCAATATTGTTAGCAATATTACATTTAATACAAATATATAAATTATAATATCACGATATAATTATTGTATCACATTATCATTGGCAGTATTATACTGTGTTTCAATACAACAACACCAATACCAAATGCATATACCACATACCATACCATAATCATACTATTATTATTATTACATTACCATTATTATACTATAACATAATACAATATATTGACATTATATTATATTATACTAGCTGAACCCGGCACGCGTTGCTGTGCCCTATTTAGGAGATGTGTGAAAGTGTGGGTATGTAAGGGTTGGAAATGATTTGACAATGTGTTTTGTGTGTGTATATATGTGTATGTGTGTTTGTGTGTCTGTATGTGTGTGTGTATGTATGTGTATGCATGTGTGTTTGTATGTGTGTGTGTCTGTGTCTGTTGGTGTGTGTGTCTGTATGTGTGTGCATGTGTGTGTGTCTGTGTATGTATATGTGTTTGTGTATGTATGTGTATGTGTGTGTGTATGTATTTGTGTGTGTATGTGTATGGATGTGTGTGTGTATGTATCTGTCTGTGTGTCTGTGTATGTATGTGTGTGTTTATGTGTATGTATGTGGCATAGATGGAAAAACGCATCTCCATTGATAGCAGCGGGTCTAATTGGACCGCCAGGCTTCTTACTGAAGGCGACGGGCTTAAGAGCTTGCCGTCCAGGGTAAACTATTTATTTATTTATTTATTTACTCGGCTTTTATGCCGCCACTCCCAAATAGGCTCGGGGCGGCTTACAGCCAGCAAGCAGAACAATATACAATAGACATATACACTCTAAAATGCAATACAAAATACAAGATAAAAATACACAATAAAACATCGTTTAAAAACACAGTTAGAATAGTTAATACGGTCTGGCAACGTTGGCATGGCATGGGGGTCCCGGTGGGCCTATACCTGGAAAGCCAGCCGGAAGAGGTGGGTCTTACATGCCTGCCTAAACGGGAGTAAGTCATGGATAGCCCGTGTGGCTGCCGGGAGGGCATTCCACAATATCGGCGCTATGACCGAGAAGGCCCTTCGGCGGGTGGCAGTTCTTTTGGCCACTTTAGCGGAGGGGACGACTAGAAGATTGGAATCCTCCGAGCGAAGTGATCTCGAAGGGTAATATGGGGTGAGACGGTCCCTCAGATACGCTGGCCCCAGGCCGTGTAAGGCCTTAAAGGTGAGAACCAACACTTTGAAGGCAATCCGGTGCTCGATAGGCAGCCAGTGCAGATCCTGCAAGATGGGTGTTATATGGCACCCTGCTGGGGAGCCAGACAGGAGCCGGGCGGCAGTGTTCTGCACCAGCCTGAGCTTCCGGGTTACGGACAGAGGAAGGCCAACGTAAAGAGAGTTACAGTAATCTAGCCTCGAGATGACCGTGGCTTGGATCACCGTGGCCAGATCGTTCCGGGATAGATAGGGGGCCAGCCGCCTTGCCTGTCTGAGATGGAAAAAAGCAGATTTGCTGACCGCAGAGACCTGGGTCTCCATGGTAAGCTGGGAGTCCAAGTGGACCCCCAGGCTCTTCACGGAAGACGATGGGCATAACGCCACACCGTCCAGGGTCGGAAGCTGGACATCCCCACCGCCCGGACGACCCGGCCACAAGATCTCCGTCTTCACCGGATTCACCCTCAACCTACTGGCTCGCAGCCATCCAGTAACGGCTTCGAGGCAGCGCTGGAAATTATCGGGGACGGGGCCAGACCTGTCCTCCACCCTCAGAATGGGCTGGGTGTCGTCAGCGTACTGGTGACACTCAAGCCCATAACTCCGCACCAGCTGTGCAAGCGGCTGCATGTAGATGTTAAATAACAGAGGGGAGAGGATGGCCCCCTGCGGGACTCCACAAGCTAATGGGGAGCCCTCGGAGACCACCCCACCCCTCCTCACATGCTGAGACCGCTGGTGGAGGAAGGAGGTCAGCCATTTAAGGGCTGTCCCCCTCACTCCAGCCACGGCCAGGCGGTGGGTCAATAGATTGTGGTCGACCGTGTCAAACGCTGCCGTGAGGTCCAATAACACAAGCAGCGCAGACCCGCCTTGGTCGAGCTGGCAGCGGAGTTGGTCTGTGATGGAGACCAGGACCGTCTCCGTCCCGTGCCCCGAACGGAAGCCGGACTGGAAGGGGTCTAGCCATTTACACCTATTTAATTTTTTTATTTTTTTATTATTTGGTCTTATATTCCGCTCCTCCCTGCAGGCTCGGGGCGGGTTACAACATATAAAATAGGCAGCATGTGATAGCCATGCGGCCTTACAATAAAACAATTAAAACACTAAAATTTACATGTCACATCACGAGGTGTTGGAAAGAAAAGTACAGACATTTCCTCGGACCCAGGCACAGGTTAATTAGGCAACTGTGTTGAACGGTCACCACAGCCCATGCGCTTAGTCGAAGGCTTGTGTGAACAATGCAGTCTTAGCAGCCCTCCGAAAGGGGATGAGTTCTGGGATGGCTCGGGTGTCACCTGGGAGGGAGTTCCACAACATCGGAGCTGCCACAGAGAAGGCTCTCTGCCTGGTTGCGGACAGATGGCAGGAGCGGATAGATGGCACCAGTAACAAATTCTGTTCCTCTGAACGTAGTGGTCTCGGGGGAATGTACGGGGCAAGGCGGTCCCTCAGGTACGCAGGCCCTAAGCCGTGCAAGGCCTTAAAGGTTAAAACCAGCACCTTGAAGGCAATTCGGTACTCAACAGGAAGCCAGTGCAGTTGCCGAAGGATGGGCGTGATGTGCTCCCTTACTGGCGTTCCTGCCAGCAAGCGAGCAGCGGCATTCTGCACTAGCTTGAGCTTCTGGATTGTCGGCAAGGGAAGGCCAACGTAGAGGGCGTTACAGTAGTCCAGCCTCGAGATGACCGTCGCTTGGATCACCGTGGCCAGGTCGACCCTAGACAGGTAGGGTGCCAGTCGCCTAGCCTGTTTTAGGTGGAAGAACGCCGTCCTGCTGACCATGGAGACCTGGGTCTCCATGGTCAGCAAGGGGTCCAATTGAACACCTAAGCTCTTAACAAGGGGTGACGGGCTAAGTTGCTCGCCATCCAGGGTAGGCAACCGGCACTCATCCAGCCCAGGTCGACCAGGCCACAAGATCTCCGTCTTCGACGGATTCACCTTCAGCCAACTGGCACGCAGCCAACCAGTCACGGCTTCGAGGCACAGATGGAAACAATCGGGTACGGTGTCCGGCCTGCCGTCCATTCTCAGCAGAAGCTGGGTGTCATCAGCGTACTGATAACACTCCAGACCAAAGTCGCGGGCCAGCTGGGCCAGGGGGCGCATGTAAATGTTGAATAATAAGGGGGAGAGAATGGCCCCCCGGGGGACCCCACAACTTAATGGGAGCCTCCCGGAGACCTCCTCTCCCCTCTCTACACGCTGTCCCCGATCCTGGAGAAAGGAGGCCACCCATTTATGGGTAGTCCGGGCCTGTATCAAAGCCATGGATAACGGGATCCTATCTTATGTTTTCTTTTCTCACTATCAGCAGCCTAAGAAAATCCAACAAAACTCATGAGATAGATGGTTGAGAGGGAGAAAAAAATATATTTTTTTGCATGCTCATTGTGGGAAGCTGTTTTCTCACTTTATTTTACCTGCATGGTTTAAAGGGGGAAATACCTCTGGGAGACTTGGCTTTGGTTCTCGGATACGGCTTACGCAGTCCCGAACACACACAGACACAGAGCGAGTGCAAAAGGAAACCTCGGCGGGCCGGGGAAGAAAGGGCCTGATTGCGGAGAGGGCTGGCTTTGCACGGTCCATCCTTTCTTGGGAACAAGAATGCTATCAGCAACCTATGAATGCCAAGTGGTTTGCTTCAAATTCTGGGAAGCTGTGAAGTTAAGATGAGGAGAAGGATTGGAGGGAGGCTTCTCAAAAGGGCCAGTGTTGTCGCCCAGCCCGCTGCTCTAATCGGAGCTGAAAGGCCTCCGGCCCCGGAGCCGGCTGACAGACGATTCTCCCCTGAAACGTTTTCCAGTGGAACAGAAGACGCTGTTTATCTGTGTGGTCTCCCAGAGAAAGCCTTCAGCTCCTCGCTGACTCAAAGCCAGGTCTTGTTCTCCCATCGGAAGGATGAATTGAATCTGGGAGTTTGATCCCGTCCCCCGAGATGTCATTCAAATCCGCGGATACGTCCGACAAGCCCAAAGACGCTCGCCGCGGCCCTTTGGCCCATCTCTCCTTCGCTTTGCCAAATGTTGCGTTCATTCGCGGTGCTCTCCCGTGCTCTCCTTTCCCTCTTGAAACATGAGAATATTTTGAAAAGAGGCCGGCGAAACCTGCATCGGGCGCAACCGCAACCCGGCGCAATACGATGCGTGCAGAATTGGAATGACTGACTTTTGAAAAGTCTACTTCGATAGTTATTAATCATACACAGTGGCCAAGGCAGTGTTTTTCAACCCTTTTTTGAGCCGCAGCACACTTTTTACATTTCCAAAATCCTGGGGCATACCACCAACCAAATGACACAAAACAACACTCTAACACAGTAATACATATAGTTAATATGTTTTTAAATGTATTTATACACTCAGTGTGAAACCTGGGCCTGTTTCGATGAACACAACATAGATCAGTGTTTCCCAACCTTTTTGAGCCGTGGCACACTTTTTACATTTACAAAATCCTGGGGCACACCACCAACCAAATGACACAAAACGACACTCTAACACAGTGTTTCCCAATCTGTTTTGAGCCGTGGCACACTTTTTACATTTCCAAAATCCTGGGGCACACCACCAACCAAATGACACAAAACAACACTCTAACACAGTAATACATATAGTTAATATGTTTTTAAATGTATTTATACACTCAGTGTGAAACCTGGGCCTGTTTCGATGAACACAACATAGATCAGTGTTTCCCAACCTTTTTTGAGCCGCGGCACACTTTTTACATTTCCAAAATCCTGGGGCACACCACCAACCAAATGACACAAAACGACACTCTAACACAGTGTTTCCCAACCTGTTTTGAGCCGCGGCACACTTTTTACATTTCCAAAATCCTGGGGCACACCACCAACCAAAATGACACAAAACGACACTCTAACACAGTGTTTCCCAACCTGTTTTGAGCCGTGGCACACTTTTTACATTTCCAAAATCCTGGGGCACACCACCAACCAAATGACACAAAACGACACTCTAACACAGTGTTTCCCAACCTGTTTTGAGCCGCGGCACACTTTTACATTTGCAAAATCCTGGGGCACACTACCAACCAAATGACACAAAACGACACTCTAACACAGTGTTTCCCAACCTGTTTTGAGCCGCGGCACACTTTTTACATTTACAAAATCCTGGGGCACACCACCAACCAAATGACACAAAACAACACTCTAACACAGTAATACATATAGTTAATATGTTTTTAAATGTATTTACACACTCAGTGTGAAACCTGGGCCTGTTTGATGAACACAACACTAGATCAGTGTTTCCCAACCTTTTTGAGCCGCGGCACACTTTTTACATTTCCAAAATCCTGGGGCACACCACCAACCAAATGACACAAAACGACACTCTAACACAGTGTTTCCCAACCTGTTTTGAGCCGCGGCACACTTTTTACATTTACACAATCCTGGGGCACACCACCAACCAAATGACACAAAACGACACTCTAACACAGTGTTTCCCAACCTGTTTTGAGCCGCGGCACACTTTTTACATTTACACAATCCTGGGGCACACCACCAACCAAATGACACAAAATGACACTCTAACACAGTGTTTCCCAACCTTTTTTGAGCCGTGGCACACTTTTTACATTTCCAAAATCCTGGGGCACACCACCAACCAAAATGACACAAAACGACACTCTAACACAGTGTTTCCCAACCTGTTTTGAGCCGTGGCACACTTTTTACATTTACACAATCCTGGGGCACACCACCAACCAAATGACACAAAATGACACTCTAACACAGTCATACATATAGTTAAGATGTTTTTAAATGTATTTATACAGTGTGAAACCTGGGCCTGTTTCGATGAACACAACATAGATATCCTGGCAGGAATGGCAGAAAGCACTGTGGACTCAAACAATATTGGATCAGGACCAAACTTGGCATGACTACTCAATATGCCCAAATGTGAACACAGATGGAGTTTGGGGAAAATAGACCTTGACATTTGGGAGTTACAGTTTCTGGGATTTATAGCTAACACACAATCAAAGAGCATCCTGAACTCTTGCAACAATGGAATTGAACCAAACTTGGCATATTGAACTCTCATTACCAACAGAAAGTACTGAAAGGGTTTGCTTGGGAATTGACCTTGAGTTTGGAAGTTGTAGTTCACCTATGCCCAGAGAGCACAGTGGACTCAAACAATGTTATGCTGTGTTGTTGTTTGTTTTCTATCCAGAATCACAATATTGGGAGGAGGCTCACCCCTTTAAGGTCCCTCAAACAGGCATGGGCAAACTTTGGCCCTCTGGGTGCTTTGGACTCCAACTCCCACCATTCCTAACAGCCTGAGGCCCTTCCCTGCTTAAGTGGCTGAGGGGGGGGAGGAAAAGGGCCTGAGGCTGCTAGGAATGGTGGGAGTTGGAGTCCAAAACACCCAGAAGGTCCAAGTTTGCCCAGGCCAGCTTTCGACAGAGACCTCTTCCTCCCGCATCCCCTTCGCGCCCTTCCTTCCCCTCCTGCCCAACACTTGCTTTTTCTTCTGCACTTGGGCTCCCTTCCTCAGGAGGGGAGGGGGAGGGAGGAAGACGTGACCCGTACGGGCGCTACTGCGCAGACCCGCCCCACGCCTTCCTCCCTCCCCCCTCCCCTCCTGAACACGCTCCGGCCAAAACCGTAAACTGCATGTACTTGTGGAACCTCTTTTTCGACAGCTTTGAATCACGGGGAGTGGCGGTATACAAGTTGGAAAAATCAATCAATCAATCAATCAATCAATCAATTACTCCATTGGGTTTGAGGCTGCATTGACATTGCAAAATAAATGCAAACCAACACCATTGCAACTGCCACGGCTCAAATATGATTGGATCCTGTGAGTTGTTGTTTGGTGAGGCATCTGCTCCCTTTGGCAGGGAAAGGCTGCAACAGTGGTTCCCAAAGTGGGCGGTGCCGCCCCTTGGTGGGCGGTGGGGCGATCCAAGGGGGCGCTGGGAGGCTCAGGAGAATTTGGGGGGCGCTGAACCCCTGTAAGGGGGCGGTGGACTGAACCAGGCTTGCTTGCCACTTGCAGGGTGGCGTGCTTGTGAGGACGTCCCTGTTGGAAGAAAGAGGCCGATACACAGGACTGCGCCGTGGGCGGGGTTGACGAGAGGAAGCAGGCGTGTGCTGCTGTTTCCACGGCAAAGCCTGCCTGGGGATTTCAACTCGCAGGGAAGCAGTCTGCGGTTTCCACGGCAACGCCTGCCCGGGGATTCCAACTCGCAGGGGCACAGTCTGCGGTTTCCACGGCAACGCCTGCCCCGGGGATTCCAACTCGCAGGGACACAGTCTGCGGTTTCCACGGCAACACCTGCCCCGGGGATTCCAACTCGCAGGGACACAGTCTGCCGTTTCCACGGCAACGCCTGCCCGGGGATTCCAACTTGCAGGGACACAGTCTGCGGTTTCCACGGCAATGCCTGCCCGGGGATTCCAACTCGCAGGAGCACAGTCTGCGGTTTCCTGGGGCACAGTCTGCGGTTTCCACGGCAACGCCTGCCCAGGGATTCCAACTCGCAGGGACACAGTCTGCCGTTTCCACGGCAACGCCTGCCCGGGGATTCCAACTTGCAGGGACACAGTCTGCGGTTTCCACGGCAACGCCTGCCCAGGGATTCCAACTCGCAGGGACACAGCCTGCGGTTTCCACGGCAACGCCTGCCCCGGGGATTCCAACTCGCAGGGACACAGTCTGCGGTTTCCACGGCAACGCCTGCCCCGGGGATTCTAACTCTCAGGGACACAGTCTGCGGTTTCCACGGCAAAACCTGCCCGGGGATTCCAACTCGCAGGGACACAGTCTGCGGTTTCCACGGTAACGCCTGCCCCGGGGATTCCAACTCGCACGGACACAGTCTGCGGTTTCCACGGCAACCCCTGCCCAGGGATTCCAACTCGCAGGGACACAGTCGCAAGCGCGCGATCCCCGGGCAGGTGTTGTGGTGGAAACCGCAGGACGCACCTCCTTCTTCTCGTCAACCTCACCCACGGCGCAGTCCTATGTTTTGCCTTTTTCTTCCAATGGGGCGTCCTCGCAAGCGTGCCTCACTGGGCCTGGTGCGGGGCGGGCGGGAGGCGCTTTTCAAGGTGGGCCTCGCTTGTCCAGTGCCGGCCCCTTCTTTTTTCCAATGCCATAAAAACACCATGCAATTAAAATAACATTTAAATTAAAATTAAAACACATTAAAACATTTAATTTTACGGTAAACGTATATCTTTCTGCTTAATTGCTATTAAAAACTTAAAAATAATAATTTCTAGGGGGGGGCACTGGGCTACAAGCTGTGCGCGACAACTCCCAGGACTCCATCGCATTGCGCCGCAGCAGCTAAAGGAGGTCCAAACTGCATTAAATCGACAGTGTAGATGCCTTCTTCAGTTTCCCCTCTGCCAACCAAACCGGAGACATTCTTGCCTTTCGGCATCCCGTTATGAGATAATCTAATAAGCCATTCTGGAGTTTTCGTCTGGTGATTAAACCCGGCCAAAGACGGAGGGGCGCAGTCGAGAGTGAAGGTTATTTACGTTATGCTTGTGAAAGAAATATCCCTTTCAACACATCAGGAACAGAGTTCAACCGAAGAGATAACGCAGAGGCCAGGCATGTCCCTTTTCCTTTTCCCGAGCACTATCTCTCGGGTGCCTCTTAAGGTGGAGAGGATCCCGTTCTGCACATTTCGGAGCATTGACACACTGGAAAAGTGGTTCCCAAACTTTTTTGCCCTACCGTCCGCTTTCCAGAAAAAAAAAATACTCACTGCCCCTCTAGAAATTAATTTTTTTAATTTAATAGCAATTAAACAGAAAGATATACGTATTAATGCCGCGACCCTTAAATAAGGTTCCTCATGTTGTGGTGACCCCCAACCATATTTTCGTTGCTACTTCATAAATAATTTAGCTACTCCTACGAATATTTACTATTTACTAATATTTACTAATCTTTACTAATATTTACTAATATTTACTAATCTTTACTAATATTTACTAATCTTTACTAATATTTACTAATATTAACTAAAGCAAATATCTGATATGCAGGATGTATTTTCATTGTTACAAATCGAACATAATTAAAGCATAGGGATTAATCACAAAAACAATATGTTTGGGGGAGGATGGACAATGGGTGATGGGATTTGTAGTACCTTCCACGGCCGAGACGGCCCCCGGGCCGATGCTGAACATGCGCGTCAGAGGCCCTAGGGGCGGGGCTTCCTCGCTCGCGCCGGCCGGCCCCTCCTTCCTTCACTCAAGAAAGGAGGGGCGCACTACGCGAGCGAGGAAGACGCTTAGGGAAGCCGCGTCAGAGGCCCTAGGGGCGGGACTTCGCTCCGCCTCTTCCTCGCTCGCGCCAGCCGGCCCCTCCTTCCTTGATTGAAGGAAGGAGGGGCCGACGCGAGCGAGGAAGAGGCGGAGGGAAGCCACGTCAGAGGCCGCTAGGGGCCTATGGCGATCCGCGAGCAGGCGCAGAAGCACCCAAAGATCGACCTTTTATTATTATTATTATTTTAGTTTTGGGGGGTCCGGATCTGGCACCCCCCATGGCTGCGCCCCTAGGCCATGGCTAATCCGGGCTTTATGGATAATCCAGGCCTGGCCAAGACCCCGTGAATGACAGACCTGGACCAAACTGGGCACACAGAACCCCCACGACCCACAGAAAATACTGGAGGAGTTTGGGAGGAATCCACAGTGATTTAGGGGAGATGTAGTTCACCTACATTTGGAGAGCACTCTGAACCCAAACAACCCTGGATCTGGATGAAATTTCGCACAAATACTCAGTATGCCCAAAGTTGAACACTGGCGGAGTTGTGGGGGATTGATTCAGGCCCGGATTACCCATAAGACCACCCTAGGCCATGGCCTAGGGCGGCAGCTTTGGGGGGGCAGCAGATCCAGACCCCCCCCCCCAAATTGAAATAATAATAATAAAATTTTAGTCCAAACTTCGGGCGCTTGCTTCTGCGCCTGCGCACTGAGAAGGAGCGAGGGAGAAGGAGCCGTGGGAAGTTCCGCCACCCCTGGGGGGGGGGGGGTTGTATTCTAAATGTTGTATTCCATTGTTCTACTTTCACCTGACTCCTTCGATGGTTTGTTGAGGAAATAAAGGCTACTGACTGACTGGCCACCCCTAGGGTGGCGCCCCTGGCGTCCTCTCTCGCGGGCGGGCGCCCCTCCTCCCTTCAGTGAAGGGAGGAGGCGGCGCCCCCGCGCGGGAGAAGGAGGCGGCCCAGCCGCCCCTAGGCACTGTCGTGGCGTCGCCCATGTGAGCGAGGAGGCGGCGGGGGGAAGTCGCCCTAGGGGCGGGCTCCTTCTCCCTCGCGACAGCTCCGCCCCTCCTCCCTTCAGTGAAGGAAGGACTGGCGCCCGCCTGCGCGAGGGAGAAGGAGCCAGGGAAGCCCAGCCGCCCCTAGGGCGACTGATGTGGCGTCGCCGCCCGTGTGAGCGAGGAGAGGCGGGGGAAGCCCGTCAGTCGCCTAGGGGCGGGACTTCCCCAGGCTCCTTCTCCCTCGCGCCAGCTCCGCCCCTCCTCCCTTCAGTGAAGGAAGGACTGGCGCCCGCCCGCGCGAGGGAGAAGGAGCCGGGGGGAAGCCCAGCCGCCCCTAGGGCGACTGACGTGGCGTGGCTCGCCCATGTGAGCGAGGAGGCGGCGGGGGAAGCCACGTCAGTCGCCCTAGGGGCGGGACTTCCCCAGGCTCCTTCTCCTCGCGCCAGCTCAGCCCCTCCTCCCTTCAGTGAAGGAAGGACTGGCGCCCCGCCTGCACGAGGGAGAAGGAGCCTGGGGGAAGCCCAGCCGCCCCTAGGGCGACTGATGTGGCGTCGCTCGCCCGTGCGAGCGAGGAGGCGGCGGGGGAAGCCACGTCAGTCGCCCTAGAGGCGGGACTTCCCCCGGCTCCTTCTCCCTCGCGCCAGCTCCGCCCCTCCTCCCTTCAGTGAAGGAAGGACTGGCGCCCGCCCGCGCGAGGGAGAAGGAGCCGGGGGGGAAGCCCAGCCGCCCCTAGGGCGACTGACATGGCGTTGCTCGGCCGTGCGAGCGAGGAGGCGGCGGGGGAAGCCACGTCTGTCGCCCTAGGGGAGGGACTTCCCCCCGGCTCCTTCTCCCTCGTGCCGGCTCCACCCCCGCAAGAGTCCCCGCCCCCACAAGAGGCCCCACCCCCTCAAGTGGCCCCGCCCCCTGGGGGGCAGCATTTAGAGAGTGTGGCCTAGGGCGCCACAAACCATTAATCCGGGCCTGGATTGATTGTGTCATTTGGGAGTGGTAGCTGCTGGGATTTATAGTTCACCTATAATCAAAGTGCATTTTGAACTCCCAACAGCAATGGGACTGAACTAAACTTGAGCAATAGAGAATACTGGACTTTCAGCCCATTTGTGTCATATTGTAGTGAGCGGTGAAACCACCAAGCTGCCGAATTTGCCGACCATAAGGTTAGTGAGCTCCCACTGTTAGCACAGCTTCTGCCAAACGAGTAGTTCAAAATCATGGAAAATGTGAGAAGATCTATAGGTCCCGCCTTGGTGAGAAGGTAATGGTGCTCCATGCAGTCATGCTGGCCACAGGACTTTGGAGGTGTCTGCGGACAACGCCACCCCTTCGACTTAGAGATGGAGATGAGCACCACTCCCCAGAGTTGGACATGACGAAATGTAAACTTTATTATTATTAATAATAATAATCTATTATATAAATGGGTTCACGTCATGTGATGTATACCTCAAACAAAGAAACCTTACAACGCAGAAACACAATACTTGCCAACAGAAATAGGCCTCAAGCAAGGTACGTTTGTAGCAAAGAAACTTTCCCCCCAAAACCTAAAAGGCCCCCAAAACAACGAGTAAAAATAAAACTACATTTACCAGCATCCTCCGGGGCAGCCAAAGACTCACCCAGCCTCTACATTCTGAACAACATGATTGGCTGCCAATAAGGGCGGATTTGCATAACTGCTGCACTGGCCAGCCAACATGAAAATTCCGATCCATAATAAACTGCCAAAACAGAATAAGGAAAAGGCCTGAGCCAATCCCCAACACAAACACCGAAATCACTTCCAACCGAAAATTTACACCCCAAAAAAACACAGGCCACGCCCAAAATTGACAGTAAGGCTTCATTAACTTGATTTCCCTAACTAGCCCTCACTTACTGGGAAGCTGTTTACGCTCTGAATTGACAGTAAGACTTCATTAACTTGATTCTCCCGACTAGGCCTCAGCTCATTGGACATTGTGTATGGCCTGAATTGACAGTAAGGCTTCATTAACTTGCTGTTCCTAACTAGGCCTCAGCTCATGGGACATTGTGTATGGCCTGAATTTACAGTAACCTACCTTGGCACACAGAGCCCCGACCATGCATGATGGGACTTGAAGTACCACCATGGAAAATGGGATTTGTAGTACTTCACAACCCATCATTCCCCACAGACCACTGTGGCCCAGAACCAAGACCAATAAAGACCCAACTTGGCACACCATGCCCCCCATGACCCACACTCCATCCAACTGCAGTTTAGAGGAGGGCACACCGTGGATGATTGAACTTTCTCGCATCTCCTAAACAGGGCACAGCAACGCGTGCCGGGTACAGCTAGTAATAATAATAATAATAATAATTGTTTATTGATGATAATAGATCCCTGGATTGCAACCTGTTGCATTTGGCTCAGGGGTCCGTCCACCTTAACGTGCTTCCCGGGCACCCCCGAATCGCCCCCTTCCCCACCGACGTGGGTCCAAGCAGGCCTTCGGCAGCTGCTCGTGTCACCAGGCTGGACCCACTCCTCCTCACATTGCGAGGACAGCTAATAAGATTCCCGATGAATGATCCGCACGCATTTCTGCCCGGCTAATTTCCGTAACTATCACTCCCTGAAAGACAGCTCGAGGGATTTGATTTTTGGGGAGGGGGCCCGACGGCTGCCTCTCGTCTCCGCAAACACAGGCTCGCATTCTTGTTCGGAGTTCAAATTGGCGTATCCGGTTTCAGCCGCCTAATGGGGGCCGGCGTTTGAGAATGATACAATATTTTGAAATGTGCAACCGCCTTGCTGATGCCTCTCCGCTTCGGGATGGCCCGCAGGGGAAGGCCGCCTCCCTGCCGAACGGGGAAGGACGGCCATGGGCCTTGTGCGCTCCTCTCGCATGTGCACATCCCCGAGGGTTGAGTGAAAAGTAACGCCTCCGCCTTCGTTACTCGGGTTTGGATGGGAATATTTTAATACACCAAACACGGAAATAATCCTTACAGCAGGTGTAGGGAACCTATGGCTCGGGAGCCACATGTGGCTCTTTCCATGGTTGCGTCTGGCTCTCCAGAGCAGCCTAAGTCTCGGTTTCCCAGCATGCAGCTTCCTCTCTCCCCTTCCTTCTTTCCTCCATTTTCCCTCTTCCTTCCTTTCTTTCTCATTCTCTCTCCTTCCTTTTTCCTCCCTCTCTCCCCTTCTTTCTTTCCTCCATTCTCCCTCTTCCTTCCTTCCTCTTCCTTCCTTCCTTTCTTCTTCCCCCTTCACCCTTTCATTCTCCTTCTCTTTCCTTTTTCTCCTTCTCTCCTTCCTTTTCCCTTCTTCTTCTCCCCTTCCTTCTTTCCTCCATTCTCCCTCTTCCTTCCTTCCTCCCTCCTTCTCTTCCTTCCTTTCCTTTCCTTCCCTTCTTTTCCCTCCCTCTCTCCCTTCCTTTTCCTCCATTCTCCCTCTTCATTCTTTC
>JARBWK010000017.1:24517675-24577675 GCA_030556195.1 Anolis apletophallus | reverse complement strand
TGGATCTGAAACATCTGAGCGGTTCAATAAATTGATCTTTTCTGACTGAAGCGTCCTCCTCGCAATGCCGGCCCCGTATCAATGTTAATGTCATTTTTCCAACGACAAGAAAAAAAAGGGAAATGGCGACATCAATTACAGCAGTTCGAAAACAGCCGCGTCAGCAGCCTCGGATGTAAATCCGGCCTATTCTTCTCCTGCTTCTGGCGCGATTCCTGCGCCCACTGGTGCGGTCAGCGCTTTCTCTCCCATCATACGAGCAATTCTTAAAAGGAATTGAATTAAGTCAGTGGGGAGACCGAGCATCCTTGTGTTTTGTTTTTACCATGCGTGTGGAGGCTGCCGTCATGTCCCCGCATGGGGAGCTGGAGCTGACAGAGGGAGCTCATCCGCGCTCTCGCCAGATTCAAACCTGCGACCTGTCAGTCTTCAGTCCTGCCGGCACAAGGGTTTAACCCACTGTGCCACCTGGGGCTCCATAATAATAATAATAATAATAATAATAAATATTAATAATAAATATTAATATTGAATATTAATATTAATAATAAATATTAATATTAATATTCAATATTAATCAACCTGATGATCAATGAAGCTTTGGTTTATCAATATAATATGGCCCAAATGGGCTGAAAGTCCTGATTTATATTTTAAAATATATTAATAATAAATATCAATATCAATAATAAATATTAATATTAAATATTAATATTAATAATAAATATTAATATTAATAATAAATATTTATATTAATATTAATAGTAAATATTAATAATAATAAATATCAATATTATTAATAAATATTAATATTAATAATAAATATTAATATTAATATTAATAATAAATATCAATAGTAATAATAAATATTAATATTAATAATAAATATTAATATTAATAATAAATAATAATATTAATATTAATAATAAATATTAAAATTAATAATCAATATTAATATTAATAATAAATATTATTATTGATATTTATTATTAATATATTTTAAAATATAAATCAGGACTTTCAGCCCATTTCTGCCATATTATATTGAGCGGTGAAACCACCAAGCTTCCGAATTTGCTGATCATCAGGTTGGTGGTTTGAATCCGGGGAGTGGGGTGAGCTCCCACTGTTAGCCCAGCTTCTGCCAAACGAGTAGTTCAAAAACATGAAAATGTGAGTAGATCAATACGTACTGCTTTGGTGAGAAGGTAACAGTGCTCCATGCAGTCATGCTGGCCACATGACTTTGGAGGTGTCTGCGGACAACACCGGACCCTTCGACTTAGAAATGGAGGTGAGCACCACTCCCCAAAGCATATAAAAATCATTCTTATCAGTACAATGCTCGTTTAAAATTACAGTTTTAGGACTTCCAGGATTGAGAGAGTTCCAACTCTGAGTCAAATGTCGACGGCTCGTAATGAGATATTTTGGAGGTGAGACATTCATTTATCTCTATCTCTATCTGTATACCTTTATAAAACGGAATGTTTGTATGTATGTATGTATGTGTGTATGCGGAGGGCGGAAGGGCGAATATGTGGCAGCCACTTTCACAGGCCACAGCGACCAGCACGGGTGATGGACCTGCACCAAACTTTGTACACATAACCCGTAACCCCCCCCCTATGACATGACCCACGGATTATGGGATTTGTAGTACTTTCCAAGACTTTGGTTCCCACAGACCACTGAGCCCACCAAAAAAGGACCAATACAGACCACACTCAGCACACACAGCCCCCATGACCCACTCTACGTCTTGGTGCAGTTCGGAGGAGGGTGGACCATGGATGATGGGACTTTAAGTGCCTCTACTCACTTCCCAAGTCTGTGCACGAATATTGTGCACGAAACCAAGTGCGTGTGCACATTGAAGCATCAAAGCGCAGAGCTGCCACGGTCTCTGCCACAGTTTTAGATTTTCGAGTATTTTGGAACAAGGGATGCTCAACCTTTCCTGAATTGTGTAAATGGTATTTCCGGATCAGGTGATTCATTACCCCTGGGAAATAACTTGGAGATGAAAATGTATAGAAATATATGAGTAAGCATTCCTTTGCTGTTGCGGAACGGTCTGAAATACGACATTTATGGCTGACGAATCCATAGAGGCGCCCGCAGGTTGCTTTCCGTTCGCTTCTCTCGCCGCTTCCCGGTTTGCCTGGCCGGATCAGGCTTAATGGAGAGACGACGCAAGCTTTTGCCTACCAAGGAGAATAAAACAGAATGCCCAGTATAGCCCCTAATCGGCCGGGAGGATTCATCTTTTGTCGCTCGGCAGTTGAAAAGCCGGCGTAAACAAGGAGACGGCTGCTCCGACCAAACCGCACAATTAGGACCCGTCTCGGCTTTCTCAAAGCCCTGGCCCCTTTTCCTGTGTCACCGCTCTTAATACGAGGGCGGGCCAATAAGTCCGCGACTTTTTGAATTTCCCGCCTTTGAACTGAAAGGGTGACACTGCTCCTGTCAAGAGGCATCTGTCACAGATGCCATGGCCTCAGGCGGCAGATTTGGGGGGGCGGCATTTCCGGGCCTGAAGGAAGGGGTGAGGGGAAGTCCCGCCGCCCCTAGGGAGACTCACGCGGCTTCCACCGCCCCACTCGCGCAGGCGGGCGCCACTCCTTCCTTCAGTGAAGGGAGGAGGGGCGCCAGTGCGAACGCGGCGGGGGAAGCTGCGTGAGTCTCCCTAGAGGCGGGACTTCCGGCGGCGCCTTCTCCCTCTCGCTGGCAGCGGCTCCGCCCCTCCTCCCTTCAGTGGCTGACTGCCTCAGGCCTTTGCCTTACCCCTCTCTGGCAGTTTAGAGTGTCGGAATGTTCGTGTTGGCTGGCCAATTAGAGGCGTTATGCAAATACTCAGTGAAGGGAGGGGGTGGAACCGGCATGACGGAGAAGGCGCCGCTGGAAGTCCCACCCCTAGAGCGACTCTCGCGGCTTTTGCCGCCGCCGCCCCGCCGTGTTTGGGGCACGGGCGAGCGGGCGACGAAAAACCGCATGAGTCGCCCTAAGGGCGGGACTCCCCGGCTCCTTTTCCTCACGCCGGCTCCGCCCCGGCCCTCCTCCGCTCAGTGAAGGGAGGAGGGGCTGACTAGCGCCGCCCCTAGGGCGATGGACGTGCCTTCCCCTGCCGCCTCCTCGCTGCACGGGAGACGGCAGGCCGGGGGAAGGCGCGTCCGTCGCCCTAGGGCGCAAGGCGGCGGCGAGGCTTCTCCCGGCTCCTTTTCCTCATGCCGGCTGAGTTTCCACCCCTCCTCCCTTCAGTGAAGGGAGGAGGGGTGACTAGCCCGGTGCAAGAGAAAGGAGCTGGGAGAAGCCTCGCCAAGGCCAACGCCGCCCTAGGGCGATGGACGTGTTTTCCCGCCGCCTCCTCGCTTGCACGGGAGGCAAAGGAGGAAGGCACGTCCGTCGCCCCTAGGGCGCGGCGGCGGCGAGGCTTCTCCCAGCTCCTTTTCCCTCGCGCCAGCTCCTCCCCCCCACAAGAGGCCCCGCCCCCTCAAGCGGCCGCAGCCCCGCCCCCCGGAAGGGACGGGATTTAGAGAGTATGGCCTAGGGCGGCGGAAGCCTTTAATCCGGGCCTGATCTGTCAGTTGACTCCTGTCAAAATTTGAACAAGCTGCGTCATTTAGTTTGTGTGTTGACAGCCATTGATAGCAGACGACCGCCTGATTTGAGGAGAAAATTGGAAAAAAAATGAATTTTGTGTGCTCGTTAAGCATTATTTTTTGCGGGGAAAAACCCATCCCTCAAACCAAGGCTAAACTTGATCAATATGATGGAGACTCTGCACCATCCATTTCAAGGGTAAAAAGGGGGTTGACTGAATTTAGTTGGGGCCGTACAAGCACGGAAGACGCCGAACGCCTTGATGCCCAGTTGAGGTCTCGACACCGACACAATTGAAAAAATTCACAATATAACCAAACTTGGCATAAATACTCAATATGCCCAAACCAGAGCCATCGTTCTCTCCCTCTGTGTTATTGCTTTATTAACTGCAAGCAAATTATTGCTCGGGTTTCATTTCCAAAGCCACTGAACCTGAACCAAAACTGGATTGCGTGGAACGTCCTAATCGAACAATCAATTGTATTCAATACGTTTACCTCACTGCAACAGAGTTTAGAAATACGATCCGTTTAACGCAGTGATACTTGAAGTTAGAAAGAACCGGCATTTCTTTGTAAACATTTTGGGTTTATGCGGCTCCACAGCTTTGAACCGACCTGTGCCATTCTATGATTTGATGGCCTGCACCACGAATGCGCCACACTCTTTATGGGATTTATAGTTCACTAGCTGTACCCGGCCACGCGTTGCTGTGCCCTATTTAGGAGATGCGAGAAAGTCTGAGTATGTAAGGGTTGGAATTGATGTTACTTATGGTCTTGGTGGGGTCATGTGCGTATTGTGTTGTGTGTAGGTATTACTTTTTTGGTGAGTTAGTGGGTGTGTGGTGGCATTGTGGGTGGTAGTATGTTGTGGAATGCTTGTGTGGGTGGGGTGTTTTGGGTGTTTGTGTGTGTTTGTAGAGTATCAGTGTTGTGTTGTGTTGTGGTTGGAGTATAGGTGGAGTTGGTTTTTGTTTCTGGTGGTGGTCGGTGTTGTGTGTGCGGGATCCCGTAAGGTTGGGGGGATGGGTTGTGATAGGAAGTTGTGTTGTGTGTGTAGGAATTGCTGGAGTATTGTGCCTGGGACGTGTGTGTATTTGGAGGTGTGCGTGGTGGTGAGTAGTGAGTGCAGTCCTGGGTTTTGTGTTGGGGAAGTTGTCAGGTATTTGTGGGGTGTATTTTGTGTGTGTTGTGGTGACATACTGTAGTTGTCTCAGTCTGGCTGTGTGCTGGTTGTGATGTGGAGGGGTGTGGCTTTTGCCAGTGGTGTTTGTTGTGAATTTTGGTTGGGTTGGGTTTTTGTGTTGCATGATTGTTTTGTTTTTGTGGGTTTTGCAAGTTTGTGTTATTCCGGTGGTATGTGTTTGTCAGTGGTGCCTGCGTCCCTGGTGCCCTATTTGTGTTAGTGTTATGTCCTCCTGGGAGTTGTTATGTCCTCCTTTGTTAGTTGGTTGTACTGTGTAGGTTTCTGTTTAGCAGAGGTATGTTTAACCTACAAACACCAACTGACTAAATTCAAATCACTCAGCATTCTAACCTAGCCTTGGTTAGAAGGCTAGGTTCCCACCGTTACTATGGGAACTCAGCCTCCCTGCATTTTGTGTGGGCCGATGTCGGCCAATGGGATTCGCTGGCAGCCGCAAAGGGCGCTGGGAAATGTAGCTTTTTTTGTATCGTTGTTTTGGGGGCCTTCTAGGTTTTGGGGGAAAGTTTCTTTGCTTAAAACCTACCTTGCCTGAGGCCTATTTTTGTTGCCAAATTTGGTGTTTCTGCCTTGGATGGTTTCTCTGTCTATGGCAGTCGTTCCATGACGGGACCTCCTTTATATAATAGATATATAATCAAAGAGCATTTTGAACTCCTAACACCAATGGAATTGAACTAAACGTGAGCAATAGAGAATGCTGGGCCTTGGAAATTGGGAGCGGCTTGCATTTCCTTCGTGCCACGGCCATCTCCCAGGAGGCGCCTGCAAACGCTGCAGCGACTCAGGGGGTGTTTGCAGACGCGGAGGCTTTCCTTCTCCGCTGGACCAACTGGCAGGCACACACTCGCAAGTGCGCGGCTGTCTCAGCCTGCCAGTTGGAATCCCTGGGCAGGCGTTGCCTGGAAACCGCAGCACGCACACCCTTCCTCTCTTCAATTCCGCACACGGCGCAGTCCCGTATCGCCCCTTCCTTCCAAGGGACCCGTTGGATTGTAACGGGAGGTAGAGGACTGCACCGTGGGTAGAGTTGAGGAGAGGAAAGGGGGGCCCGCACTGCCGTTTCCAGGCAGCACCTGCATGTGGTTTCCAACTGGCAGGCGCACACTCTCACAAGTTAAAATCTCGCCACCGCCCACTTACAGGACTTCAGTGCCCCCCAAATTCTCCTGAGCCCCCCCCTTAGAACGCCCCTCCACCCACCAGGGGGCGATATCGCCCACTTTGGGAACCACGGGTGTAGATGCTCCCTGTGTGTTCAATCCAGGGTAGGCTATGACCTAAAGGTTGGCAGTTTGAATCCACGAGACAGGTGAATTCCCATTGGTCAGCTCCAGCTCCTGCTAACCTAGCAGTTCAAAAACATGCAAATTTGAGTACATTAATAAGTACTGCTTCAGCAGGAAAAGGCAAAGAGATGCTCCAACCCATCTTGCTGGCCACACAAGCAGGCCCGGATTACCCATAAGGCCACCCGAGGCCATGGCCTCGGGCGGCGGATTTGGGGGGGGGCATTTCCGGGCCTGAAGGAAGGGGTGAAGGAAGAAGTGGCGCCCGCCCGTGCGAGGGACAACAAGGAGATGGGGGGAAGTCCCACCGCCCCTAGGGCGATTGACGCGTCTACCCCGCTGCTGCCCCGCTCGTGCGGGCGGGCGCCACTCCCTCCTTCAGTGAAGGCAGGAGGGGCGCTGGTGCAGCTGCGGCGGCAGCGGGGAAGTCGCGTGAGTCGCCCCTAGGGCGGGACTTCCAGCGGCGCCTTGTCCGTCACGCTGGCAGCGGCTCCCCCTCCTCCCTTCAGTGAAGGGAGGGGCGGAACCAGCGTGACGGACAAGGCGCCGCTGGAAGTCCCGCCCACGGCGACTCATGCGGCTTTCGCTGCCGCCGCCCCGCTCGCCCGTGCCCCAAATACCAGCGGGGCGGCGGCGGGGGAAGCCACGTGAGTCGCCCTAGGGGCGGGACTTCCAGCGGTGCCTTCTCCCTCACGCCGGTTCCGCCCCCTCCTTTCACTGAAGGGAGGAGGGGCGGAGCCGCTGCCGGCGTGACGGACAAGGCGCCGCTGAAAGTCCCGCCCCTAGGGCGACTCACGTGGAAGACCATGGCCAGCAGGGCATCATTTTTTCACCTACGACAGGCTAGGCGACTGGCACCCTACCTTTCCAGGGGTGACCTGGCCACGGTGATCCAGGCGACGGTCATCTCGAGACTGGACTACTGTAACGCCTCACGTTGGCCTTCCCTTGTCGACAATCCGGAAACTCAAGCTGGTGCAAAACGCCGCTGCTCGCTTGCTGGCGGGAGCGCCAGTAAGGGAGCACATCACGCCCATCCTCCGGCAGTTGCACTGGCTACCTATTGAGTACCGAGTTGCCTTCAAGGTGTTGGTTCTAACCTTTAAGGCCTTGCACGGCCTAGGGCCTGCGTACCTGAGGGACCGCCTTGCCCCGTACATTCCCCCGAGATCACTACGTTCGGAGGAGTCGAATTTGCTCCTGGTACCATTGGTCCGCGCCTGCCACTTGTCTACAACTAGGCAAAGAGCCTTCTCTGTGGCGGCCCCGGCGTTGTGGAACTTCCTCCCAGACGATGCCCGAGCTATTACAGAGCTCCTCCCGTTCCGTAGGGCCTGCAAGACCGCCCTCTTTAGACTAGCCTTTGGCTAGGCAAACTAGCCCAGCGTGATTCTTCTGTGTATTTGGTACCCTGGTCTAAGGAAATGCTATTGTATCTTATTTTGTGTTTCGGGGTATGATGTCGCGTTTTTATGCTTGTGTTTTTACTGTATGGCTGCATAGATGATACATGTCAGCCTATTTTATATGCTGTTATCCGCCCCGAGCCTGCAGGGAGGAGCGGAATACAAGACCGAACAATAAATAAATAATATAATAATATGTATGTGGCAGCGTTCTGATTGGCTGCCACTTTCACAGGCCACAGCGACCAGCGACGGATTATTTATTTATTTATTTATTACTAGCTGTACCCGGCACGCGTTGCTGTGCCCTGTTTAGGAGATGCGAGAAAGTCCAATCATCCACGGTGTGCCCTCCTCTAAACTGCAGTTGGATGGAGTGTGGGTCATGGGGGGCATGGTGTGCCAAGTTGGGTCTTTATTGGTCTTGGTTCTGGGCCACAGTGGTCTGTGGGAATGATGGGTTTTGAAGTACTACAAATCCCATTTTCCCTTCAAGTCCCATCATGCATGGTCGGGGCTCTGTGTGCCAAGGTAGGTTACTGTAAATTCAGGCCATACACAATGTCCCATGAGCTGAGGCCTAGTCGGAGAATCAAGTTAATGAAGCCTTACTGTGGTACTTCAAGTCCCATCATGCAGCTTCCCAGTAAGTGAGGGCTAGTTAGGGGGTTAATGAAGCTGTCTGTGCCAAGGTAGGTTAAACAGCTTCCCAGTAAGTCAGGCCATAGGAAACACAATGTCCCATGAGCTGAGTGGCCTAGTCGGAGAAATCAAGTTAATGAAGCCTTACTGTCAATTCAGAGCGTAAACAGCTTCCCAGTAAGTGAGGGCTAGTTAGGGAAATCAAGTTAATGAAGCCTTACTGTCAATTCAGAGCGTAAACAGCTTCCCAGTAAGTGAGGGCTAGTTAGGGAAATCAAGTTAATGAAGCCTTACTATCAATTCAGGCCATACACAATGTCCAATGAGCTGAGGCTAGTTAGGGAAATCAAGTTAATGAAGCCTTACTGTCAATTCAGAGCGTAAACAGCTTCCCAGTAAGTGAGGGCTAGTTAGGGAAATCAAGTTAATGAAGCCTTACTGTCAATTTTGAGCGTGGTCTGTGACTTTTTGTTAATGAAGGGTGTCAATTTTTTTGGTTGGAAGTGATTTGGGTGTTTGTGTTGGGGATTGGCTCAGGCCTTTTCCTTATTCTGTTTTGGCAGTTTACTATGGATCGGAATGTTCATGTTGGCTGGCCAGTGCAGCAGTTATGCAAATGCGCCCTTATTGGCAGCCAATCATGTTGTTCAGAATGTAGAGGCTGGGTGAGTCTTTGGCTGCCCCGGAGGATGCTGGTAAATGTAGTTTTATTTTTACTCGTTGTTTTGGGGGCCTTTTAGGTTTTGGGGGGGAAAGGTTCTTTGCTACAAACGTACCTTGCTTGAGGCCTATTTCTGTTGGCAACTATTGTTTTTCTGCGTTGTATGGTTTCTTTGTTTGAGGTATACATCACATGACGTGAACCCGTTTATATAATAGATTTGGATTTCTTGGTCGGCCCTTTCCAGGTGGCTCAGGGCGACTCACAACAGTTAAAAAGATACAATAAAAACACAGTACAACATAATAAAACCGTACATAACACATAATAAAACATAGTTGGATGTGTGCATCCACAGTTCAAACCGGCAAGGATGCCTGTCGACTACATAGAATCACAGCCCTAGGCCAAATCACGGAGCCTAGCCTTACCCTGACCCAAAAGCCTCGTGGGTTTTACAGGCCTTACGAAAGGCCAGTAAAGTGGGCAACGCGCGAATGGCAGGGGGGAGAGCATTCCACAACACAGGAGCGATCACGCCGAAAGCTCTCCTCCGAGTTGTGGTCAAGTGGAAGGCAGCATGGCTTGGTACCGCTAAGAGGTTGGGTGATTCAGATCTCAGTGGTCTTGGAGGACTATGTGGGGAGAGGCGGTCCCTTAGATACACCGGCCCCAGACCGTTCAAGGCCTTAAAGGTTAAAACCAGCACTTTGATGGTGATTCGACTGATCTCAATTGGATGGCACATGCAGTTCCCGCAGGACCATGCATAATGGGTGGCAGCGAGATGGAAGACCTGCCACAAGCCTTGGGCATAGAGCGTTCTGCACCAGCTATGGCATTTGTAGTACATTAAATCCCTTGGTTCATTCACTCAACGAGCCCAACAAAGACCGATAAAGACCAAACTAAGCACACAGAGCCCCCATGACCCACTCTACAACCTGCTGCAGTTTGCAGGAGGGTGGACCATGCATGATGGGACTTGAAGTACATTCACTCATTTCCCGAGACCGCTGCAACCCTCATCCAATGCCTGATCAAGACCAAAGATGGCACATAGAGCCCCCATGACCCACTCTACAACCTGCTGCAGTTTGCAGGAGGGTGGACCATGCATGATGGGACTTGAAGTACATTCACTCATTTCCCGAGACCGCTGCAACCCTCATCCAATGACTGATCAAGGCCAAAGATGGCACATAGAGCCCCCATGACCCACTCTACAACCTGCTGCAGTTTGCAGGAGGGTGGACCATGCATGATGGGACTTGAAGTACATTCACTCATTTCCCGAGACCACTGCTTCACTCATCCAATGACGAATCAAGACCACACTTGGCACACATAACCCCCATGACTGCCTTCACCTCCTGGTGAGGTTCGGGGGAGGACTGACAATGGATGATGGGATTTGTAGTAGTTTCACACCCCTCTGTTCCCACAGACCACTGCGGCCCCCAACAAACACCGAGAAAGACCACACTTGGCACGCAGCGCCCTCAGGACCCACTCTACATCCTACTGAAGTTTGGAGGCGGCCAGAACATGGATGATGGGACTTGCAGTACTTTCCCTCTCTTTCCAAGACTGCTACAAACGTAATCCAATGACTGATCCAGACCAAACCTGGCACACAGAGCCCTCATGACCCACTCTACATCCTGGTGCACTTCTCAACGCCGGGTCCCCAAGCTAGTGATTAATATAAGCAAGTTCCTTTATCTTTCTTTCATGAGACTAAGCGGAGTCCCCAGTTGCGCAATGGGTGTCACACCCTTGTGCCGGCAGGGCCTACTGACAGATTGGAGGTTCGAATCCAGGGAGAGCTGCAGAAAAGGCTGCAGAAATGCCTTTTTATCAACAGAGGGCGTCTTGACACAGTATTTACGACCTATTTCAAATGAGGAATAAATGGCAAACTGCAGCAAAGTTGTTTCGTTTTTGCGACAAAGATTTGGCTTTGCAAACGATCTTGTTCGAAATTCATGGCTTGCCACATGCAATATTATGAATATACAGGGAGTGGGTCAAAAAGTAATGCCTCCGTCGCTCTCACTTTTATTTCATTGCTTACTTTGCATTGATTCTGAGGTTTCTTGCGGCATGTGCATGGCACACCTACACACTGCAGCCGACTCGCAGTTTGGAAGGTTCTGGTCTAATATACAGGGTGGGTCAAAAAGTAATGCCTCCATCGCACTAACTCAGGGGTCGGGAACCTTTTTGACTCTCCCCGATTGTAACTGCTGACCTATTGTAACTGCGCATACATTTAACTGCTAATAAACAACGCTAAACCATATACATTTAACGGGGCAGTAATGACGAGTCGTATTGTAGCAAAAAGTATCAAAATGTATTCTAAATAATAGCAGTGCTATATATCATAACAATATTTATTTATTTATTTATTTATTTCCTTGGACTTTATATGCCGCCAACTCCATACGGCTCGCAGCGGCTTACAGAGTCAAGAAACAACAATACAAAATAAAAGGACAGACTGGACAATACACAACACAGGGAATAGGGGAGATGGAGCAGAGTCAGGGTTCAGGCGGCACAGGGCGGTCTGGGGCCTATACTAGACCCATCAGGCCATCAAAGGGAGGGAGGGAGGGGGGGCACGAAGAGACGCACCCCCGCTGGCCAAGGAGAAAGAATGTAGGCCGGCCACCTACGTCACGTAGCCTGGCCGGTAAGGACAAGCACGGTGGATCAGTGTTCAGCGGCTTCGGGGATAGCCGGTGGTTACGCCTGGCGCCTGGGCCCCAAAAGGTCCTTGAGCGAAAGAATCGCCTCGGCCTGGGCTCGGGGGCGGGGGGCCTCCCCCCTCCTGTTTGCCTCTTCCCCTCCTGTTGGCCAGCCGGGCGTCTGGAGGGTCCAGGGGGTCGGCAACCCCGGTGCAGGAAGTCTCTGGAGGGGTCGGAGGGAGAGGAGCTGGAAGTCCTCAGCCGCGATGGCGCCCCTCGGCGCGATGTGGTCCCCGATCCAAGTGCCCGCTCACCGTGCCATCCTCCGGCCTGACTGTCCTCTGAGCCGACTCCCCATGGGCTGTGCCGCCGATCTTACCCCAGTCACGGGTCGGTGACGGGGCAGGCGGCGGTCCCAGCGGGGGTCCCAGGGGCACCGGAGATAGACGGCGGGCCCGGCGGCGGGGCCGAACCCCCGGGGGTTCTTGCCAGGGCCCGGGAAATGTCAAGAACCCCTGGCGTCGCCGGCCAGGCGCCCAGTGATGGCGGGTGCGCTGGGGCGGGAAGGGGCAGGGCCGAAGCGTCCAGCATGGGTGGGGGGGGCAGAGGACGCCGAGCAAGCTGAGCCGGTCGCCATCTTGGTGATCTCGGCCACCGCCCGCTCCTCCCAGCTGGGGGGGGGGCATGCCCCAGCGCCTCCAGGGACTCCACCATGTGTCCCCACTAAGCCTCCCCCGCCGCCTCCTCGGCCCGGCCGGGGCCTCTCCTCAAGGGGAAGGCCTCCTCGGCGAGCCTCGGCGACGGGACTCGGGGGGGGCGGCTCGACCAGCAGGCCCCGAAGCCTCGGGATCGCAGGGGTCCAGCTCTCTCGACTGTTGCTCTCCCTCTTCGCTGCACCCCGCTCTCTCCGCCGCTCTCTCTGCCGCCCCACTCACCGCCACTCCATGGCCTGTCTCGAGGCCTACCTCCAGCTGGGCGGCTAGTTGCTCGACCAGCCAGCCCAGGGTGGGAAGGAGGGAGGTAAGTTGTTGAATGACGTCCCGCAGACCCCATAGCCCATCCTGGGCTCTGTCGGCTCCGTCGGGTGGAGGGTCAGGCGAGGGGTCAGCAGCCACCCCCTGAATGGCGGGTGGGGTGTCGGGTGTGAGGTCGGTGTCCACCCACTGAATGGCGGGGAGGATGGAAGGCTCCAGTGCTGGCCACCCTAGTTCCGTGTCCGCTCCCAGGCCTGGCCAAGGGACCGGGGACCAAGGCGGGTAGGTCCCATGGCTAGACCCGTGCGCAGTCCTCTCCAACAGGCCAGCAGTTCCAGAGGCTGCCCGTAACCTAGCCGATATGGCTGACTCCAGGCCGACCTCCAGGACGGCCTCCGCCTCAAACTGCAGGGCTTCCAACGGGGGCATGGGCCCCGCCGGTGGTCCCCCCAAGGACCAGGGGGTACCCTGAAGTTCTGGGGGACACCCTCTCTGTCTGGGGTAATCAATCTCACCAACGGTCCTATTCCATGGGAAGAGTTTCCAAGGGCCCGGCGGAGCTCAGCATTCGAGCTGCTGCTCAACGCGGCCATCTTGAATCATCACTTTTAGTGCAATGTATTCCATATATCACAAATAACAATCAGTCCTACAATGCCTTTACAAACAATCAATGGGCTATATCGACGCATACATAGAGTCCGTGTACCCCTATGGGTGATCCGGAGCTGATTCACTCACGGATTGAGACTGAGTCAACGGGGGAGCCTTGAAGGGTGGAAGAGCTGGCAAGGTGCCGGGTGGGCAGGCGCCTACGGCGAGAGGTAAGCTGACGACGCCAAGATGGCTGTTTCGCGTAACACACGCTTCCTCAGGGTGCTCTGAACTTCTGGCCACTCCTCCCCAGGGTTGTAGTCACCAAATTAGGACTCAAAGTCAAGACGAGAGGTTGCTGAGTATGGAATAGCAAATAGTAAGCATACTGCTACATAGCCAGTGCTCGGAACAATTCACATACATATATACAATAATATAGACAACAATATAAACATCAGAGAAGGCCGTACATACCGCGTTTGCGCGTTTTCATACATATCGCTAATGCAAGTATCCTCCCGGGCTGGAAGCAGCGCCGGGCAAATGGGCTGGTCAGCTTAAATAGCGCACAGGCTGATCTATAACCGGTGTGATTACAGAAGCAAAGTTTGAACAGATAAAGTCTCATTAAGTCCAGACGGGGACTCGCATGATAGTAATCAAATCCATTTTCTTTCAGCTATTAATAGCAGCTTTTGTTTGTCGCAATGAAGGGGAAATATATTTTAAGACTGCATTCAACTCAATGTGAGTCTATTCGTCCATACGATGAGGAAAGGATTCCCCAAAAGGCAGAATGAGGGGACACTTCAGACCTGGCTCTGCAAAAGGCATGCTCAGGACTCTGGGAAGGAAGGAAGAGGGAAAGAAAGAAAAACAGAGGAAATAAAGGAAGGAAGGAAGGAAGGAAGGAAGGGGGAAAGAGAGAGGAAATATAGGAGGGAGGGGGAGAGGAAGAAAGAAAAGAAGAACGGACTATGGAAAAGGAAGAGAAAAAAACAGGAGATACAAGGAGGAAAAGAGAAAGAAGGAAATGGGAAGGGAGTAAAGGAAGGGTGGGGAAAAGAAAGGAAAGGGAGTGAGGAAAAAGTAAAATAATGAAGGGAAGAGAAGAAAAGAAAGAAGGGGAGAGAGAGGGAAGGGAAAAGAAAGGAAGGAGAAGGCAAGGAAGACTTGGGGGAAAAGAATAGAAGAGGAAGGAAGAGAGAGAATGGAGGAAAGAAGGAAGGGGAGAGAGGGAGGGAAAAGGGAGGAGAGAAGGAAAGGATGAAGGGGGAGAAAGGAAGGAAGGAAGAGGGAGAATGGAGGAAAGAAGGAAGGGGAGAGAGGGAGAAGGAAGAGGGAGGGGAGAGAAGGAAAGGATGAAGGGGAGAAAGGAAGGAAGGAAGAGGGAGAATGGAGGAAAGAAGGAAGGGGGAGAGAGGGAGGGGAAAAGGAAGGAGAGAAGGAAAGGATGAAGGGGAGAAAGGAAGGAAGGAAGAGGGAGAATGGAGGAAAGAAGGAAGGGGAGAGAGGGAGGGAAAAGGAGGAGAGAAGGAAAGGGTGAAGGGGAGAAAGTAAGGAAGGAAGAGGGAGAATGGAGGAAAGAAGGAAGGGGAGAGAGGGAGGGAAAAGGAAGGAGAGAAGGAAAGGATGAAGGGGAGAAAGGAAGGAAGGAAGAGGGAGAATGTAGGAAAGAAGGAATGGGAGAGAGAGGGGGGAAAGGAAGGAGAGAAGGAAAAGGTGAAGGGGAGAAAGGAAGGAAGGAAGAGGGAGAATGGAGGAAAGAAGGAAGGGGAGAGAGGGAGGGAAAAGGAAGGAGAGAAGGAAAGGATGAAGGGGAGAAAGGAAGGAAGGAAGAGGGAGAATGGAGGAAAGAAGGAAGGGGAGAGAGGGAGGGAAAAGGAAGGAGAGAAGGAAAGGATGAAGGGGAGAAAGGAAGGAAGGAAGAGGGAGAATGGAGGAAAGAAGGGGAGAGAGGGAGGGAAAAGGAAGGAGAGAAGGAAAGGATGAAGGGGAGAAAGGAAGGAAGGAAGAGGGAGAATGGAGAATGGAGGAAAGGAAAGAAGGAAGGGGAGAGAGGGAGGGAGGGAAAAGAAGGAAGGAGAGAAGGAAAGGATGAAGGGGAGAAAGGAAGGAAGGAAGAGGGAGAATGGAGGAAAGAAGGAAGGGGAGAGAGGGAGGGAAAAGGAAGGAGAGAAGGAAAGGATGAAGGGGAGAAAGTAAGGAAGGAAGAGGGAGAATGGAGGAAAGAAGGAAGGGGAGAGAGGGAGGGAAAAGGAAGGAGAGAAGGAAAGGATGAAGGGGAGAAAGGAAGGAAGGAAGAGGGAGAATGGAGGAAAGAAGGAAGGGGAGAGAGGGAGGGAAAAGGAAGGAGAGAAGGAAAGGATGAAGGGGAGAAAGGAAGGAAGGAAGAGGGAGAATGGAGGAAAGAAGGAAGGGAGAGAGGGAGGGAAAAGGAAGGAGAGAAGGAAAGGGTGAAGGGGGAGAAGGAAGGAAGGAAGAGGGAGAATGGAGGAAAGAAGGAAGGGGAGAGAGAGAGGGAGGGAAAAGGAGAGCCAGATGCAATCATGAAAAGAGCCACACCTGGCTCCCGACCCATGATTCCCTACCCGTGATATAAAGTATAATATATATGGTCAAATAATAGCAATATACAGTAAATATAAACCTGTATATATAGTCAAGGAGAAAGCGGCCACAATTCAGTGCTAGGGGAAAATATAAAGCTGGCTCCGCCAGAACCCTCTCCGGGTGGCATCCCTCTGTAACCGTGAACGACACATACACAGCGGTGACCCTTTCTGTTTTCTCTTCCCCTTCGGAGTGGTTTCGCTGAAAAAACCAGGATGAACATACAATCTTTCAGCAAACCCGGCGCACTGTTTGCATTGGGCTCGGCGAGACAAAGCGACGGCGCTGAGTAATTTCCAGAACGAGAGGTGCTTGGCGTAACCTCCATTCACGGGGAGTTTGCTCAGGTGTGAAGCCACAATCGTTCCGGCACATCGAATGCCTGGGCAAGCCCTGTTTACAAGGCACGGAGAAGAGCTTGCGCTGAGAAGGCATCGGAAAGAGAGAAACGCAAAGGGAACGCGCCAGGATTTTTGAAATATTCCTGCAGAATATCCACGGATATGGAGAACCGACCGCAAAATATGGACACAATGAGATTATTTGAAAATGCAAGCATGTGCTCAAAGGTGTCCTCAAAAGCAGCTCAGTTCAATTTTTATTTATTACTAGCTTGGGGACCCGGCGGTGCCCGGGTCATTTGAGAAGTGCAGCAGGATGTAGAGTGGGTCATGGGGGCTCTGTGTGCCAAGTTTGGTCTTGATCCATCATTATTGGGAGTTGCAGTGGTATCATGAAATTACTGAAGGTAGTGCAAGTCCCATCATCTCTTGTCCACCCTCCCCCAAAGTGTAGTAGGATGTAGATTGGGTCATGGGGGCTCTGTGTGCTAAGTTTGGTCTGTATTGGTGAATGGATGAGGGATGCATTGTTTTTAGGAAGTGAGTGAAGGTACTTCAAGTCCCATCATCCGTGGTCCGTCTCACACAAAACAGCACCAGGATGTAGAGTGGGTCATGAGGGCTCTGTGTGCCAGGTTTGGTGTTGATCAGTCATTGGATTAGGTTTGTAGCAGTCTTGGAAAGTGAGGGAAGGTACTGCAAGTCCATCATCATGGTCTGCCCCCTCCAAACTTCAGTAGTATGTAGAGTGGGTCACTGGGGCTCTGTGTGCCAAGTGTGGTCTTTATCGGTGTTTGTTGGGGGCCACAGTGGTCTGTGGGAGCAGAGGGGTGTGAAAGTACTACAAAGCCCATCATCCATTGTCAGTCCTCCCCCAAACCTCACCAGGACGTGAAGGCAGTCATAGGGGTTATGTATGCCAAGTTTGGTCTCGATCAGTGATTGGATGAGGGTTGCAGCAAACTTGGGAAGTGAGTAGAGGTACTTCAAGTCCCATCATCCATGGTCCACCCTCCTCCAAACTGCACCAGGACGTAGAGTGGGTCATGGGGGCTCTGTGTGCTAAGTGTGGTCTGTATTGGTCCTTTTTGGTGGCCTCAGTGGTCTGTGGGAACCAAAGTGTTTGGAAGTACTACAAATCCCATAATCCGTGGGTCATGTCCCCGAACCGCACCAGGATGTGAGGGGGTTAGGGGGTTATGTGTACCAAGTTTGGTGCAGGTCCATCACCCGCGCTGGTCGCTGTGGCCTGTGAAAGTGGCTGCCACATATCCACCCTCCGCCCTCCCGCCCTCCGCACACATACATACATACAAACATTCCGCTTTATAAAGGTATACAGATACAGATATACTATTTACTATTTACTATTTATTATTTAGGAACCCCCGGTGGCACCGAAAGGTCACGGAAAGGTCAGCGATTCAAATCCAGGGAGCAGGGTGTTATCCCCGGCTTCCTAGCAGTTCAGTTCAAAAATATGCAAATGTGAGTAGATCAATAGGTACCGTTTTGGTGGAAATGTCACGGCGCTCCATGCAGTCATTCCGGCCACATGACCTTGGAGGTGTCTAAGGAATATGCCGGCTCTTTGGCTTAGAAATGGAGATGAGCACCGACCCCCAGAGTCAGACACGACTAGACTTAACGTCAAGAGGAAAACATTTTTGTTTACCTATTTATTATTTATTAAAAATAAATTATATATAATAATAATAATTAATAATTAATTATGTATAATAATAATAATAATTCATTAATTGCTATTTATTATTTATCCGATTTCCTGAAGATTGAGAAAGACTACATAGAAAGGAACTTAGTAAAAGGTGTGTTTCGAATTGAAAAATTACGTGGATACAGAATCCGCGGATACGGAGGACCAAAGTTAAAATACGGACAGAATTATTGTTTTTTTTCTTCTTATCTTTTAAAAATCTAAACATGTGTTTAAAGTCTTCCAAAAAAATATAAATTAGCAGCAGACCTAACAATCTCTGAGGACGCCTGCCATAGATGTCGGTGAAATGTTAGGAGAGAATGCTTCTGGAACATGGCCAGACAGCCCGAAAAACGCACTGCAACGCATTGATTCCGGCCATGAAAGCCTTTGACAACACATTTCACCTACATTTGGGCCAGGCGGTCAAGTCAGATACGGCGACGCTCTCTCGGAGCCCTTTCTCATAACTAACGGAGTGAAACAAGGTTGTGTTCTTGCACCAACCCTATTGACAATCTTCTTCAGCATGATGCTCCAAAGGGCTACGGCAGACCTCGAAGAAGATGGCGTATATATACGCTATCGTACTGATGGCAGCTTGTTCAACTTAAGCCGCCTGAGGACTCGCACTAAAACTCGAACCTACCTCGTCCGTGAGCTGCTTTTTGCGGACGACGCTGCCCTGTCGCCCATTCGCCCATCAGCCTGAAGGAAGGCAGCCCTACCAGCCCGCACTCATGTCCTGCTTTGCAACAGCTGCAGAGCTGTTTGGGCTGGAAGTCAGCCTGAAGGAAACGGAAGTCCTCTACCAGCCCGCACCACAGGAAGAACACCATCATCCCCACGTCAGCAGAGGCACATCTGTGCTTAAGTCTGTCCAGCAGTTCACCTCCCTGGGATGCATCATGTCTTCAGACGCCAAGATTGACAAAGAGCTTGATCACAGATTAGCAAAGGCATAGAGTGCATTCGGAAGGCTTCGCAAAAGAGTCTGGAGCAACAAGCACCTGAGGCAAAGCACCAAAATCAGTGTGTACAGAGCTATCGTACTGTCTATTCTCCTCTATGGGTCTGAAACATGGGTCACCTATCGCCAGCACCTACGACTCCTCGAACGCTTTCATCAGCACTGTCTTCACACAATCCTAAATATACACTGGACCGACTATGTGACGAATGTTGCTGTCCTTGAGCAAGCAGGGGTCACCAGCGTTGAGGCCATGCTATGGAGAACTCAGCTGCGCTGGGCAGGGCACGTCTCTAGCATGGAGGACCACCGCCTCCCAAAGATACTACTCTATGGGGAACTCGCAAGAGAGGCGCCCCCCAAAAAGAGATATAAGGACTCCCTGAAACACCATCTCAGGCTCGGCCAGATTGATCACCAACAATGGCCCACCATGACCTCACATCGGGAGGCATGGAGACGCACTGTCCACAATGAGAAGACACGCCGGACGGGTCTGGGAGAGAAACGACAACGCAGAAAGAACCGCAAATTGGAAACAACATCCCCCAAGGAGACTTTCTGCTGTGCTTTCTGCAACCGGACTTGCCTATCTCAGATTGGCCTTTTTAGTCAGCAACGCACTTGTAAAAAGCGTGGGGCGAGTCCTTCCTAAGGATCTTCGTTCGCAAAGTAATGCCGAGACAGAGGTTGCCCATATCTTTTCTTTTACACACACACACACACACACATACACACAAAGCAAATTGGCCACCCTATTTGCAGCAAACCGGTTTCAATGTGAGGAATGAGTTCCTGCCGCCTTCCCTTTGTGTGCCTTCTCGTTTTGCTTTTTCTCAGAAGGAAAAGGAAACTCCACGGACCATTAAGCGCACGACTGTTCTTCGGACTCTTGAGCTGAGATCATCGCAAATGTCCGTCCCTTCCCTGTCTCCTGGAATTGTTTCTTTGCTCAAGTCGGTTCCTTGTTCTATTATCGGGAACTCAAGGCGTGAGAGTTTGCCCGGTTTCCTATATGCACTTGTTTGCCTGGCGACTTTTAGGAACGTCAACAACACCCGCTGCCACCCCGCCTACGGCCTCAAGCCGGCAACCACCCCCCACCACAAGGCGAACCCAGCCTCCCAGAGCCGCCAACCACCTCCCACCACAAGGCGAACCCAGCCTCCCAGAGCCGCCAACCGCCCCCCCACCACGAGGCGAACCCAGCCTCCCAGAGCCGCCAACCGCCCCCCACCACGAGGCCGGAAAGGAGGACTGCCCTGTAGCCGAAGGCGATCCGCATCTGGCCGCCTCCAAGACGCTCCTCCCTTTCGGCCCCGTGTAGGGTAATCAGCGGCTCTGGGCGGCTGGGCCCGCCCTGCAGCAATGGCACATGCGCGGAAGTTTTGTGATTTGTAGGGGCTGCAATGTGCTGTGGGAAATGAATTGGGTGAAGGTACTGCGAATCCCATCATTTGTGAGCCATCCTGCCGTAAACCGCACCAGGTGTGTAAAGTGTGTGCCAAGTTTGGTCCTGATTCGTCATTGGTGTGGGCCACAGTGCTCTAAGGAAGTGAATTAAAGTACTGCAAGTCCCGTCCTCCATGGTCCATCCTCCCTCAAACTGCACCAGGATGTAGAGTGGGTATTGAGGGTTCTGTGTGCCCAGTTTGGTCTTGTTCTCTCATTGTTTGGGGTCACAAAGGGGTCGCAAAGTGTTTTGGCCTGAAACTCCCACCATGCCTGACTGCCTCAGGCCTTTTCGTGACCCCCTTTGCCACTTTAGAGGGCCGGAATGTTCGTGTTGGCTGGCCAATAGAGGCGTTATGCAAATGCTCCCTCACTGGCGACCAATCATGTTGTCAGAATGTAGAGGCCGGGAGCCAATCAGAATGCTGCCACATACACACATACAAACAAACATTCCGCTTTATTATATACTAGCTTGGGACCGGCGGTGCCCGGGTCATTTGAAAAGTGCAGCAGGATGTAGAGTGGGTCATGGGGGCTCTGTGTGCCAAGTTTGGTCTTGATCCATCATTATTGGGAGTTGCAGTGGTATCATGAAATTACTGATGGTAGTGGAAGTCCCATCATCCATGGTCCACCCTCCCCCAAAGTGTAGTAGGATGTAGATTGGGTCATGGGGGCTCTGTGTGCTAAGTTTGGTCTGTATTGGTGAATGGATGAGGGTTGCATTGTTTTTAGGAAGTGAGTGAAGGTACTTTAACCTGGAGGCGGGGCCCTTTATGGTTCTCTGTACCTGTGTTTTTAATTGATGTACCTGTGTTTTTAAATGATGTAAGTCGCCCGGAGCACCAGCGGTGGAGGGCGACTCACAAGAAATAAAGTTATTATTATTATTATTATTATTATTATTATTATCATCCGTGGTCCGTCTCACACAGAACAGCAGCAGGATGTAGAGTGGGTCATGAGGGCTCTGTGTGCCAGGTTTGGTGTTGATCAGTCATTGGATTAGGTTTGTAGCAGTCTTGGAAAGTGAGGGAAGGTACTGCAAGACCCATCATCCATGTTCTGGCCCCCTCCAAACTTCAGTAGTATGTAGAGTTGGTCACTGGGGCTCTGTGTGCCAAGTGTGGTCTTTATCAGTGTTTGTTGGGGGCCACAGTGGTCTGTGGGAACAGAGGGGTGCGAAAGTACTACAAATCCTATCATCCATTGTCAGTCCTCTCCCAAACCTCACCAGGACGTGAAGGCAGTCATAGGGGTTATGTATGCCAAGTTTGGTCTCGATCAGTGATTGGATGAGGGTTGCAGCGAACCCTCATCCTATTCCTATTACTCCATACGTGGGGTGGGTTTTTCCCCGTTTGTTTTGCACTGAAACATATCGCCAACCACATGGTTGAACTCCGCGAGGCCATATTGCCGGGGCCGCCCATCGTAATTGCAGGGGATTCCCTATCCGGGGCCGAGCCTCCAATCACGGCCACAGCCTATGAATCTTCCAGGGTTTTCCCGTAATGGCTTTTAAGCCGTGCGTCGCCGGCTGTTTATAGCACACTTGCGCTTGCTTCGGAGAGATTTGTTTTAATGCTGTTGGTGTTATTTAGAGAAGGATTAAGTTCCAACAGCTTTATGGGCCCTAATAAACGTCTCTTATTATTACAGGCATTTTGATATATATCTATATACGTATATATATATATATATAGAAAAGCCAAACAGGTACTTTTGTGGGAACTATGTAGATTTGATTGATAAGGCCGTGCTTGTAACACAGAGTTTATTTTCACACTTCGGTGGGAAGCAGGAGAGAATGTTGCGCTTGTTCGATGGGAAAGGCACAGTTCGATGGTGTTTCCGAACCTCCCTCATGATCCTCAACCATAACATTATTTTCGTTGCTCCTTCATAACTGTGATGTTGGTACTGTTATGAATCATCATGTAAATACCTGATATGCTCAAATTTGAATACTGCTGGGGCTGGGGGGGTGGGTTGATTTTGTCATTTGGGAGTTGTAGTTGCTGGGATTTATAGTGCTCTTTGATGGTAGGTGGTAGGGTTGGGTTTTCGGATGAAGAAATTAAAATAATTCGTATCAGATCCGTTCAAAATGCTAATTTTAAGCTTTACCGCACTTTCCCCGCCAAACCGGAAGTGGACTTTGATTTCCGCACTTCGTGGGCCCAAAAGTTCTTTATTATTGTAATTATTTCGTATGCCCCTCTAACAGGAAAATTATCCCCTCCAAAATAGCTTTCCAGACATTACTCACAGTCAGATCAGGGCCTTTGCATGGTCGGAGCCTAATTTAACTGAAAGGCCTTCCTCCAGGAAGTGAAAAAGGATCCGGAACCATAGAGAACCCAGAGCGCGACTCCTAGAGTGGCTGGGAGGACTGAGAGGAAAAAAGCCGTTTAAACCCCCAGGGAATTAGGCTAGATAGAAGGACAGATGAGAAGGACATAAGAAAGGCTGAGAGAAGGGGAGCAGGGAGTGAAAAGAGCATGGAGAGAAGGAAAAGTTCAGAATCAAGAAAAATCATAGAGGACAAACGGAGATTCCTAGAGGTCTTTGGAAAACTGAAGAGGGAAAAGCTGGAGTGAGAAGAGAACTACAGAAGCAGGCCTTGACCAGAGGTGGGCAACTATTTTATAATAATATTAATAATAATATATTAATTCATTATATTTCCTTCCAAGGACACCCAGGCCTTTTATAATAATAATAATAATAATAAATTAATTCATTATATTTCCTTCCAAGGACACCCAGGCCTTTTATAATAATAATAATAATAATATATTAATTCATTATATTTCCTTCCAAGGACACCCAGGCCTTTTATAATAATAATAATAATAATAATATATTAATTCATTATATTTCCTTCCAAGGACACCCAGGCCTTTTATAATAATAATAATAGGTCCCAGTGAATTGCACTCCAGAGAAGAAGGGAAATGTTGCCCCTTGATTTGCCTGTGCTTAAAACAGTGTCAGTCCTGTTTCCCTGCTTTGGACAATTTAGAACTAATTACAAAATTTTGTAAGTAATAACATATCAAATAAGAATTTTTTTTGTAAGTCATTACGTTAAGCATAAAAAAAATCCCCCCCATTGGTTTTTAGAACTGCAATTTTTGGGTTCTAAACCAACCCTAGTAGGTGGAGTCACCAAAAACTATCAGAAAATATATATTTCCAATGCTCTTAGGCAGTGTTTCCCAACCTTTTTTTTGAGCCGCGGCACTTTTTTTTTACATTTACAAGATCCTGGGGCACACCACCAACCGAAACGACACAAAATGACAGTAATAGATATAGTTAATATGTTTTTAAATGTATGATCTTCTCGACCGCTTCTGCGTCTTGTATTCATCGAAACAGGCCCAGGTTTCACACTGAGTCTCGAGCTCACTTACTGTATCAACCGTGGCAGGAAGGTCCCAGTGGAGCGAAGAAATCTTATCTGCAAAAAAAGCTCTGAAAAGCTTCAGCTGAAGGGGCCAAACCGTTTGGGACGGTACGGACCGTCGTCAAGGATCGAATGATTTAAAATAATTTCTCTGGGCGTGAGCTTGCCGATTCTATCAGGGAGGCATAGTACACTTTTTGGTTTCCCAAAACGCGTGGCATGGAGGTGACTCTCTCTCTCGGAGGAGGGCAAGGGGAGAGCGCTGCGAGGGGATGTGGGAGGAGGAAATGGCACCCCCCCTCGCCATCGCCCCACTCCCTTGTCAAGGAAGGAGTGTGCGCCATGAGGGCGCGGGAGCTTCCCTTCCTTCCTCCTCCTCCTCGTGCCCGGCTTCCTTGACTCAAGGAAGGAGGGCGCACCGCAAGGAGGAGGAGGCAGAGGGAAGACCCGCCCCTGGGTCCTGGGTCCTAGGAGGGTGATGTGTGCCTCCTGTGAGGACAGCTGCCATCATGTTCTGGGCGCACATGAGGTTAGAGGGAATCATAGGGTGCGAATAGAGCTGGAAGTGTCTGTGCAGGGCTCTCGCCGGGGCCTCTTTGGCCCAGAGGGGGCGTGGTCGGCATGGGGAGGAGGGGGGCGCTCGTCCTCCGGCTGCGTCACGGGCTTGCGTGCATGCCGGGCGTCACGGCGCATGTGCAGGAGGGTGCTTTGGGGAGCGGCTGAGGAGAAGCGGGCCCGAAGACGGAGGAGGAGGCCGAGGAGGAGCGTGGCGCTGGCGCCATCAGGGCCGGACAGTGAGGGGAGGGGAGGGAGGGCTGCCCCGGACCCCAAGGCCTCGCCCCGACACGGGGAAGGCGGAGAAGGGAGGCCGGGGAGGGAGCCCACCGCTGAGCTGAGCTGAGGGGCCTCCAGGCCGGGCCTTGGCCCTCCTCACTAGGCCTCCTCCTCACTCTTGCATTTAGAGCCCTCCAATCACCTCCCTCCTCTATATTATTATTATTATTATTACTAGCTGTACCCGGCACGCGCTGCTGTGCCCTATTTAGGAGATGCGAGAAAGTCTGAGTATGTAAGGTTTGGAATTGTTGTTAGTTATGGTGTTGTTGGGGCCATGGCTGTGTTGTTGTGGCCGTGTCGGATGGAGTGTGGGTCATGGGGGGCATTGTGTGCCAAGTTTGGTCTTTATCGGTCTTGGTTCTGGGCCACAGTGGTCTGTGGGGAATGATGGGTTGTGAAGTAGTACAAATTCCATTATCCATGGAGGTACTTCAAGTCCCATAATCCATGGTCCACCCTCCTCCAAACTGTAGTAGAATGTAGCGTGGGTCATAGGGGCTCTGTGTGCCAAGGTAGGTTACTGTAGATTCAGGCCATACACAATGTCCCATGAGCTGAGGCCTAGTGAGGAACAGCAAGTTAATGAAGCCTTACTGTCAATTCAGGCCATACACAATGTCCAATGAGCTGAGGCCTAGTCGGGAGAATCAAGTTAATGAAGCCTTACTGTCAATTCAGGCCATACACAATGTCCCATGAGCTGAGGCCTAGTCAGGAACAGCAAGTTAATGAAGCCTTACTGTCAATTCAGGCCATACACAATGTCCCATGAGCTGAGGCCTAGTCAGGAACAGCAAGTTAATGAAGCCTTACTGTCAATTCAGGCCATACACAATGTCCAATGAGCTGAGGGCTAGTCGGGAGAATCAAGTTAATGAAGCCTTACTGTCAATTCAGAGCGTAAACAGCATTCCATTAAGTGAGGCCTAGTCAGGGAAATTAAGTTAATGAAGCCTTACTGTGAATTTTGGGCGTGGTCTGTGATTTGTAGGGGTGTAAATTTTCTGTGGGTAGTGAATTGGGTGTGTGTGTTTGTGCCTCAGCCCTTTGCCTTATCTTCCTCTGACAGTTTATTATGGGTCGGAATGTTCATGTTGGCTGGCCAGTACAGGAGTTATGCAAATCCGCCCTTATTGGCAGTTAATCATGTTGTCAGAATGTAGAGGCTGGGAGAGTCATTGGCAGCCCCGGAGGATGCTGGGAAATGTAGTTTTTTTTTTACTCGTTGTTTTGGGGGCCTTTTAGGTTTTGGGGGGGAAAGTTTCTGTGCTACAAACCTACCTTGTCTGAGGCCTATTTCTGTTGGCAAGTTTGGTGTCTCTGCGTTGTAAGGTTTCTGTTTGGGACAGTCTTTCCATGACGACTCTTCCTTAATATATATAGGTTATTATATTCTCTTTCATTTACAACACTCAAATAGCCTTCTTTCTGTAGATTATTATTATTGTTATTATTATTATTGACTCAAGGAAGGAGGGGCACGGAGCCGCAAGGAGGAGGAGGAAGTGGGGGGCGGTAGAGCTTGGTTTGGGGCCGTAATTCCAAAGTGTGTCCTCGGGCGTCAAAAGGGCTTAATCCAGGCCTGGATATTGACATTATGATTCATCACAGTTATGGAGTACCAACGGAAATAATGTTATGGTTGGAGGTCACCACAACATGACCTCCAACCATTATGGATTGAGTGGTCGCGGGATTAGGAAGGTGGAGATGCGTGATCTTGGGCATTTGAGTTCGGCCAAAACCCTCAACGATTGCTTCAGATGGGGCTGGAGTGTCTTCCGGATCAAACAAAAGACAGGCTCCAGCAAAATAATAATAATAATAATAATAAATCTATAGATATAATAAAAGACAATGTTTGCGGAGGAATATGTGCCAGCGTTTCGATTGGCTCCCAATGCAGAATCATTTGCATAACGGTCTGATTGGCCAGCACCACCAACATTCCGAGACTCTAAACCGCCAGAGGGGGGTGGCTCCCAGCCTCCACGAACATTCCAACACTCTCGAATAGCAGAGGGGGTAAGGAAAAGGTCTGAGGCACTCAGGCATGGTGCGGGTTTAACTCCAACACACTTTGCGGACCCCAACAGTGACAAAACAAGACCAAACTTGGCACACAGAACCCCCAAGACCCACTCTACATCCTGGTGCAGTTTGAGGGAGGGTGGACCATGGATGATGGGATTTGCAGTAAACTCTTTACAGCACTGTGGATTCACTTCCCACAGACCACTGCAGCCCCTACAAATCACAGACTAGGCCCAAACTTGCCACACAGAGTACTCATGACCCACTCTACATCCTGCTGAAGTTCTAAGGGGGGTGGACCACAGATTATGGGTCTTGCAGTACCTTCACTCACTTCCTGAAACCATTGCGACCCTCATCCAATGACCAGTGCAGACCAAACTTGGCACACAGAGCCCCTATGACTCACTCCACATCCTGGTGCAGTTCGGAGGACGGTGGACCATGGATGATGGGACTTGAAGTACCTTCACTCATTTCCCAAGACTGTTGCAAACCCTCATCCAATGACTGATCAAGACCAAATTTGGCACACAGGACCCCCATGACCCACTCTACATCCTGGTGCAATTTGGAGGATGGATGGATGATGGGGACCATGGATGATGGGACTGGCACACAGGACCCTCATGACCCACTCTACATCCTGGTGCAATTTGGAGGAGGACTCATTTCCCAAGACGAGACTGCGACCCTCATCCAATGACTGATCAAGACCAAATTTGGCACACAGGACCCCCATGACCCACTCTACATCCTGGTGCAATTTGGAGGAGGATGGACCATGGATTATGGGACTTGAAGTACCTTCACTCACTTCCTGGGACCACTACAAGCCAAATAAACAACGGATAAGGACCAACCTTGGCACACAATGCCTTTCTCAAATAACCCGGGCAAGGCCGGGTCCACAAGGTAGTAAAAATAATAATAATTTAAAAAATAAAAATAAATAATAAATAAATAAAAAATAAATAAATAAAAATAAATAAAAATAAAAATAAAAATAAAAAATTGACCAGGCCGCCTGCCGTCCATCCGCCCGGCCTTCTGACAGTCCCCGCTTGGGAATGCCATGATGAATGGCCAGTTTACAAGGCTGTCGTGCCATTCCTCTCCTCTGGGAAATGTGGGAGTCTTTCAAAACAGCTTATTACCAACCTGTGGCGAAGGCGATGATCAATCACGCTGATCGGATATGGCAAAAGTTTGCCACCCATACAAAGAAGATGCCCAACCGCTGGGCTTGAGGTTAACATGACAAATGAGAGCAGGGAGTAAAAACAACGTAAAGAGAGGGGTGGGGGTGGGGGGAATGGAGACCCAAGCGCGCATTCAGTGGCTTAGCCGGAGAGAAGCAAAGCCATGGCAACTTAACGGCAATGCTCCTGAAACGTATTATCTAGACCAGGGTCGGGAACCTATGGCTCGGGAGCCAGACGTGGCTCTTTTCATGATTGCATCTGGCTCTCTAGAGCAGCCCGGGCCTCGGTTTCCCAGCATGCAGCGGGGCGGAATCATGAAAATGCGCCGCGACTGCCGTTTCCTTCCTCTTCCTTCCTTATTCCCTTTCTTTTTCCTCCCTCTCCCCATCTTCTTTCCACCCTCCCTCTTCGTTCCTTCCTTTCTCTTCCATTATTTCCTTCTCTCCTTCCTTTTCCCCCCCTTTCTCCCATTTCTTCTTTCTTCCATTCTCCCTCTTCCTTCCTTCATCTTCCTTTCTTTCTCCCCTTCCCCCTTTCCTTCTCCTTCTCTCCTTCCTTTTCCCTCCATCTCTCCCTTTCCTTCTTTCCTCCATTCTCCCTTCCTTCCTCTTCCTTTCTTTATGTCTCCCCTTCACCCTTTCTTTCTCTTCTTTCTTTCCCCTCCCTCTCTCCCCTTCCTTCTTTCCTCCATTCTCCCTCTTCCTTCCTCTTCCTTCCTTTATTTCTCCCCTTCACCCTTTCTTTCTCTTCTTCCTTTTCCCTCTCTCTCTCCTTCCTTCTTTCCTCCATTCTCCCTTCCTTCCTCTTCCTTTCTTTATGTCTCTCCTTCACCCTTTCTTTCTCTTCTTTCTTTCCCCTCCCTCTCTCCCCTTCCTTCTTTCCTCCATTCTCCCTTCCTTCCTCTTCCTTTCTTTATGTCTCCCCTTCACCCTTTCTTTCTCTTCTTCCTTTTCCCCCTCTCTCTCCTTCCTTCTTTCCTCCATTCTCCCTTCCTTCCTCTTCCTTTCTTTATGTCTCTCCTTCACCCTTTCTTTCTCTTCTTTCTTTCCCCTCCCTCTCTCCCCTTCCTTCTTTCCTCCATTCTCCCTCTTCCTTCCTCTTCCTTCCTTTCTTTCTTCACCTTTTCCTTCTCCTCTCCTTCCTTTTCCCTCCCTCTCCCCTTCCTTTTCTCCTCCATTCTCCCCCTTCCTTCCTTCCTTCCTTCCTTTTCCTTCCTTCCTTTCTCCATCTTCACCCTTTCCTTCTCCTTCTCTCCTTCCTTTTCCCTCCCTCTCTCCCCTTTCTTCTTTCCTCCATTCTCCCCCTTCCTTCCTTCCTTTCTTTCTCCATCTTCACCCTTTCCTTCTCCTTCTCTCCTTCCTTTTCCCTCCCTCTCTCCCCTTCCTTCTTTCCTCACTTCTCCCTCTTCCTTCCTTTCTTCCCCCTTCACTTTCCTTCTTCTCTCCTTTCATTCTCCTTCCCTCTTCCTTTCTTCCTCTTCTATTCTTTTCCCCGAAGTCTTCCTTTCCTCCACCATCCTTTCTTTTCACTTCCCTCTTTCTCCCCTTTTATCTTTTCTTCCTTTCCCTTCATTATTTTACTTTTTTCTCACTCCCTTTCCTTTCTTTTCCCCACCCTTTCTTTTCCTCCTGCCCCATTTCCTTCTTTCTTTTCCCCTCCTTGTCTCTCTCCTGCTTTTCTTTTCTTCCTTTTCCATAGTCCGTTCTTCTTTTCTTTCTTCGTCTCCCCCTCCCTCCCTCCTTTATTTATTCTTCCTTCCTTCCTTCCTTCCTTCTCTTCCTTCCTTCCTTCCTTCTCTTCCTTCCCAGGGTCCTGAGCGTGCCTTTTGCTGAGCCAGGTCTGAAGCGTCTCCTCATTCTGCCTTTTGGGGAATCCTTTCCTCATCGTATGGACGTATAGGCTCACATTTAGTTGAGTTCAGTCTACATATTTTATATATATATATATATATATATATATATATATATATATATATATATATATGTGTTTGTGTGTGTGTGTGTGTGTATATATATATATATATATATATATATCCCTAATTCAACTAAATGTGAGTCTATACTCATGACTCAGAGAGCCATGAAAGCAGAATATTTGGAAATTTATTTCAGCGAGGGCCATATATACACACACACACACACACATATATATAGTATATGGCCCTCGCTGAAATAAATTTCCAAATATTTCACTTTCATGGCTCTCTGAGTCAAAAAGGTTCCCGACCCCTGATACAGCGCAATGCCGGCGCATGTGTTTCCTTCTGGTTAATAAGTGGTAGCATTTCTTGTTATGCAACTACAAGGTATTTAACAGGAGCTCTGCTGAGACGTGCGGCACTCGATCTATTTACTAAGTACATTTAAATAATATGTGTATATATATATATATACACACACATACATTGAACAGTTAAGAGATTGTCAACCCGCAGGCAAGCGCGTATAATGGGCCCAACTACCAATGCTCAAGGGCGAGGAAAGTGTCGGCGCCGCAGGGCAACTCTGCCGCCGACTTGCATTGTTGGGCTTCCCAAACGTCTCTCTCTTGTGCTTTTAAATGGCAGGATCCATGTCACCGAACGGGAAAATCACAGGGCTGAGGAAGAGCGACACTCGCGTTGCCGGGACTTCCTTGGGGGCTTAATCTTCTGTCCCCCCTTCTCCCAATGTCTCTTCTGTTGCCTTCTCTTTGCCTGGAGCAGGACACATCCATCACTTTATCATTGGATGTATCTGGGTGGTTAACGCTCCAGGACTTGCTCGAGAGCTCTTGATGAAGTCGGACGCAGGCAGACAGACAGACAGTGTCCTTTTGGCTCGAATGGCCGGAGGAGGAAAGAAGGGGGAGAAGTCGTTCCTAAGCAAACTTAATGAGTCAAGGACGGTCTTCAATGAGACAACAATAGATGGCTCCGATCACTAGCGCGTTCCACGGTGGAAGCGACTGGATAACGTGAAAGCAGAGGAAAGTCAAAGGATTTAAGGATTTTACATCAAAAAGACCACAATAAAACACAATAAGACAGTCCCCACTGTGCTAATAGCAACAATTCCCTCGCTACTCCGCTGCAGTGGTCCCTCTCTATTTCCCTACAGTGTTCCCTCGCTACTTCGCTACAGTGTTCCGTCGCTACTTCGCTACAGTGTTCTCTCGCTATTTCGCTACAGTGTTCCCTCGCTACTCCGCTGCAGTGTTCCCTCGTTACTTCGCTACAGTGTTCCCTCGCTACTTCGGTACAGTGTTCCCTCGCCACTTCACTACAGTGTCCCCTCGCCACTTCGCTACAGTGTCCCCTCGCCACTTCGCTACAGTGTACCCTCGCTACTTCGGTACAGTGTTCCCTCGCTACTTCACTACAGTGTTCCCTCGCTATTTCGCTACAGTGTTCCATCGCTACTCCGCTGCAGTGGTCCCTCTCTATTTCCCTACAGTGTTCCCTCGCTACTTCGCTACAGTGTTCCGTCGCTACTTCGCTACAGTGTTCCGTTGCTACTTCGCTACAGTGTTCCGTCGCTACTTCGCTACAGTGTTCCGTCGCTACTTCACTACAGTGTTCCCTCGCTACTTCACTACAGTGTTCCGTCGCTACTTCGCTACAGTGTTCCCTTGCTATTTCGCTACAGTGTTCCCTCGCTACTCCGCTGCAGTGTTCCCTCGCTACTTCGCTACAGTGTTCCCTCGCTACTTCGCTACAGTGTTCCCTCGCTACTTCGCTACAGTGTTCCCTCGCTACTTCGCTACAGTGTACCCTCGCTACTTTGGTACAGTGTTCCCTCGCTACTTCGCTACAGTGTTCCCTCGCCACTTCACTACAGTGTCCCCTCGCCACTTCGCTACAGTGTCCCCTCGCCACTTCGCTACAGTGTACCCTTGCTACTTTGGTACAGTGTTCCCTCGCTACTTCGGTACAGTGTTCCCTCGCTACTTCACTACAGTGTTCCCTCGCTATTTAGCTACAGTGTTCCATCACTACTCCGCTGCAGTGGTCCCTCTCTAGTTCCCTACAGTGTTCCCTCGCTACTTCGCTACAGTGTTCCCTCGCTACTTCGCTACAGTGTTCCCTCGCTACTTCGCTACAGTGTTCCCTCGCTACTTCGCTACAGTGTTCCCTCGCTACTTCGCTACAGTGTTCCGTCGCTACTTCGCTACAGTGTTCCGTCGCTACTTCACTACAGTGTTCCCTCGCTACTTCACTACAGTGTTCCCTCGCTACTTCGTTACAGCGTTCCCTCACTACTTCATTACAGTGTTCTGTCGCTACTTCACTACAGTGTTCCGCCGCTACTTCTCTACAGTGTTCCCTCGCTACTTCGTTACAGTGTTCCCTCGCTACTTCGCGACAGTGTTCCCTCGCTACTTCGCTAAAGTGTTCCCTCGCTCCTTCGCTACAGTGTTCCCTGTCTACTTCGCTACAGTGTTCCCTCACTCTTTCGCTAAAGTGCTCCCTGGCTCCTTCGCTACAGTGTTCCCTCTCTACTTCGCTACAGTGTTCCCTCACTCTTTCATTAAAGTGTTCCCTGTCTACTTCGCTACAGTGTTCCCTCTCTACTTTGCTACAGTATTCCCTCGCTACTTCGCTACAGTGTCACCTCGCTACTTCGCTACAGTGTTCCCTCGCTACTTCGCTACAGTGTTCCCTCACTCCTTCGCTAAAGTGTTCCCTCGCTCCTTCGCTACAGTGTTCCCTCTCTACTTCGCTACAGTGTTCCCTCACTCTTTCGCTAAAGTGCTCCCTGGCTCCTTCGCTACAGTGTTCCCTTTCTACTTTGCTACAGTATCCATGTCCCCGGGCCGATGCTGCGCATGCGCATCAGAGGCCCTAGGGTCGGGGCTTCCCTCCGCCTCTTCATCGCTTGCGCCGGGCCGGGCGCCGCTCCTTTCTTGAGTGAAGGAAGGAGAGGGGCCGGTGCAAGCAAGGAAGAGGCGGAGCGAAGCCGCACCAGAGGCCCTAGGGGTGGGACTTTGCTCCACCTCTTCGTCGCTCGTGTCGGGCGCCCCTCCTTCCTTCACTCACGGAAGGAGCGGCACCCGCCCGGCGCGCGCGGCGAAGCGGTGGAGCAAAGTCCCGCCCCTAGGGCCTCTGGTACGGCTTCGCTCCCCCTCTTCGTCGCTCGCGCTGGGCCGGGCGCCGCTCCTTTCTTGAGTGAAGGAGAGGAGCTGGCGTGAGCGAGGTAGAGGCAGAGCGAGTCGCGCCAGAGGCCCTAGGGGCGGGACTTCGCTACGCCTCTTCGTCACTCGTATCGGGCGCCCCTCCTTCCTTCACTCAAGGAAGGAGCGGCACCCGGCCCGGTGTGAGCGGCGAAGAGGCGGAACGAAGTCCCGCCCCTAGGGCCTCTGGCACGGCTTCGCTCCCCCTCTTCGTCGCTCGCGCTGGGCTGGGCACCACTCCTCCCTTGCGTGAAGGAAGGAGAGGGGCCGGCGCGAGCGAGGAAGAGGCGGAGCGAAGCCGCGTCAGAGGCCCTAGGGGCGGGACTTCGCTTTGACTCTACGTCGCTCATGTTGGGCGCCCGTCCTTCCTTCACTCAAGGAAGGAGTGGCGCCCGGCTTGGCGCGAGTGACGAAAAGGGGGAGCGAAGCTGCATCAGAAGCCCTAGGGGAGGGACTTCGCTCCGCCTCTCCGTCGCTCATGTCAGGTGCGCCTCCTTCCTTCACTCAAGGAAAGAGCAGCGCCCGGCCCGGCGCGAACGACAAAAAAGGGGAGCGAAGCTGCGCCAGAGGCCCTAGGGGCGGGACTTCGCTCCGCCTCTTCGTCGCTAGTGTCGGGCACCCCTACTTCCTTCACTCAAGGAAGGAGCGGCGCCCGGCCTGGCGCGAGTGACAAAGAGGGGAGTGAAGCTGCGTCAGACGCCCTAGGGGCGGGACTTCACTCTGCCTCTTCATCGCTCGTGTCAGGCACCCCTCCTTCCTTCACTCAAGGAAGGAGTGGCGCCTGGCCTGGCGCGAGCGACGAAAAGGGGGAGCGAAACTGCGTCAGAGGCCCTAGGGGCAGGACTTCACTCCGCCTCTTCGTCGCTCGCGCCGAGGCAGAGCGAAGCCACGTCAGAGGCCCTATGGCGCTCCCCGCGCAGGCGCAGAAGCGCCTGAAGATCGACCTTTTGTTGTTGTTTTTTAAATTTTGTGGGGTCCGGATCTGGCGCGCCCCCCATGGCTACGCCCCTAGGGTGGCCTTATGGATGATCCGGGCCTGCGTTGGAGGTGGGTCGAACGGGGACCGAAGGAAAGAGAGATTGCCTAATGGCGACCCGACTCGCGGCGTGTCAGAGTCAGTGTTTTCCGCAGATAGATTTTTCCCCAACGCGATAATAATCCCGCAGCTAAGATACACGGTTTTCTCGTTGGCAGCAACCGACATGACATGACTCCGAAGGCAGGTGTTATTCTAATTAGCTATTGTTGGGTTCTCAAAAGTCAGAGCTGATTAGCGCCGCTAAGTACAAGAGCAGTATTTGATTTCAAAGAACCTGGCGAACGCCACGCTGGGACCCTTTCAGCACGAGCCTACCTTCCGGAGCCGGCGAAGAGCCCATGCCGGCAGTAATCAAAACGGAAATCTGCATAAACCTTTGGGGTTTTTTAATTCAAGCAGAGCCATTTCATTAGAAATATGTTACTTTATGAAATCGGTGCGCCGGCACGGGGAGAAAAATGCGACTTCTTAAGAAAAGTGAATGGCATCTCTTGAGTGATTAAAGCCAGATTAATGGAGGCTCCCGCCGGTGGGCCTAAGTCCGTTTTATTGCTAATTCATTTAGGTACTATTTCAGAGGCACTTGACGAAAGTCCCCCGCTGGGAAGTCATGTTTTGGCAAGTACGGATAGCCATTAGGGTTGAAACCCCAAATATATATATATATATATATTTATTATTAAAGAAGCTTTGAAAAGTGTCTCGTACGAGGCAGTCTTCACCGAGACGTATTGTTTAATGTACTCAATTAGTTAAAAGGGGAGGGCAGGGAAGGACCGTGGCCGCGGGGAAAGATTGGGGGGACATGCGTGTGCGTGTTTCCATCTGTTCCCTTCCTTCTAGCTTGGGGACCCGGCCGTGCCCGGGTTATTTGAGGAAGGCATTGTGTGCCAAGGGTGGTCCTAATCAGATGTTTACGTGGCTCGCAGTGGTCTCAGGAAGTTAGTGAAGGTACTGCGAGTCCCATCATCTGTGGTCCACCCTCCTCCAAACTGCACCAGGATGTAGAGTGGGTCATATGGGCTCTGTGTGCCAAGTTTGGTCTTGATCATTCATTGGATGAGGGTCTTAGCGGTCTCGGAAGGTGAGTGAAGGTACTTCAAGTCCCACCATCCATGGTCCATCCTACTTCAAACTGCACCAGGATGTAGAGTGGGTCATGAGGGCTCTGTGTGGCAAGTTTGGCCTGTATTGGTCATTGGATGAGGGTCACTGTGCTCTCAGGAAGTGAGTGGAGGTACTTCAAGTCCCATCATCCATGGTCCACCCTCCTCCAAACCGCATCAGGATGTAGAGTGGGTCATGGAGGCTCTGTCTTCCAAGTTTGGCCTTGATCCATCATTATTGGAAGTTACAGTGGCGTCATGAAATTACTGAAGGTACTGCAAGTCCCATCATCTGTGGTCCACCCTCCTCCAAACTGCACCAGGACGTAGAGTGGGTCATGGAGGCTCTGTCTTCCAAGTTTGGCCTTGATCCATCATTATTGGAAGTTACAGTGGCGTCATGAAATTACTGAAGGTACTGCAAGTCCCATCATCCATGGTCCACCCTCCTCCAAACTGCACCAGGATGTAGAGTGGGTCATGGAGGCTCTGTCTTCCAAGTTTGGCCTTGATCCATCATTATTGGAAGTTACAGTGGTGTCATGAAATTACTGAAGGTACTGCAAGTCCCATCATCTGTGGTCCACCCTCCTCCAAACTGCACCAGGATGTAGAGTGGGTCATAGGGGCTCTGTGGGCCAAGTTTGGTCTTGATCATTCATTGGATGAGGGTCTTAGCGGTCTCGGAAGGGGAGTGAAGTCCCATCATCCATGGTCTGCCCTCCTCCAAACTGCAGCAGGATGTAGAGTGGGCCATTGGGTCTCTGTGTGCCAAGTATGGTCCCGAGCTGTCATTGGTGTGGGCCACAATGCTCTAAGGAAGTGAGTTAAAGTACTGCAAGTCCTCCCATCCCTCAAACTGCACCAGGACGTAAAGTGGGTCTTGGGGGTTCTGTGGTTCTTTCCACAATTAGAGCCAAGGACAACAGGAGTTGTGTGTGTGTGTGTGTGTTTGTGGGGAGGGGGGCTGTTGTGCAAAAGGTTTTCTGCTTGTGCCATATCAAGGGAATGGGATCGGAGAAATGTGTGTGTGTGTCAACTGTAAAATACGATGCACAAAGCTGATTGGTCGGGCAATGCCTGGGGAGATGCCTGAGCCTGGGACTTTTGGGTACTGTTACATTTTTCAAGTCTATTTTCCCCAAGCTCCAACAATGTTCACATCTGGGCATTTTGAGTATTTGTGCCAAGTTTGGTCCAAATCCATCATTGCTAGACTCCACAGTGCTCTCTGAATGTAGGTGAACTACAACTCCAGAACTCAAGGCCAATGCACAACAAACCCTCCCAGTATTTTCTGTTGGTCGTGGCAGTTCTGTGTGCCAAGTTTGGTTCAATTATCTTATTGCTGGAGTTCGGAATGCTTTTTATTTATTTACTAGCTGTACCCGGCACGCGTTGCTGTGCCCTATTTAGGAGATGCGAGGAAGTCTGAGTATGTAAGGGTTGGAATTGATGTTAGTTATGGTGTTGTTGGGGCCATGGCTGTGTCGTTGTGGGTTGTTCTGGTGGGTGGGATGTTGAAGTCCTGGGGAGTTGTGGGTGTGTGGTGTTGCTGGCGTTCTGCAGAGCTTGTGGATATACAATGTTTTTTGTCTTTCCATCTGCTGTGTTGATGTCGAGGTTGTGTGGTTTCCCAACTCTGGAGCACGCTACGTAGAGTTGTCCGTGGGAGAAGCATTCTGTGCCAAGGTCTATGCCACAGATTTGTAGTGTTTGTCCTTGAGCCTTGTTTATGGTGATGGCAAAAGCTAGTGTCGTGCAGTGTCTTTCTGTTCTGGCGTTTGTTCTGCCCTTTTTTGTGTGATGTATGTAGCGTTGCGAGTGTGTCGTCCGATGCTGTTCTTTTTAGGAGGCATGGCTTGTCTTTTGGGTCAGCATATGCCTGTGTGGAAGGAAGGAATGGCATACAAATGGGTTGAGCATTAGACACAAGGTTGTGTTATGCGCGTATTGTGTTGTGTGTAGGTATTACTTTTTTGATTAGTTAGTGGGTGTGTGGTGGCATTGTGGGTGGTAGTATGTTGTGGAATGCTTGTGTGGGTGGGGTGTTTTGTGTGTGTTTGTAGAGTATCAGTGCAGTGTTGTGTTGTGGTTGGAGTATAGGTGGAGTTGGTTTTTGTTTGTGGTGGTGGTAGGTGTTGTGTGTGCGGGGTCCCGTAAGGTTGGGGGGATGGGTTGTGATAGGAAGTTGTGTGCTGGTTGTGATGTGGAGGGGGTGTGTTGCTTTTGCCAGTGGTGTTTGTTGTGTATTGGGGGGGGGGGGGCGTGTTGCAGGATTTTTTTTGTGTTATTCTGGGGGTATGTGTTTGTCAGTGGTGCCTGTGTCCCTGGTGCCCTATTTGTCTCCCTCCTAGATCTTGGCCTTGACAGTTTAACCCTCAAACACCAACTGACTAAACTCAAATCACTCAGCATTCTATCCTAGCCTTGGCTGGCTCTGCCCAGCGTTACTATGGTTACTCAGCCTCCCTGCATTTTGTGTTGGGCAATGGGTTTCGCTGGCTGCCACAGAGGATGCTGAGAAATGTAGGGTTTTTTAAATCGTTGTTTTGGGGGCCTTCTGGGTTTTGGGGGGGAAAGTTTCTTTGCTAAAAACCTTCCTTGCCTGAGGCCTATTTGTGTTGGCAAGTTTGGTGTCTCTGCCTTGGAAGGTTTCTCTGTCTCTGGCAGTCGTTCGATGACGGGTCCTCTTTTATATAATAGATTTTATTTATTTATTATTCGCACTTGTCAGTCGCCACTCCCGGTGTGGCTTGGGGTGACTTACAACAGTGGATTCGTAGTTTGAAAACACAATATAAAAACACAATAAAAAGCACAATAAAACACGGAAAAATACACAGCAAGCAGATGATAACAGATGAGAATACAATTCATCAGGAGTTATATACAACAAGAGGGCGAGCTAGCCGGAGAATCACAGCCTTAATCCCCAAAAGCCTGCCGAAACAGGAGAGTTTTGCATGCCTTCCGGAATGCCACCAGATCTGTAAGGGCACGAACACCGGAAGGCAGTGCATTCCACAAAGGGGGGGAAATTACCGAGAAGGCCCTCCGTCTTGTGGCCATTAGATGGTACGTTTTGAAACTGGGGACCTCCAAAAGTTGGCCCGACTCTGAACGTAGTGGCCTAGTGGGACAGTATGGGATGAGGCAGTCCCTCAGGTACACTGGCCCCAGACCGTTCAAGGCCTTGAAGGTCAATACCAAAACTTTGAAACTGATCCGGCATTCCACTGGTAACCAGTGCCGCTCGCGCAAGACAGGTGTTATGTGTTATGGCCATAGGAACGCCAGCCAACAGCCGAGCTGCCGCATTCTGTACCAGTTTCAGTTTCCGGATCACCAGCAAAGGAAGGCCAACATAGAGAGCATTACAGTAGTCCAGTCTTGAGATGACCGTGGCTTGGACCACTGTGGCTAGATCGCGGCGGGAAAGGTAGGGAGCCAACTTCCTTGCCTGTCGTAGATGGAAGAAAGCAACTCTACTGACGACGGAGATGTGCGCCTCCATCGTCAGTTGAGAGTCCAGAGTGACGCCCAGGCTTTTTACTGTTGACGACGGACGTAGTGTCGCGCCATCCAGGGAAGGAAGTTGGATCTCCATCCTGCATATCAGATATTTGCATTATGATCAGGGGCGGATCTTAGTGGAGGCAAAGTAAGCGGCTGCCTCAGGGCGCCATGTGGTCAAGGGCGCATCCAGCCGCGGCCGCCAGGTTCGGCACACTATGCCGTGCCATTGCTGCGGGCGTGCGGCGTGTGGGTGGGAGGTTCCACCCCGGCTGCAAAATGTTCCCTAGCTTGTCCTTTTCATCCTCTTGAGAGTGCTCTGTTTTAATAGCGCATGCGCAAAACTTTCACGCATGCGCTATTGGGACCGAGCGCTTCTGGTGGAGGGAGTTGCTAAACGCACTCCCAAGAGGCCAAACTGGACAAGTCAGGGAACATTTTGCAGCTGGGGTGGAGCCTCCCCGCCGGGCCGCAGCAATGGCATGGCATGATGCGCCGAAGCTGGTGGCAACGGCCGGATGCGCCCTTGGCCACGTGGCGCCCTGAGGCAGCCGCTTACTTTGACTACACTAAGATCCGCCCCTGTCTACAAGCACTTGCACTGCTCAAGCCTGAAAAATGTAACAGTCCCAATAGCGCATGTGCGAAACTAGCTGTTTGTGTGCATATGTGCTCTGGCATGCACGCACGTGCGCCATCATCACCACACTGAAGACCCAGGGGGCGCCAAAAAAAGGTTGGCTTACTTTTTTACCTCCGTCCGGTCGTGCCTGTAGAGAAGCAGAGAGAGATTTTGGGGTGTACTCTTGCGTCAACAGAGCACACTGGAGAAGTTTGGGGGACGCTGAGCTTGATTTATGGAACTTATAGTTCACCAGCATCCAGAGAAAGTGTGAGCCCCACCGACAAGGGACCGGGCCCAAACTTGGCACAGAGAACCCCCAAGATCAACTGAACATACTGCTGTGGTTTGTGGGAATTGACCTTGATTATGAGAGTTATAGTTCACTCTAAACCAGAGAGCAGCCCACCCAGCTGATGTTACATATGAATATAATAATAATAATTTATACCCCACTTTTCCCCTTCTTAAATATGACTCAGATTAATAATAACAGTAATAAGAACAATCGCACTAAGACTAAACTATCTGCTTTTTGCCGACTATGCTGCCCTTGTTGCCCATTCAGAAGCAGCCCTGCAGCACCTCACATCCTGCCTTGCAACAGCTGCAGAGCTGTTTGGGCTGGAAGTCGGCCTGAAAAAAAGGGAAGTCCTCTACCAGCCCGCACCACAGGAAGAACACCATCATCCCCACGTCAGCATAGGCACATCTGTGCTTCAGTCCGTTCAGCAGTTCACCTCCCTGGGAACCATCATCTCTTCAGATGCCAAGATTGACAAAGAGATAGATCACAGATTAGCAAAGGCATAGAGTGCATTCGGAAGGCTTCACAAGTGAGTCTGGAGCAACAAGCACCTGAGGCAAAGCACCAAAATCAGTGTGTACAGAGCAATCGTACTGTCTATTCTCCTCTATGGGTCTGAAACATGGGTCACCTATCGCCAGCACCTACGACTCCTCGAACGCTTTCATCAGCGCTGTCTTCGCACAGTCCTAAATACACACTGGGGCGACTACGTGATAAGATACTACTCTACGGTGAACTTGCAAGAGAGCCCCCCCAAAAGAGATACAAGGACTCCCTGGAACAACATCTCAGGCTCGGCCAGATTGATCACCAACAATGGTCCACCCTGGCCTCACATCGGGAGGCATGGAGACGCACTCTCCACAATGCTGCGGCCTCTTTCGAGGAGACACGCCGAATGGGTCTCGAAGAGAAACGACAACGCAGAAAGGACCGCAACTTGGAAAGAACATCACCCAAGGAGACTTTCTGCTTTGCTTTCTGCCAACTGGACTTGCCTATCTCAGATTGGCCTTTTTACTCATCAACGCGCTTGTAAAAAGTGTGGGATGAGTCCTTCCTAAGAGTCTTCATTCGCGAAGTAATGCCGAGAGAGTATTAAAAACAATAACAACAATGACAACAGAGACATCCGAATAAATGGTGGACAATAGAACTCAAGGCACCCTATCTGCCCCATATCCCATTGGTATGGTTGTTTTGCATAGAAAACATGGTTTTCGACTCGGTGAGACACCGCGTCCAAGTTAACGCATTCTTTTCTGTGCAAAACAATGCCGCAGGTGAATATTCTGCACGATAAATCACAAACTGCATTAATTGCCTCCAGCCCGGGATTCTTGTTCTTGGAGTTTTTCAATACTTACAAAAGATGACGTTTAAAAACAAAAAACACATTTTCTACATATTTTTGAAAACCAACATTGACACTCTAACACAGTAATACATATAGTTAATATGTTTTAAAATGTATTTATACACTCCGTAAACAAAATGACACTCTAACACAGTAATACATATAGTTAATATGTTTTTAAATGTATTTATACACTCCGTATACAAAATGACACTCTAACACAGTAATACATTTAGTTAATATGTTTTTAAATGTATTTATACACTCCGTAAACAAAATGACACTCTAACACAGTAATACATATAGTTAATATGTTTTTAAATGTATTTATACACTCCGTATACAAAATGACACTCTAACACAGTAATACATAAAGTTAATAGGTTTTTTAATGTATTTATACACTCAGTGTGAAACCTGGGCCTGTTTCGTTGAACACAACATAGATATCCTGGCAGGAATGGCAGAGAGACACAAACTTCCCACACAGAACTCCCAGAACCAAGAGAAAATACCGTAAGAGTTTGGTGGGCATTGACCTTGAGTTTTGGAGTTGTAGTTCACCTACACCCAGAGAGCACTGTCGACTGAAATAAAGATGGATCTGGACCACACTTGAAATGAATACTCAATATGCCCAAATATGAACACAGATGGAGTTCAGGGGAAATAGACCTTGCCATTTGGGAGTTGTAGTTGCTGCGATTCATAGTTCCCCTACAATCAAAGAGCATTCTGAACCCCACCAATGATAGAACTGGGCCAAACTTCCCACACAGAACCCCCAGGAGGCAAGAGGAGGTCTCTACTTGGGGAAAGGGAGGCAGGCCTTCCCAATGCATGGAGAGGGAGAGACCAAGTAGACAACGGGTGGGGAGGGGGGTGGTTGCAATTTTGTGCCTTTATCGAGGTACGTTTCTTAGGGTTTTTATACTTCAACACACTAGACTCTCTCTCCCCCCCCCCCCCTTCCTGGAGGTTCCAATTTCCTACGGCACACCTGATGATCGCTCACGGCAGACTAGTGTGCCCCGGCACACTGGTTGGAAAACACTGCCGTAAATAAATAAATAAATAAATAATAGTAATATAGTAATATATAATACTAATATTGTGCCATGCTAATAATACAATATATATATTGTATGTACGTAGAACTCGTAAGTCGCTCTGTGTCCCCTTCGGGGTGAGAAGGTCGGAATATACATGTCGTAAATAAATAAATAAATAAATAATAGTAATATAGTAATATATAATAGTAATATAGTAATATATAATTCTCCGTTATAGCTCCTACGCTGTGGAACGCCCTCCCGGCTGGAACGCGGGCTATAAAGGACCTGCTCCCATTTAGACGCGCCTGCAAAACTTATTTGTTTAAGCAGGCCTTCGGTGAGTAGGTCCTGCCCATGTTCCGCTTTAGCCGCTGTCCTGGGGTGTCACGTTGTCTAATTTCTGAACTGTACCTGGGGGTTTTGTATTTTGCTGTTTTGACTGTTTAATGGTCTTAGATGTTTTATCGCATTGCTTGTGTGTAGTTGTACCTTCGGTTCCTGTGAGCTGCCGCGAGCCTCAGGGAGTCGGCGGCATAGAAACCCGAATAATAAATAAATAAATAAATATTGTGCCATGCTAATAATAATCTATATATATAAAGGAAGAGCCGTCATGTGAAGACTACCTCAAACAGAGAAACCTTACAACGCAGAAACACAAAACTTGCCAACAGAAATAGGCCTCAAGCAAGGTACGTTTGTAGCAAAGAAACTTTTCCCCCCAAAACCTAAAAGGCCCCCAAAACAACGAGTAAAAATAAAACTACATTTCCCAGCCTCTCTACATTCTGACAACATGATTGGCTGCCAACAAGGGCGGATTCCAATTCCAACCCTGACATACTCAGACTTTCTCGCATCTCCTAAATAGGGCACAGCAACGCCTGCCGGGTACAGCTAGTACAATATATATTGTATGTACGTAGAACTCGTCAGCCGCTCTGAGTCCCCTTCGGGGTGAGAATGGCAGGATATAAATCCCGCAAATAAATAATAAAATAAATAATATTGAATAGCATTACTAATATTAACATTAGCAACGATAATAATAATAATATCTCTGATTGGCGAAGGATAAAGAAAAGGCAAAGAAGCGCAACACGTGCAGGAGGCAAGATGGAACTATACTATACTATTACTATACCGCTATACTGCAATATTATTAGTAATATTACATGTAATATGATATATATATATATTTAAAATAATCTTTATTGAATTTTCAACAGAATAATAAAATGAACAACACAACATTAGAAAACTCAAAAATTTGTAAGCCGCTCTGTGTCACCTTCGGAGTGAGAGGAGCGGCGTATAAATGTTGCAAATAAATAAATAATAGTAATATAGTAATATATAATACTAATACTGTGGTATGGTAATAATATTTATTTATTTATTTAATATTCAAATTTATATACTGCTCCATTCACTTAGGCTGGGGGCGGTTCACATAGGTAAACGCAGGATACAAATCCCATAAATAAATAATAAAATAAATAATATTTAATAGCATTAATAATATTATCATTAACAACGATAATAATAATATCTCAGATTGGCGAGGGACAAAGTGAATCCTTAAAGAAAAGGCAAAGAAGCGCAACACTCTTTCTTCCCCAAGGAGGCGGAAAAATTGCCCTTCGGCAATTTATTATATTATATTATAATAATTATATTATATGGATATTATAATTATTTATTTTATATTCTATGTAATATTATTAATAATATGGCAGTACAGCAGTATAGTAATAGTATAGTATAGTTCCATCTTGTCTCCTGCACAGTGCTTATAATATAATATAATATATTGTATATACATATAATATTGATAATATTATAATGTACTAGCTGACCCGGCCACACGTTGCTGTGGGATTTTTTTTAACTTGGGGACTGTGTGTGTAGTTATGTATATGTGTATATGTATATGCGTGTTTATGTGTGTTTTTGTATATGTACTGTATATGCGTGTATATGTGCAGATATGTGTAAGCACAGATGTGTGTATATATGTGTGCATGTGTATATTTCAGCGCATGTATATATGTGTGTATGTGTGCATGTCTATATGTGCATACGTGTGTGCATGTGGCAGAGACCAACAGTAACATCCCTTCCTGCCTTTTATACTTCCTTTCTTCCCTCTCCCCCTCATCTCTCAGCTTTTCTCTTCTCTCTGTCCTCCTGCCTCTTCTCCCTCCAACATTCCGACACTCTAAACTGCCAGAGGGAGGTGGCTCCTAGCCTCTGCATTCTAACGGAGGGAGTATTTGCATAATGCCTCTAATTGGCCAGCACCACCAACATTCCGACACTCTAAACTGCCAGAGGGAGGTGGCAGAGGGAGGTCCCCAGTTTCTACATTCTAACTGAGGGAGTATTTGCATAATGCCTCTAATTGGCCAGCACCACCAACATTCCGACACTCTAAACTGCCAGAGGGTGGTGGCTCCCAGTTTCTACATTCTAACTGAGGGAGTATTTGCATAATGCCTCTAATTGGCCAGCACCACCAACATTCCGACACTCTAAACTGCCAGAGGGGGTGGCGTAACGGGGGGATCATGGGAGGTGTTGTCCCGTGGTGTTTTTTTGCATTTTTGGTCGTGTTGTTTAATTTTTTATTTTTTTGGGGGGGGGAGGGTGGTAAACATACCAAGTGGGGTTTTGTGTGTATGTGGGCTGATTTGGTGTGTCTGCCTTGTGTGGTTTTGCTGTCTATAGGCTACTTAGGATGACAGCTCTCTTTTTATATATATAGACTACAATATAATACTACTAGTAAATAATACAAAATAATAATTGTATATTTTGTCTTTGATGTTGTTTCTTTCTATGTTGTATTATATTGCAATGCATTATAATATTATCAATATAAGTAAATTATATTATATTATATTACAATATAATACTACAACATAGAAAGAAACAACATCAAAGACAAAATATACAATTATTATTTTGTATTATTTACTAGTAGTATTACATTGTAATCTATATATATAAAAAGAGAGCTGTCATCCTAAGTAGCCTATATTGTAATGCATTATAATATTATCAATATAAATAAATAATAGTAATGTAGTAATATATAATACTAATATTGTGCCATGCTAATAATACAATATATATATATTGTATGTACATAGAACTCGTAAGCCGCTCTGAGTCCCCTTCGGAGCGAGAAGGGTAGGGTACAAATCCCGAAAAAATAAATAATAAAATAAATAATATTGAATAGCATTAACCATGTTGACATTAGCAACGATAGTAATAATATCTCTGATTGGCGAGGGATAAAGTGAAGCCTTAAAAAAAGGGCAAAGTAACACAACTGAAGGGCCTTTGAAGCGGTGCCGTTCCCCCGAAGGAGGTGGAAAAATCGAACGAAATCAGATTCCCGGAGTGTTTTTTCGGGGAGACACAAAGAGACGCATGCCATCCTTTCGGGCCGGGCTCGGTTCGCCTTTCCCAGCCGTTCAGCCCCGGCTTTGCGATCCCGTATCGCAGCCCTTGTTTTACAGTCCCCGTTTTTAAATGTATGTGTTAATTATCTTGCCACCGCGGTAATTTCTCCCCGTAGTCCATTAATTAAGAGGTCACAATCTCGGAGCATGTTTACCCAATAAGCTTTCTTTTTTAATTATCTTAATTGCTTGGATACTGACAAAAGGCTCGGCTTCCTTTCCCTCCTTTCCTTTCTTTCTCTCGCTCTCTCTTTCTCCGAGAATTAGCAATAAATAAATAAATAAATAAATCGCACATAAGGGTTTTGTTTCAATGTATAACAACATCTCCTCTTTGTAAAAATTATAATTAATTAATGGATTGGCAGATCGGGCAAATTTTTTTTTTTTGACGCAGGAGTATTGCTCGCTTTATCGAGGCCAAATGCCGGAGAACGGGATAGGACGTGCACGTATTGATTGACACTTATCGTTATTTATTTATTATTATTATTATTATTTATCTTTCTCTCAAATTTTTAATTCTATAGTATAGAATATGAATGGTAGGAGGAAATTTTCACACCCAATGCAATGGTGGTTTCAAGCTTGGTGGTTTCAAGTGTGGTGGTTTCAAGCGTGGTGGTTTCAAGCGTGGTGGTTTCAAGCGTGGTGGTTTCAAGCGTGGTGGTTTCAAGCGTGGTGGTTTCAAGCGGGGTGGTGTCAAGCGTGGTGGTTTTCAAGCGTGGTGGTTTCAAGCGTGGTGGTTTCAAGCGTGGTGGTTTCAAGCGTGGTGGTTTCAAGCGTGGTGGTTTCAAGCGTGGTGGTTTCAAGCGTGGTGGTTTCAAGCGTGGTGGTTTCAAGCGTGGTGGTTTCGTGGTGGCGTGGTGGTTTCAAGCGTGGTGGTTTCAAGCGTGGTGGTTTCAAGCGTGGTGTTTTCAAGCGTGGTGTTTTCAAGCGTGGTGGTTCCAAGCGTGGTGGTTTCAAGCGTGGTGGTTTCAAGCGTGGTGGTTTCAAGCTTGGTGGTTTCAAGCCAAGCGTGGTGGTTTCAAGCGTGGTGGTTTCAAGCGTGGTGGGTGGTTTCAAGCGTGGTGGGTGGTGGTTTCAAGCGTGGTGGTTTCAAGCGTGGTGCTTTCAAGCGTGGTGGTTTCAAGCGTGGTGGTTTCAAGCGTGGTGGTTTCAAGCGTGGTGGTTTCAAGCGTGGTGGTTTCAAGCGTGGTGGTTTCAAGCGTGGTGGTTTCAAGCGTGGTGGTTTCAGCGTGGTGGTTTCAAGCGTGGTGGTTTCAAGCGTGGTGGTTTCAAGCGTGGTGGTTTCAAGTGGTGGTTTGGTGGTTTCAAGCGTGGTGGTTTCAAGCGTGGTGGTTTCAAGCGTGGTGGTTTCAAGCGTGGTGGTTTTCAAGCGTGGTGGTTTCAAGCGTGGTGGTTTCAAGCGTGGTGGTTTCAAGCGTGGTGCTTTCAAGCGTGGTGGCTTTCAAGCGTGGTGGTTTCAAGCGTGGTGGTTTCAAGCGTGGTGGTTTCAAGCGTGGTGGTTTCAAGCGTGGTGGTTTCAAGCGTGGTGGTTTCAAGCGTGGTGGTTTCAAGCGTGGTGGTTTCAAGCGTGGTGGTTTCAAGCGTGGTGGTTTCAAGCGTGGTGGTTTCAAGCGTGGTGGTTTCAAGCGTGGTGGTTTCAAGCGTGGTGGTTTCAAGCGTGGTGGTTTCAAGCGTGGTGGTTTCAAGCGTGGTGGTTTCAAGCGTGGTGGTTTCAAGCGTGGTGGTTTCAAGCGTGGTGGTTTCAAGCGTGTGTCAAGCGTGGTGGTTTCAAGCGTGGTGGTTTCAAGCGTGGTGGTTTTTCAGCGTGGTGGTTTCAAGCGTGGTGGTTTCAAGCGTGGTGGTTTCAAGCGTGGTGGTTTCAAGCGTGGTGGTTTCAAGCGTGGTGGTTTCGTGGTGGCGTGGTGGTTTCAAGCGTGGTGGTTTCAAGCGTGGTGGTTTCAAGCGTGGTGGTTTGGTTTCAAAGCGTGGTGGTTTCAAGCGTGGTGGTTTCAAGCGTGGTGGTTTCAGTGTGGTGGTTTCAAGCGTGGTGGTTTCAAGCGTGGTGGTTTCAAGCGTGGTGGTTTCAAGCTTGGTGGTTTCAAGCCAAGCGTGGTGGTTTCAAGCGTGGTGGTTTCAAGCGTGGTGGTTTCAAGTGTGGTGGTTTCAGCGTGGTGGTTTCAAGTGGTGGTTTCAAGCGTGGTGGTTTCAAGCGTGGTGGTTTTGGTGGTTTCAAGCGTGGTGGTTTCAAGCGTGGTGGTTTCAAGCGTGGTGGTTTCAAGCGTGGTGGTTTCAAGCGTGGTGGTTTCAAGCGTGGTGGTTTCAAGCGTGGTGGTTTCAAGCGTGGTGGTTTCAAGCGTGGTGGTTTCAAGCTTGGTGGTTTCAAGCTTGGGGGTTATTTTCCTTCTTCCAAACAGAACCTGATCCCAAAAATGCAAAAGTCATTTGGGGTGGACTAATGGCGACACATTGGATGCGCTAGGACAGGGGTCGGGAACCTTTTTGACCCAGAGAGCCATGAAAGCAAAATATTTGGAAATTTATTTCAGTGACACCCATATATTTATATTTTTATTTTTATATTTATATTTTTATTTTTATATTTATATTTTTATTTTTATCTATATCTATATTTTTATATATAGACTGAATTTAACTAAATATGAGTATATACCAGGGGTCGGGAACCTTTTTGACCCAGAGAGCCATGAAAGCAAAATATTTGGAAATTTATTTCAGTGAGAGCCATATAATAGATATAATATATTATAAGACTGAATGCAACTCAATGTGAGTCTATACGTCCATACGATGAGAAAAGGATTCCCCAAAGGGCAGAATGAGGGGACGCTTCAGACCCGTCTCTGCAAAAGGCACGCTCAGGACTCTGGGAAGGAAGAGAAGGCGGAAGGAAGGAAGGGGGAGAGAAAGAAAGAAAGGAGGGAGGGGGCGAGGAAGAAAGAAAAGAAGAACGAACGATGGAAAAGGAAGAAAAGAAAAGCAGGAGAGAGACAAGGAGGGGAAAAGAATGAAGGACATGGGAAGGGAGGAAAAGAAAGGGTGGGGAAAGAAAAAAGTAAAATAATGAAGGGAAAAGAAGAAAAGAAAGAAGGGGAGAGATGGGGAAGTGAAAAGAAAAGAAGGAGAAGGAAAGGAAGACTTGGGGGAAAATAATAGAAGAGGAAGGAAGAGGGGGGGAGAATGGAGGAAAGAAGGAGGGGAAGAGAGGGAGGGAAAAGGAAGGAGAGAAGGAAAGAATGGAAGAGGAAGGAAGGAAGAAGGAAGGGAGGGAGAATGGAGGAAAGAAGGAAGGGGAGTGAGGGAGGGAAAAGGAAGGGAAGAAGGAAAGGGTGAAGGGGGAGAAAGGAAGGAAGGAAGAGGAAGGAAGGAAGGAAGAGAATTCAGGAAAGAAGGAAGGGGAGAGAGGGAGGGGAAAGGAAGGAGAGAAGGAAAGAATGGAAGAGGAAGGAAGGAAGGAAGGAAGGAAGGAAGGAAGGAAGAGGGAGAATGGACATAAGAAGGAAGGAGAGAGAGGGAGGGAAAAGGAAGGAAAGAATCAAAGAGGAAGGAAGGAAGGAAGGGGGAGAATGGAGGAAAAAGGGAGAGAGGCAGGGAAAAGGAAGGAGAGAAGGAGAAGGAGTGAAGGGGGAGAAAGAAAGGAAGGAAGAGGAAGGAAGGAAGGAAGAGGGAGAATGGAGGAAAGAAGGAAGGGGAGTGAGGGAGGGAAAAGGAAGGGAAGAAGGAAAGGGTGAAGGGGGAGAAAGAAAGGAAGGAAGAGGAAGGAAGGAAGGAAGGAAGGAAGATAATCAGGAAAGAAGGAAGGGAGTGAGGAGGGAAAAGGAAGGAAAGAATCAAAGAGGAAGGAAGGAAGGAAGGGGAGAATGGAGGAAAAAGGGAGAGAGGCAGGGAAAAGGAAAGGGGAAAGGGTGGGGGGAGAAAGAAAGGAAGGAAGAGGAAGGAAGGAAGGAAGAGGGAGAATGGAGGAAAGAAGGAAGGGGAGTGAGGGAGGGAAAAGGAAGGGAAGAAGGAAAGGGTGAAGGGGGAGAAAGAAAGGAAGGAAGAGGAAGGAAGGAAGGAAGGAAGGAAGATAATTCAGGAAAGAAGGAAGGGGAGTGAGGGAGGGAAAAGGAAGGAAAGAATCAAAGAGGAAGGAAGGAAGGAAGGGGGAGAATGGAGGAAAAAGGGAGAGAGGCAGGGAAAAGGAAGGAGAGAAGGAGAAGGAGTGAAGGGGGAGAAAGAAAGGAAGGAAGAGGAAGGAAGGAAGGAAGAGGGAGAATGGAGGAAAGAAGGAAGGGGAGTGAGGGAGGGAAAAGGAAGGGAAGAAGGAAAGGGTGAAGGGGGAGAAAGAAAGGAAGGAAGAGGAAGGAAGGAAGGAAGGAAGGAAGGAAGGAAGATAATTCAGGAAAGAAGGAAGGGGAGTGAGGGAGGGAAAAGGAAGGAAAGAATCAAAGAGGAAGGAAGGAAGGAAGGAAGGAAGGAAGGAAGGAAGGAAGGAAGGAAGGAAGAGGGAGAATGGACATAAGAAGGAAGGAGAGAGAGGGAGGGAAAAGGAAGGAAAGAACCAAGAGAAGGAAGGAAGGAAGGAAGGAAGGAAGGAAGGAAGGGGGAGAATGGAGGAAAAAGGGAGAGAGGGAGGGAAAAGGAAGGAGAGAAGGAAAGAATGGAAGAGGAAGGAAGAGGGAGAATGGAGGAAAGAAGGAATGGGAGAGCCAGATGCAATCCTGAAAAGAGCCACATCTGGCTCCCGAGCCGTAGGTTCCCTTCCCCTGGTTTAAGGCATTATCAGTCGACCATTCATTCATTCCTTAACGAAGGATCTCTCTCTCTCTCTCTCTCCCAGTGCAGTTAGTACATTACAATTTATTGATTAGCTCATCAGCCGTATCAAAACATTTCACATTTGACACATACACATATAGCATACTATCAAGAGAGAAAAGCAAGGTAATAATAATAATAATAATAATAATAATATCAACAGAGAGAAAATAAATTAAATATTTATTATTTATTAATAATTATTAAATATTTTATATTATTTTATAGTTTCTATTATTATTATTATTACATTTATTATTTTACTCTATTTATTGTTAATACATGTATATAAGGCTAATTGTGTCCAACGCTGGGGGTTGGTGCTCATTTCCATATCTACGCCGAAGAGCTGGCATTGTCCATAGACACCTCCAAGGTCACGTGGCTGGCATGACTCATGGAGCACGGTTACCTTCCCACCGGAGTGGTACCTATTGATCTACTCACATTTGCATGTTTTCGAATTGCTAGGTTGGCAGAAGCTAGAGCTAACAGTGGGAGCTCACCCCGCTCCCCGGATTCAAACCATGTTCAGCAGCTCAGTGGTTTAACCCACTGCGCCACTGGGGGCTCTGTAATAATAATAATAATAATAATATTGTCTGTTGTCATTTTTACATTGTACCGTTTTTAACATTGTAAGCTGTTTTAGTTATCAATTAAGAGAAAACGCAAGGCATTAGTAATAACAACAATAGCAGCAATCAAGAGAGGGAGAAGCTAGGTGGTAGTAACATCAACAATAACAACAACAACAATCAAGAGAAAAAGCAAGGTGGTAGTAGTAACAACAACAACATCAGTCAAGAGAAAAAAGCAAGGTGGTAGTAGTAACAACAACGGCATCAGTCAAGAGAAAAAGTAAGGTGGTAGTAACAACAACAACATTTTAACATTGTAAGCTGTTTTAGTTATCAATTAAGAGAAAACCCAAGGCAGTAGTAACAACAACAGCAATCAAGAGTAAGAGCTAGGTGGTAGTAACAACAACAAAAACAACAACAATCAAGAGAAGAAGCAAGGTGGTAGTAGCAACAACAACAACAGTCCAGAGAAAAAGCAAGGTGGTAGTAACAACAACAGCAATCAAGAGTAAGAGCTAGGTGGTAGTAACAACAACAACAACAATCAAGAGAAAAAGCAATGTGGCAGTAGCAACAACATCAGTCAAGAGAAAAAGCAAGGTGGTAGTAGTAACAACAACAGCATCAGTCAAGAGAAAAAGTAAGGTGGTAGTAACAAAAACAACATTTTAACATTGTAAGCTGTTTTAGTTATCAATTAAGAGAAAACGCAAGGCAGTAGTAACAAAAACAACAACAACCAAGAATAAGAGCTAGGTGGTAGTAACAACAGCAATAACAACAATCAAGAGAAAAAGCAAGGTGGTAGTAGTAACAACAACAGCATCAATCAAGAGGGAAAAAAGGTTGTAGTAACAACAACAACAGCAATCAAGAGTAAGAGCTAGGTGGTAGTAACAACAACAATAACAACAACAACAATCAAGAGAAAAAGTAAGGTGGTAGCAACAACAACAACAACATCAGTCAAGAGATAAAGCAAGGTGGTAGTAGTAACAACAACAGCATCAGTCAAAGAAAAGAAAAAGTAACAACAACAACAACAGCAATCAAGAGTGAGTTAGTAACAAAACACAACAACAACAACATCAGTCAAAACAAGGTGGTAGTACAACAGCATCAGTCAAGAGAAAAAGTAAGGTGGTAGAAACAACAACAACAACAGCAATCAAGAGTAAGAGCTAGGTGGTAGTAACAACAATAACAACAACAACAACAACATCAGTCAAGCGAAAAGCAAGGTGGTCGTAGTAACAACAACAGCATCAGTCAAGAGAAAAAGTAAAGTGGTAATAACAACAACAATCAAGAGAAAGAGGAAGGTGGTAGTAACAACAATAACAACAATCAAGAGGAAGAGCAAGGTGGTAGTAACAACATCACCAATCGAGAAAAAAGAGCAAGATGGTAGTAACAACAACTATCAAGAGAAAGAGCAAGGTGGTAACACCAACAATCATCAAGGGTCTTTTCAAGGAGTTAGGGTGGTCTACAAAGTATAATAATAATAATAATAATAAATAAATCAGAGAGAAAAACAAGCTATTATTATTAATAATAATATTTAAAATATATATGGTTAATAATATTTCTCTGCTGCCAGTTTGGGATTGCGTGCTTTTTAATGCTGTCGGCCTCTTTGCGTCTCAACCAAGAGAGAAAAGCAAGGTAACAACAACAACAACAACAATAACAATAACATTAACGATATTTTATTAATGATATTTCTATGTTGTCAGTTTGGAATTGCGTGGTTTGACGTCATGAGCCGTTTTGGCTGTCAATCAATCAAGAAAAAAACAAAGCAACAAGGCAATAACGACAACAACAACGTTATTAATTTAAAAAAAATACGGAGCCGAAAACGTTATGTGCAAAGTGGAAGAAATGCAAACAAGCGCAACCGTGCAGCGAGAGCCGACGTTTGGCTCCCTGCGTCCAGTTTTTAATAAGCAAGCGCTTCCCTTCCGATCGGCCGCGTCTCGGCAGCCGTCTCACGCAAAATTAATATAAATTAATTAGAACCCACTTAGGAGAGCGTGATTGATGCTGGACGAAGCAGGCCTCTCCTCGCCCCGATTGTTTCCCCCTTGGATTAAGGATATGCGCGGAGCGGCTCGTTTGGCCCCGCGTTTCTGGGCTCTGGCTGTGCCAGTCGGCACCAGCGAGGCGTTGCTAGTTAAAGGCCCTTTAATGCCGATTAAAGGGTCAAGGGGTCGTGCATTACACGGAATCCAAAGTTTATTAACTTCTCATTATCAGCTCCAAATACGACGGGCGGCCTCCTCCTCTCCGGATTCCTCCCTCCGTAGGGTTCCGGCACTGGGAACACGGCTGGAAGGGCCCGGTAGGAATGGGAACACCGATCTAAGGTGTTCCCGGTTGAATCTAAGGGGACGTTTCCGAGGGTGTGTTGGTATGGGATCGGGGTAGCGTTGTCTGCATGGCGAAATCCCCCTGGGAGTTGCACTTTGGCCCCAGACTTCTTTCTTGTGAAACTACAACTCCCGCAAACGATTTTGTAGCATTTGCTCGATGTGTATTTTGTTGATTGTTGCCATATCGAAACATTATATGCATTTAATGCACATCTATCTATCTTATATATATAAAGGAAGAGTCGTCATGGATTTTTTATCCTTCAAATGCACATCCCAAACAGAGAAACCACCGTCCCAAAAGAGCAGAGACACCAAACTTGCCAACAGAAATAGGCCTCAGACAAGGTACGTTTGTAGCAAAGAAACGTTCCCCCCCAAAACCTAAGAGGCCCCCAAAACAACAACTAAAAAAACTACATTTCCCAGCATCCTCCGGGGCTGCCAACGACTCTCCCAGCCTCTACATTCTGACAACATGATTGGCTGCCAATAAGGGCGGATTTGCATAACTCCTGTACTGGCCAGCCAACATGAACATTCCGACCCATAATAAACTGTCAGAGGAGGATAAGGCAAAGGGCTGAGGCACAAACACAAACACCCAATTCACTTCCCACCCCTACAAATCACAGACCACGCCCAAAATTGACAGTAAGGCTTCATTAACTTAATTTCCCTGACTAGGCCTCACTTAATGGAATGCTGTTTACGCTCTGAATTGACAGTAAGGCTTCATTAACTTGATTCTCCCAACTAGCCCTCAGCTCACTGGACATTGTGTATGGCCTGAATTGACAGTAAGGCTTCATTAACTTGATTCTCCCGACTAGCCCTCAGCTCACTGGACATTGTGTATGGCCTGAATTGACAGTAAGGCTTCATTAACTTGATTTCCCTTACTAGGCCTCACTTAATGGAATGCTGTTTACGCTCTGAATTGATAGTAAGGCTTCATTAACTTGATTCTCCCAACTAGCCCTCAGCTCACTGGACATTGTGTATGGCCTGAATTGACAGTAAGGCTTCATTAACTTAATTTCCCTGACTAGGCCTCACTTAATGGAATGCTGTTTATGCTCTGAATTGACAGTAAGGCTTCATTAACTTGATTCTCCCGACTAGCCCTCAGCTCATTGGACACTGTGTATGGCCTGAATTGACAGTAAGGCTTCATTAACTTAATTTCCCTGACTAGGCCTCACTTAATGGAATGCTGTTTACGCTCTGAATTGACAGTAAGGTTCATTAACTTGCTGTTCCTGACTAGGCCTCAGCTCATCGGATACTGTGTATGGCCTGAATTTACAGTAACCTACCTTGGCTACTGTAAGGTAGGTTACAGAGGCCCAGTGTCCGATGAGCTCAGGAACATGATGAAGCCTTACTGTCAATTCAGGCCATACACAGTAACCACACAGAGCCCCTATGACCCACGCTACATTCTACTACAGTTTGGAGGAGGGTGGACCATGGATTATGGGACTTGAAGTACCTCCATGGATAATGGGATTTGTAGTACTTCAAAACCCATCATTCCCCACAGACCACTGTGTCCAAGAACCAAGACCGATAAAGACCAAACTTGGCAAACAATGCCCCCCATGACCCACACTCCATCCGACTGCAGATTAGAGGAGGACACACCATGGATGATGGGATTTCAAGTACCTCCACTCACTTCCAAAGTACCCCACCCACACACGCATCAACCTCTACATCAACACAGCAGACGGAAAGACAAAAAACATTGTATATCCACAAGCTATGCAGAACGCCAGCAACACCACACACCAACAACTCCACAGGACTCCAACATCCCACCCACCAGAACAACCCACAACGACACAGCCAGGGCCCCAACAACACCATAACTAAGAACAACTCCAACCCTTACATACTCAGACTTCCTCGCATCTCCAAAATAGCGCACAGCAACGCGTGCCGGGTACAGCTAGTATATATAATACAAGTCAGTGTTTGCAGGCGGTGGTGCGACCGAGCGGAGGGAGGAATATGTGCCAGCGTTTTGATTGGCTACCACTGTGAGATTATTTGCATAAAGGGCTCTTGCTGGCCAGCCTCAGAACTCCAACATTCTACGGCCGCAGACAGAGGGGATAGGTAGCCACTGAAATGGTATTTGCATAAAGGACTCCGATTGGCCAACCACATTCCAACATTCTAAAGTGACTCAGCAGAAAAAAGGAAAGGCCTCCGGCAGTCAGCCACAGCAATGACGGATCAGGACCAAACTTGCCAAAAAGGGGCCCAACGGCCCACTTCACAACCTGGTGTGGCTTAGGCCAAGATGGGCCACGAATGATGGGATTTGCAGTACCTTCACCTCATTCACTTCTCAAACAACACTGTAGCCCCTATAAATCACAGACCAGGCCCAAAATTGACAGCAAGGCTTCCTTAATTTTCCTGACTAGGCCTCAGCTCATGGGATATTGTTAGGCTTCCTCAACTTGGTTTCCCCGACTAGGCCCCCAACAATGACAGAACAAGACAAAAACTTGGCACCCAGACCCCCCCCCCCAAGGTGCACCCTACATCCTGGTGCAGTTTGAGGGAGGATGGACCATGGATGATGGGACTTGCAGTATTTTAATTCACTTCCTTAGAGCACTGTGGCCCACACCATTGATGAATCAGGACCAACCTTGGCACACAGTGGCCCAGTGGCCCACTTTACAAACCTGCTGCGGTTTACAGCAGGATGGCTCACAAATGATGGGATTTGCAGTACCTTCACCCAATTCATTTCCCACAGAACATTGCAGCCCCTACAAATCACAGACCAGGCCCAAACTTGGCACACAGAATACCCATGACCCACTCTACATCCTGGTGCAATTTTTAGTGGAACGGACCACGGATGATGGGACTTGAAGTACCTTCACTCACTTTCTGAGACCGTTGTGACTCTCGTCCAATGAATGATCAAGACCACACTTGGCACACAGAGCCCCCATGACCCACTCTACATCCTGGTGCAGTTTGGAGAACGGGGGACCATGGATGATGGGACTTCCAGTACCTTCCCTCACTTCCAGAGACCGCTGCAACCCTCATCCAGAGAATGATCAAGACCAAATGTGACACACCGCTCCCCGGATTCAATCCGCTGACCTTCGGGATAGCAGTTCAGCTGGCACAAGGGTTTTAACCCATAACAATAACTATATCAATAATAATTGTTCACTTGTATTTCTGCCCTGTCTCCCCAAGGGAACACAGGGCAGATTCCGGCATATACAGGGACACATGGGACATTGAGATATGTTGGGACAAATGGGACGTTAAGACACGTTGGGAAGCATGGGATGCATGGGACATATTGGGACACATAGGTCATTTGGACACATGGGACACATGAGATGTTGGGACATGTTGGGACACATGGGATGTTGGGATATGTTGGGACACATGGGACGTTAAGACACATTGGGATGCATGGGATGCATGGGACATATTGGGACACATGGGTCATTTGGACACATGGGACACATGAGATGTTGGTACATGTTGGGACACATAAGACGTCGGGATGTGTTAGGACATTGGAATATGTTGGGACACATGGGATGATAAGACACGTTGGGATGCATGGGATGCATGGGACATATTGGGACACATGGGCCATTTGGACACATGGGACACATGAGATGTTGGGATGTGTCAGGACATTGGGACATGTTGGGACACATAGGACATTAAGACACGTTGGGATGCATGGGATGCATGGGACATATTGGGACACATAGGTCATTTGGACACATGGGACACGAGATGTTGGTACATGTTGGGACACATAAGATGTCAGGATGTGTTAGGACATTGGGATATGTTGGGACATGTTGGGATGCATGGGATATATTGTGACACATAGGTCATTTGGAAACATGGGACACATGAGATGGTGGTACATGTTGGGACACATGAGCCATTAGGACACACTGAGTGACATTGGGACACCTGGGACGTTGGGATGTGTTAGGACATTGGGATATGTTGGGACATGTTGGGATGCATGGAATATATTGGGACACATAGGTGATTTGGACACATGGGACACATGAGATGTTGGTACATGTTGGGGCACATGAGCCATTGGGACACACTGAGTGACATTGGGACACATGGGACGTTAAGACACGTTGGGATGCATGGGATGCATGGGACATATTGTGACACATCGGTCATTTGGACTCACTGGACACATGAGATGTTGGTAAATGTTGGGACACATGAGACGTTGGGACACACTGAGTGACATTGGGACGCATGTGACGTTGGGATCCACGTTGAAAGGATGCATGGGATGCATGCTAGGACATGAAATTGTGACACATGTGGGATCATTTGGACTCACTGGACACATGAGATGTGGGATGAAAGTGTTGGGACACATGAGTGCGTTGGGATGGACATGCCACTGGGTGATAGATATGGGATGAAAGTGGGACGCCCTGTGGGATGAAAGTGCTAGTTGGGATCCAGTGGCCCAACGGGATGAAAGTGCTAGACGCCCTGTGGGATGAAAGTGCTAGATGCCCCTGTGGGATGAAAGTGTAGATACCCCTGCGGGATGAAAGTGCTAGATGCCACTGTAGTGCTAGATACCCCTGCGGGATGAAAGTGCTAGACGCCCTGCGGGATGAAAGTGCTAGATACCCCTGTGGGATGAAAGTGCTAGATACGTGGGATGAAAGTGCTAGATACCCCTGCGGGATGAAAGTGCTAGATACCCCTGCGGGATGAAAGTGCTAGATACCCCTGTGGGATGAAAGTGCTAGATACCCCTGCGGGATGAAAGTGCTAGATGCCCCTGTGGGATGAAAGTGCTAGATACCCCTGCGGGATGAAAGTGCTAGACGCCCCTGTGGGATGAAAGTGCTAGATACCCCTGCGGGATGAAAGTGCTAGATACCCCTGCGGGATGAAAGTGCTAGACGCCCCTGTGGGATGAAAGTGCTAGATGCCCCTGTGGGATGAAAGTGATAGATACCCCTGCGGGATGAAAGTGCTAGACGCCCCTGTGGGATGAAACTGCTAGATACCCCTGCAGGATGAAAGTGCTAGATGCCCCTGTGGGATGAAAGTGCTAAATACCCCTGGGGGATGAAAGTGCTAGACGCCCCTGTGGGATGAAAGTGCTAGACGCCCCTGCGGGATGAAAGTGCTAAATGCCCCTGTGGGATGAAAGTGCTAGATACCCCTGCGGGATGAAAGTGCTAGATGCCCCTGCAGCCGGGCAGAGTTCCTAAGGCTTGGCCAAGTGTATGGGCTTATGGGTCTAGTACGACCCTTTGTCTCTTGGTCACCCTTGATCCCAGAACGTGGTCGCTCCAGAAGGAAAATGGCATCCTGTGCCCTTCCGCTTCTGGGATAGATAGAGTGGGGCCAGACCCCCAGCCTCAAAGAGGAGGAGGAGGAAGCCAGGCAGGGTGCGCGGCCTCCTTCCAAAGGCATGTGTGCACAAAAGGCATGAATAGCGAGGAGTGGCCGATTATCAGAGCCACGTCTCGCTATCGTCCCTCCGACTTTTCAATCGCCCGGAGCTCCGCAAACACTGTGTTTACCCGATCAGGTGGGAAGGGACTCTTAATGCTGTGCAAATAGGCCTTGCCAAAGGACTTTGCTTTCTCACCTCCACTCGGGCTTTCAAATCAGTATTATTAATTGGCCGGCTTATCGGTAAAGTGCCGTCTGGCAGTTAAAGGATGTTTCCACCCATCGCGTCACTGCCTAGAAACCGAGTCATGTCCCTCGCAAGGGCAAATGGCTCCAGTGCCTTGGAGGGTTAAGGATTTCTCTCTCGGCCTTCGTCCGCCAGGGAGATTTTTGCGAGTCACTTCTCGCATTTCTAGCGTGGGGGAAATTCATTGAATGGCAAGTTCCGTTCCTTGAGTCTGTCGTGGGCGGAACGGGCCACGCATTTGAGGTCATAGTGTAGGAAGCACATCTTATTATCCGAATAATCATACTCAATCACATAAATTCATGTCTTTATGGTTCGCCGGACGTGGAAATAAAGCTCCACAGAGCTCTTAATGAACCACTTGAGATCTGATCAATTTTAGTACTTTGAAAAACTGCAATTGCCACAAATTTGTTTGTCAAATGCAGTGTTTCCCAACCTTTTTGGAGCCGTGGCACATTTTTTACATTTCCAAAATCCTGGGGCACACCACCAACCAAAATGACACAAAATGACAGTCTAACACAGTAATATATATAGTTGATATGTTTTTAAATGTATTTATACACTTGGTGTGAAACCTGGGCCTGTTTCGATGAACACAACAAAAAAAATTGGGGGGTCCATATCTGCCCCCCCCCTCGGTTGCGCCCCTAGGCCGTGGCCTAGTGTGGCCTTATAGGTGATCCGGCCCTGCCTCTGGCCTTAAACAGCACACCAGCTTGGTAAAACCAGCAAGCAGTTTATTGAAGAATATATGAAGGCAAAGCAGTAAAAATAGCAAAAACAGTAAAAGTTCCAATATATATGAAATCTATATATTTTTTTTTCTTCACGTCGTGCAACGGGAGATATAGACAAAGAAACTATAAGCCTCAGAAACACCAAACTCGACAGCCCCATTAGCCATATCACTAGGTACAACCAGAGCCAAAAAAATCGCCCCTAGGAACCTCGCAACACCCCCAAACACCAGCCCCCAAAAACGGGCAATGGAATTCCCATCCCGGCCTCTCCGCTGCCAGCACAAACATTTAGAACGTTCATGCATGCCAGCCAGAGCGCCCGGCCCCATCCCAAACACTTCGCCACCGACCGCACATGGCGGCCAAAGCGAGGTGGCCCGATCCCATATACCGCCATACCAAAAAGTCCCCAAAACAACACCCCCGCCCCTTTCCTCGTCCCAAAACCCCCTTCCCAAAACCCCTAAACAACAAATCAACAAC